>VMKM01000641.1:0-77500 GCA_008360985.2 Macquaria ambigua | reverse complement strand
AGGCTATAAACCAGCTACACCACGGTCACATGACTTCAGCGTCTCCACCACTGAGCTTCCAGCGCTGACCTCTTCTACAAAAGCCTTTGGGAAAGTTTGAGTTAGAACAGTTTGCAGTATAAACCCAACGAGGCTGTAAAGGCGGACGAGTGAGTAGATGAGTTTCTGTGTTCGGCGTGATGACGTTTAATGTCCCCGACAACCTCTGTAGTCTCATTTAGACACTTGTTAGCAACCGCCTTTTTTAAAACACGTAAAAGCTTCAAAACTCACCAGTGGGGTATTTACTGACGGATTTTATGTCGCAGAACAAAACACTTGTGTTAACCACAGACATTATTTCAGGCATCGAACCAAAAACCCATTCAAGAAACCCACTGACTTCCAGGCGAGGGAACAGGAAGAGCTAACATGCTAACTCATTTCAGGGTTTTAGGGCTCGATCTTGCACCACTCTGTTGATCGAGACGATACGATATACGGTGGCTAGTTCAGCCGCAAAATCTGTCAAGACTGAAGTGTGTGTGTGTGTGTGTGTGTGTGTGTGTGTGTGTGTGCGCGCGCTTCATAACTAGTAACTAGCGTGCTCTAGCTACCTTACGCCACTGGTGTCAAATATGTGTATTAACCATAATGAAGCCATTAGTTACAACTTACAAACCCTTCATAAAGAGGGCTTTAATAAGTGGTACCAAAAATCCTCCAAACAACCAACAAGACACTGACATGAATCTCCTCAGCTGTCATCTGCTCGTGTTCATGCCGTTATATTTCAGTTGCTTTTACATCCTCAGAACACGTCTCCCTCCACACACGGAGGGACTGGTTTTCTTTTAAATTGGACATATTGGACACATAGCGCACAGTACAGGAGTTATGTGGTGTAGTTTCAGCTGGACACTAGCAGGGCTTTATGTCTTATTTTATGAATGTTAAGTATCAGGGACAATGCTGAAATGTACGGTTTGTGCGAGGATGAAAGATATTTCAGGTCTCTAGTTAGAGGAAACCCCCGTCCGCCATGACAGACCTGCATATCTGTTAATAACGGAGCACACCTCTCTGTTATTTGTTTTTCCAGGTGTGACGTGTTGGATGAATATGTAGAAACCGGCCAGCCCCTCTTATTGATCCGCCAGCAGAGAGCTCACAAACGAGGGCATGAAAATCACCAGCGACAAGGCCGAGCCGCCCACCGCACCGATCCATCACCTCTCATTTTATGGCTCCCACCTCCAGATCAATACAGCCTGCCCGTGTGTGTGTGTGTGTGTGTGTGTGTGTGTGTGCGTGCGTGCGTTCGTGTGTGATGTGTGTCAGCTCAGTCTGCTTCAGAGTGACAAAGTACCTCAGGAGAGTCAATAAACAGAGCAGAAAACGGTGCGTTGATGAATGTGAGATAACGCTGTTGGATTTATCTGCAGTCAAACTCTGAACAGTCAAAATATTAACATTTACAGGATGGGTAATGGCTCCAACACCAGTTTAAACCCTGTGAGTCCAGACGGGGACTTCAGGGAAAGAAACTCATATATTTTAGTTTCAGAGGATCCGATTGTTTAGGAGCATTTTGGTCTTTTTCACAGGCAATTTACACATGTATGCAATAAACAATGTATGTCAGCTACTTGGTTAAAGGTACATTTCTGAATTTCACTCGATCCTGGGAGCAGGAAGCTCAGTATGTCCCCAAACACTTCATCTCTGACCACCTCCAAAACTACGGAAGCCCTGAGAGGCAAGTGAATTGTTTTCTCTTCTGTGTTTACGACTTAAGAACAGGTGAAACAGAAAAAAGTTGTCGCCAGGATAATCTTACTAAAACTTAAAATTCAAAGTAACTTTTTTTTATCATCTGTGAAAATGGGTGAAAAAAAGTTTTGGCAGATGAAAAAAACATTTTTTTTCAGGATCATTTTTTACGTGTTTGTTGTTGTAATACTCATTTCGGCCACAAGAGGCAGAAGCGCACCACTTCACCATGTTCTCAATTGGACTAAAGGCGTTCATGTTTTCTTCCAGGTGACACACTAACACACAATATACAGTATTTACCTTGTGTTTAGAGAACATGGAGAAATTAAAACTCACCTGGAGATCACCTGCCGAAACTTTTTTTTTTTTTAACCTGTTTTAACAGATCAATTTTTTTTAAAGAAACTTAGTAAGATTACCTTGGCAAAAACTATTTTTTTCACCTGCTCTTAAGTCATAAACACAGGAAATAAAACATTTTAGATCAGACTTTTTTTTTCTCACTTGCCTCTCAGGGCTTCCGTACAAAAACACCAAATACGTCCAGGACTTAATGATTCTATCCCTGAGAAAGTCTGATACATATTTTAATAAATATATTATAATGTTGTCAGTAAAGTAACTTTTTAAACTCTTGTTGTGGTCGGAAACTGCTGCCTGGATTGTGTTAACAGGCAACACTTTTACACACATTGCTGCTGTTTCAAGATATCAATTTCTTATATTTTGGATTCCTTTTTTCCATTTTCTCATCCAGAATGCAGCAGAAATAATAATCTGAAACCTCAAATCACCCAGAGTAGCCACAAGGGGACGCTGACACATTCATTTAATGACAAGAAATCCAAACAGGAAACTCCTAAACATTACGAACTTGGAATTTCACATATATTTCTGTTATATTTTTTACCTGTAAACCACAAAGGCAAACTGCTGCTGACATGGGCTCATTTCGTAACGCCGTGTTGTGCAAGCATGAAGCCAACATACATCTATACTCCCTTTACCCATGATGCCTTGCTTCCATCGTAGCCTGTAGTTGACCTGTTTTACTTTCTCACTCCTAATGAAAGACGTTACTACGCTGCCAATATCGTGAGAAAACGTGTCAAATAAATTCATGTAGAGTGGTAAATCTTAAGAATACATGAATCCAACTGTCCACTAAATAAGAAATCAAATATCTGATGCTTTTAATGAACAAAATAGATTTTAGTTGGTTTCCACTTTTACGTCAGAGTATAATTTCTTAGCTGTTAAGCTCCTGAAATAGAGCTGTGAATCACTTTGTCTGTGTGACGATTAAATCCCCTTTCTGGCTTGAAAACACACACAAATATACACACACCTGCACACACACACATACATCTTTCTGCTGTGCTGTTGGATAGATGCCCCTGACAAGATTTCCCACTGGATATATGGGACCATCTGTGGGTTCGCCCCAGCTTTGTTTGCCGTCTGAATTAAATCCCGGCAGCAGCCAGTAGATCACGACGTCCGAGTTAACACAGCTCACTGCAGCAGCAGCCTGTAACACGATACACCCCAACAACAACAACTACACACACACCTGGCTGCTACACACCACAACTAACTTCTCACTCTGGATTTTAAACATCAGGAACAACAAACTTCAAGCACCTCTTATTGTTTATGCTTTGTTTCACGTTCTGGATTTACTTCAACATCCTCCAGATCTCCTGTTTGCAGAGCAGAGATGATGTTCATGAACAAAAGGGGCAGATTTAAGTCATCACAACTACAGATACTACTACTTATGTTTCTTTGACTTGTAGTTCAGAGTGAGACTTAAAAGGAAAAACACCACCAATAATCTTCTGGGAATCAAACCCTCGTCCACTGTTGTCTTGAAAGTTTGTAGCTTATCTAGGGCCAAACAAGAACTTTGATATCGGTATGTATGATTATACAAAACAGATTCTACAATATCTGTGAATGGTAACTACAGTATGATCAATGTTAAGGAAAGATTGTGGTTATGGCAAATAAACTATGGTTCAGTCAACAAAAACTATTAAAAAAAACAATCACTGAAGAACTTTTAATGAGGAAAAGAGACAAAAACTAAATATAAAGTAACATGTGACAAAATGTGTTAAGACTTTGTCAACAAATGAACAAAAGAATGAATTACTGTTTTAATGCATGAGTGCATCTGTGAAATCCCTCACTGTTGCTCCTGATGGTGAAATGATCCTCACAGTGTTAAAAGTTAAACAGCTCGTTTTCCAGCATCACTGACGAGTGATCGACGTGTTCATCCGTTTTAAATGACTGTTGTGTTTTCTCTACTTGAAGCTCATTTTTTATGCTACATATGTTTTGTCAAAGTGGTGAAGGTGTTTTTTAATTTGCTTTTATTACACGGCTTTGCTGAAAACTCGATTCTGCTGTGGACGCACAGACTCTGGAGGAACAACGTCCAATCATATCGATCCGCAGAAAAAAGTCAGGTAATTTAACAACGTTGTTCTAAATGCTGCCTATGTTTTGTCAAAGTGGTGATGGTGTTTTCTTCATGTGCCTGTGTTTGGTCTATTTGCAGCCCAGTGTACCAAGAATCACATCCACGTTAGACGTATGTGCACTTCACAATTTACGTTGCTTACAATGTTCACTGCCACTGTAGGCTGATTTCCTTCATGTAGAGAGGCGGGAAGTGAAGGAGGGTCTGGAGGTCGGGGTGGTGTTTTAGTTGCCTAACTCTAACCACAGCCTAATCTTTTCCTGCTGTTAAACATATTGTAGTTGCCCTGCACAGATATTGTCAACAGAGAGAATTTTAATCAGGAGTTTTGCAGAATCGTCCAATTTTGACATTCTTATCTGGCAATATGGTTACTATTTGTGCATGTGTTTTCTTAAGTTGCAGTACGTTGACCTCTTTCAGACACTTTATGGTTCCCATAGTCCTTCTCATCAGTGTGTGTGTGTGTGTGTGTGTGTGTGTGTGTGTGTGTGTGAGACAGAGGTTGATGGAGAGAGTGGATTCCCTCCAGCTGTTCCTCAGTGTGTACTGTGGGCTGTTATAGGACTCTGCTGATCCTATTAAGACTCAGTTTATATACACACACACACACTCATTAGAGGGGAAAATGACTCTACTCTCCAGATTAAACACACACACACACACACACACACACACACACACAGAATACTGTATTCTTAGCCAAATTAAAGTTGACATTTTTATCAAATGCAGTCACACACAAAGATAAAGATGCCTGAACATGTGCACCGTGTTTCATGACAAAGAGTCTGAGGCCAAACTCACCAGAAGATAAATACACAGTGTTATAAGGATGGATATTTGCCCGCAGATGACCTCTGATTATCTGATTTAAATTAAATTTCACAGTAATTAAATGGAAGTCACAAATTGCTAACGAGACCTATCTGCCAGCCACGAGGTGTTAGCAAGTGAACCTCCACAGTTCAACAGATAATCAGAGCACAGAAAATACAAATCTTTGTCTAGTCTAATTTACATGTGATGACGTTCCTATCAATTATCCTTTGGCTGTAGAAAATACTAGTTTCTGATTGGCTGGCTGGTGTCTTAAAGTCATACATCAGGACCTGATGTGAGACAGATGAACTGAAGGTCACACAGGCAGAGGTGGAAGAAGTATTCAGATCCTTTACTTTAGTAAAAGTATTATCAGCAAGATTTAACCGTAAATTAAGCAAACTGTATTCGGGAGATTGGATTCCCAAATTCAAACTCCTAAGGACACGAGTTTGAACCTGATGTAACCTGAACTGAGAACAGCCGAAATCCCACAGCCAACAACGTGTGTGCTTAGAAGTGTTGATCGCAAGTGTGGCTCTGGATTGAAAGATGTAATTTAATTTGGGAAAACTGCAAATAATGCAGGAATAGGTCGAATTTGCATGAAATCTTGGCATTGCAAGATCACAGTCAATGAAGAAAACTGCAAGAAAACTTTACTCCAAAACTCTTATTGTGAAAGAGTTGAAGACAGACAGGCAGGCAGACAGACAAACAGGCAGGCAGACAGACAGGCAGGCAGGCAGGCAGACAAACAAACAGGCAGCACCTGAGGGTTTGGATGGAGGTGAATGGGGCTCATGCAGCCTGTCACACAAACGTCTACGCTACAGATTAACATCTCCAACAGGAAGTGACCAACATCTGGACTCCCTGCTGTGAGGAAACACACTCACTGCTTCAGGTGTCACATTTCTACCTGTCACACACACACACACACACACACACACACACACACACACACACACACCTGCCGGCCGTTAACCACCGAGCGCTGTCAGCGTCTCAGAGCGACCTCGGCTGAAATTGACTGCAGCCTGTGAACTAAAGTGGATGTTTGTGTTTAATCAAAGTCGGCTCTGTGACACCAGGTTTCATGACTCGACACCGTCAGGCTGCAAATACTGAACACTTTCATTTACATCCATCATTTTCTGCTCTTTTCTGCGCAGTTTGGAATAACTGTAGATACAGTTACATGTTGTACAGTATATTGTAGTATATAATACAGTATAGTATAACAACCAATACTGAGCAGATACATACATCAGCTCCTGAGGTTTATCTTTGAAATGAAGGATATAGTTCAGCTGGATTACATATTTACTAAAGCAGTGGTTCCCACATTTTTACCTGATGACTTGCGACTCCTCATCACATGATGCAAATGTCAATTCATTGTAGAAGTTCAACTAAAGAGTGATTTCCCCCAATAAACAGTTTCATCTGAATAATTTTAGAGGCCTGAAAAAAGCAACTATCTAGTATTTGACAGGAAGATCACATAAAAGTCACAAAAGAATATTATCATTTTGTGTATTAGTACTAAAAACTGTGGATGATGGACTGAACCAAAGATTTATATAGAACCAAAATATTTTAGCATATTTAAGCCCAAAGACCTGAGCTAAAACATAATAATTTTATGGTATTATTACTTTTTAAAGGGTTGTTAAGTTGTAACAAATGCCTTCATTAATGGTTAATAAATAGTTGAATAATGCTTTTAAGCAGTGGTTCCCGACTTGTTTGAGTTGTGAGTGGCTGAACCTCTCAGACTGTTTCATCTGAATAACTGTCGGAGGCCTGAAGAGCTAAAACCTTCCAGTGTTTCTCATGAAAGAAGCGAAAAGTCAGGAATAAAGTCATCTGAATTCGAGAAGCAGAACAATATTTTTTATTCTTTGCAGCCCTCTGGAGGGGTCCCGACCCCCAGGTTGGGAACCACTGCATTAAAGTTCAGTTCAAGCCTTAAATAAGAATAAATTCTGGGTTGCCAGGCTGTGGAAAATCCCTTTGGCTTCTGTTTATCATACACGATACACAGACACTTTGATTCCCTCCGTGTGCGTTTACGTGAATTCGAACAGGTTTTATTGGAGCCGTCACGACAGTCCGAAACAAGAAAATGAACTCTTGATGAATTCATGTGCTTCTGTTCCTCCAGTGTTGCCGTAAAGGTCCCTCTGTCACCTCACAGATCTCTGAACTGTTTAGTTTAGTGAATGTTTGAAGCTGATCCCGGCTCAGGCTTCAGCCCCGTAACATCTTGCATAATGGATAAAAAGTAATTTCCTTCATCCATTCTGCCTGTTTGAACTTGTGTTTAATTAAATGCTGACAGAGGCACGGCTGATTGTTTTGGGAACATTGCAGATAAATAAATGTTTACAGGCTGTTGGTCTTTTTCCACCGTTCACTGTCTGACTGCCTGCAGCCGCACAGAGGTGGAGAGTAACAACATACATTTAAATACATTTACTGTGATAAATGTTCTGCTGTTTTACTGGAACTTTCTCATTTTCTCTCTTTTCATTTAAATATATCTGACTGAGTTAGAAGTTACTTTACATTCATCTTTCTGTAAAAATAAATTAAAATCATTAAAATCATTAAAGGGAAAAGCAGCACATCTTTATTTTTGTGAAGCTGGAGCCATAAAATGTTTTCACATGAAAACTTCCTCAAATGATTATCAAAATAGTTGCCAATTAGTCTTCTGTCAATCCACTAATTGATTCAGCTGTACTTATTTATTAATTTATAACAAAACATGTTTTATAAACTCTTCATATGTTTTGTAGCAAAACAAATCTTAATTTGTAAAGTAACTAAAGCTGTCAGATAAATGTAGAGCAGTAAAAAGTTCAATATATCTCCCTCTGAGATGTAGCAGAGTAGAAGTAGAAAGACTCAAGTAAAGTACAAGTACCTCAAATGTGTACTTAAGTACAGTACTACTGTAAGTAGTTCCTGAATAACTCTGAATCAAAGACAGACAGACAGACAGACAGACAGACAGATAGATAGATAGATAGATAGATAATACCGAGTTACTGGAGACCAGACTGGTCAGACAGCAGTGGTGGCGCCTCCTGCTCTCTGCTGCAGCCCCGGTCCTGACGGTCTACAGGAGGCAGCAGACCCCCAAAACACTGGAACAACTAACCCCTTATTCTAGAGTCTGACTTAGGCCAAATTCTCACCAAATTACCCACATTCATTTGAACGTGAGTAGTGCGTTTAGGCTGCAGTTGTGGGGACTGCAGGGGTTGCCGGAAAAATAACGTAGCTGCGAAAAAGTTGAAACAGAATCAACTTCTGGAGAAACGCAACCGACTTGGCCAATCACGTAAGCCGGCGATCAGAGCGGAAGACGCCCAGGTGAAGAAGAACTTTGTTTAGCATGTAGCATGCCACTGTTTACCGAGCAACTGTGAAGATGGAAGAGAAACTGATCGATCGGCGCCGTGATGACTGATCAGTTGTGCCACGAGGGAGCACAAATACGTTAATCGCCATGTAGCTGATGGCGTTGTAGCGCTCTTTAAGCTGGGATTGCTGGTTTGTATTTCTACTTGTGCTACAGTCAGCGTGGCCATGTACTGACACTCCCACACTGCCGCACAACCCTGCGCTAATCACCGCAAAGCCTGAGTTAATTGGCCTTACTTAAAGCAGGCCTAAAAAGCTGCAAGCAACACCCTCCCTCCCAAAAGAGTGCAACAAGATTTAACCCTGAATGCAGCGTCGGCTCTGTCTCTAGCTTATTTACATCACTAACTCTTCTTAAGTATCAGTACTTATGAGTTTATTCACTGTTGTTATGAATGCAGCTCTTTTACTGTACCACTGTGCTGCTGCTGCCTTTACCTGTTGGTGCTGGTTGGGCACGATGCCCCCTCTCACTCAGCAGCCATCACAATAAATAAATAAATAAATAAATAAATAAAATGAACAGCAGTTTGCAGTGAAAATAACCTGCGAATCAATTCCACGCTCAGCAGATTCCTCCTGGTTGTGTTTTTCCAATTAAGTGTGTGGATGGGCGCATGCAGGGGGGGGTGGGGGTTGGGGGGTCTGAGGAGAGGTAAGTTGTTTATTTTGGCCAGTAAATGACATTTATGCAAATTCCCTGAGGATGGATTGCTGACAGAGGTGTGTGGCGTGTCGATGCAGACGTTTTTACAAACAGTTTGCTCCTCTGGACTTCGGGATAGAGGTTGGATTAAGTGACGGAGCAGCTGAGTCTTCAACTACATGACACCAGGAGCTGAATGAAGCACGTGATGAAATAACCATGTTCATCGGAAAAGCCACAAGTTAGAAAACCTAAAGCACAAAACAGGTTTGTCTGCTACTGACTACAGGTTAAAAGAAGCCAACAAACAGGACTCATACTGCAGGTAACCATGTTAAAACCACACGCTTTGTAGAGTCAACCATCCACCTTGACCTCCTCCCTAATGACGCGAGCCGTTTCCATCAGATGGTTTGGAGCGAATAAACTCGGCTCCTTGTGTTGTGCCCTTAAACAGGGAAAATAGTAACGGGGAAAGATGAAGAGACACACGCAGCTCTCGTCTTCACTCGTCTGTATTGAGTGAGGGAGAGGAGCGCGATCCCCCTACTGGAGCCCCGAGGCATTACCAACAGATCAACGAATAATTAACCCACACAGACAAGGATCTGTGTTACCTGTCTGTGTTTGCATTACTGGCTGCATATTCTACAGTGACATCAGTGACCAGCACTAATACACATATATACTATCTGTCACACTTGCAGAGCGTAGTTTGGTCAGAAGTTGGCGGTAGAGGCTACGCTT
Organism: Macquaria ambigua; assembly: GCA_008360985.2. Lineage (NCBI taxonomy): Eukaryota > Metazoa > Chordata > Actinopteri > Centrarchiformes > Percichthyidae > Macquaria > Macquaria ambigua. Next base: position 67,601 of record VMKM01000641.1, on the reverse strand, counting down.
TACACACGGCTGTGAACAGAGTAGAAGAAGAAGAGGTTGTCGCCTCGGCCATCTAACCCATCTACAGGAGAAACATGGAGAGACGTCCTCAGGAATTAGTTTCTATTGTTCCTTCATGTCAGCTGGTGTCGGCCATGTTTCATGCTGTCCGGAGACGAAGACAAATTAATGTGGAACGTTTCAGTGGAAACAGCTGATCAGTCACGAGTTAAATGTTCGCTACGTCAGAACTTCCATATCCCATTTAGCATCAACTCTTTTCCCATAAGAACCACCTTGAGTGAGAGTAAAACCTTTTTAGCGCAATTGAGGAAGTTTTATTGAATTCTGTCGTTTCTAATGCGATACTTCAAAATGTGCATAGAAACACGTTTATGGAAACTCGACTGACTTCTTTGCTTGACTCAGAGAGAAATCTATGGACCGCTGCTGTTGTTAGCCATGCTAGCTCCTGCAGTATATGTTCACAACTCTTATCCACACTATTTACTCTCCTGCCTTATTTTGGCTGCATTATGGCATCTTTTTTGGGAGAATATTGAGAGTAAATAAAACTATACATTCATTTTTTTTTTCTTTTTTGTCGAAAAAAGCAGAGAAGGTAATAGCTTTTTTTCAGCCCTGAGTAGCGTCTGTGTGTCCTTTTTTCTGGCTGCATATGGACCCAAAAAGCTCCACCGCTAAGGCAGGGCAGTCTGTATGAAGCCTGAGAGGCAAAGCCCAGGACAAAAACAAAAAAAAAGTCAGTAAATCCCTTGCGGCGCCGCTCGCTTCTGCTTGTGAAGATCATTTCTGTGAGCACACGATAACAACTGAAGGCACCTCAGATGAGCTTATCAAGGCTTTTATCAACTCCTCTCTTCTCTCATCTTCATCATGATTTTAGCACGAAAATCTGAAACAGTTAAAGTGAAGGGAACATTTGATTTAGAAAAGTGAGGGAGACACGTTCAGGAGGAGTTTTTCTGCCCCCTAGTGGCCAAAGAAACTATTAATGCAGCTTTAAGGTGAAGAAAGGCTGTGAGGAGTGTTTACTCTCAGAAACAGCTGGTGAACCTGAACGTTTTTAAAGAGAATGAGATTAACGAAAGAGAAACAGAGCGATGGTTTGTTAATCCTCTCTGTGACCAGCCGCTGACTTCCATAAGCTGCAGAGGAGCTGTGTGTGTGCATGAATATCAGTCCATCTGTCTGTCTGTTGGCCTGTTGACACACTATAACTGTATTCAGTGTGTGTTTGCAGCCAACACCCCGGCTCATCCCCACTTTTTCCTGATTTCCCCTCGGTGAAGAACTGTGGCTGCGCGCTGACCTGCAGCTCATTATACCCTCTGCTGAAGCTCCTCTTCATGCTTCCCTCTCCTAATCTAATGGGACTTTCTGTCTGTCTATCTGTCTCCGCCAGCCATCCGTATCAGGGTTCCACCAAAATGACTTTCTGAAGGCCAATGCCAGTATTTTCATTATCTTAAGCCATTATCTTCGGCTGGTTTTATGCCAAAAGTTCCCCCAAATTACAAACATGTTTCTCTGAGAATTTTTATTCTTGTCGAAGTAGAGAAGGTCCCTGAATCTGAATTTAAATCATAATATATTAATATATGTATCAGTGTAACTAACTTGGGGGCTTGTGCAAGGACATTTGAGGTCTGGGTGGAGGAACAAATGTAAACTAATGATGCAAACTAAATGTCGCCTGCTGTGTGTCGATACGAAACAGCCGCAGAAACAGACGACGTGGACGGTTTTAACTGGTTCCACATAACTTTTATTAGTTTTAAAGGTTGGTACTACACAGGTCAGAACTACACATGGGCTTCAGTGGATTTAGGGTTGGGCAATATTCAATTCAGTTTTATTTATATAGCGCCATATCATAACAAAGTCATCTCAGGGCACTTTTTCATATAGAGCAGGTCTAGACCGACTGTATATTTACAGAGACCCAACAGTTCCCACCATGAGCAGCACTAGGCTATACCGTGCAACGGTAGAGATTTGGCAATACCGTTTCCACCGCGGGAGCTATCCCTGTTGTGTTTCTGCTATATATTCGGGGCAGGCTATGCAGCAAAGGTAACGTGATGCATAGCCAGCAATGCACCTCGAAGCTGGTTCACCATCCACCGCAGAAGAAGAGAGCGACAAGAAAACACGGAGGAGGAGAGTGAAGTCGTAAATACAGAGCATTAAGTAAAGTACGGTTATTTTAAACCATTTCCTAACTGAATTCACAGAACAATTACTGTACTGTAATATATAGCGTTACGGTGATATAAAATAACATATATTGTGATAGCAGATTTTGGCCATATCGCCCACCTCTAAGTGGATTACATGCACGTAATTTGGACTACAAATATTGATTATTTTACCTTACCAGACGTCACCAAAAGTCCCAACCTGGGGAATCACCAAAGTGATTATAATTCATCCTGAGGGGGACATGAATGTCTGCATTAAATTTCACGGAAATCCATCCAATAGTCGTCGAGATATTTCCCTAAAAACCACAAATGTTTACCTGCTGAAGTCATTAGGATTCATCCTCTGTGGACCAAAGACAAGAAGGTGCTGCAGTACCTGGTTGTGGCCAGCAGAGAGTAAAATACCAGCAGTGCCTTTAATGCCTATTTTAGTTGTAATTTAGTTCAGTCAATCATCTTATTTTACAGATGGCTGCATCTCAGTTATGTCTTTCTGCTCCGGGGCACGATGTGTAGAGTCTGACAGCTTAACCTGCCACATAATAAGATAGCTTTGTGGTGTCCGGGTAACTCCAGCAATCAATCCAGACTACCTTCAGAGAGCGGAGCGGCACGACAGGCCCGTGCTTGTACTTCAAATCACTGAAGTCATAATTTAATTTCACACCTGCTCCTGCTTTCATGGGATACAGATGAGCTGTTCCTCAGGTGGAACGGGACTTGAGCGGCCTCAGCACCTGCTGCCCCGCCTCGTCTCATCCAGAGCCTTATGAAGTCAGATACTAAATTCTAAACTTTTACTAAAGTGTTAGCAGAAAATGTACTCTCTTCATCATTTCACCTCATCTCTCCTTCTTTTCCTTTCCCTCTCTTATTTTAGCTTCTCAGGTTTTTTTCTCTATTATTTATAAGATGAAGATGGTGGTAGAGAAAGGAAAAGACACGAGTAGTTACAGTATATATGCATACACCCGAGTTATAAGAATTTCCTGTCCTAAAGTTAAAGTATTTCTGCACGCTGAAAATCAAAGAAAGTCTTGAACAAGCAGTTGCAATAAATTCAAAGCAAAGAGCTTAAAAACAGAAATATTTTATATAAACCCTCTGATGCAGACTGGGGGTCATATCCTGAGTCTGTGGTTTGGTTTAGAGAACAAGGGCACTTTGGTGAAGGTTAAGGAAAGATCGTGGTGTTGGTAAAATGTTAATAAATATGTTGTGTCTCAAGTCACTGCAGACTTTCTCTGTATTAAACCAAAACCACGATCTTTGTCTAACCTTAAAGTGGCAATAGACAACTTTTCAGCGTTTACTCCCCCTAGCGTTTCCAAGTGGTATTACTGTTGGCGCCGCTGTCGCAAAGTCGAGCGGATCGCTTTCAGTTTCCCTCAGAGCCGAGCTGCTACCAACAACAACAACAACACCACTTTGGAAATAAAAGAGAAGAAAGACGCATGTTCACACAAGAGGTAAAGTGACACTGATCACTGAGTAATAACATAGTTTGAGTGTACGTGACTACAACGGGTTGGTGGAGGGGGGACTAGAAGAAAACACTGTCGTCTCGTGCTGCTCATGGTGCAAATCGTTGGGTCTGTAAATAATAATATAAAGAGTAACATTACGGTCTAGACCTGCTCTATAGTGCACTGAGATAACTTCTGTTATGATTTGATGCTGTATAAATAAAATTTAATTGAATTGGTTCGTTTTTTGGCTGCTAGCGGTAGCGTTTTGGACAGTAGGTCCAAACCAAGAAATAACCGTAAGAATCCCCGACCTCAGTGCGATGACAGAGGCAGAGTAAAACACCCGGTAGTCGGTTTGGATCCCTCTCAAGTCCTGCAGCTCTCCATCAAGTGAATGTCAGTCCGAGGTTCACTCTTGTTTTTCCTCGTTTTTTATCACTCTCCCTCTTCACAGTTACTCTGGTTGTTCCACTGGCCGTCATTTCCGCTAGCTGGGGATAGCTACCAATAGCTACCAGAAAATAAAAGCCCTATTCCTCTTCTGTTTTGGTTGCGCAGTGCAATGGTGTTTTCCCCCCGGCAGGTTGTACCCGGGGACAGACAGACCTGCACAGTGAAAGCGAGGCTTGTAGGAAACCAGTCTATTTTATAGCCATTACACTGTGCAATCAACATTTACTTCATCATGATAAGTTAAAGGAAAAAAGTTGTGTATTGTCACTTTAAACAAGTGCTGCCAGTGACCAAACATAACCATGGAAACATTTAATGACATTGTGTTGTAAAATCAGATATTTTGGTGGAAAACCTTTGAAACACGTCGTCACTGACACGTTCAGTATCAACATCTTTTAGACTTGCAAGATACGTTAATTAGATACGTTAGATATGTTCATGGAAACCGTAATCCGACCAGTTTCCGTCAAAACGTATTTGCTGTATATAAATTTGTATATAAACATCATTTCTAGGAGACAGTGTTGGTAATTCAGGACCAGATTCAGGACACAAAGTGACCCACGATCCTCCACCCTGTCCTCTCCCTCTTCTGAGTTTGGCCAGAGCTGCTTCAGCTGTTGATGACGTGTCTCTGCTTCCATCTGGTTTTTTTTCTGTTGCTGTCACCAGGCTTTGCACCATCTATCCTGTCTAAAAACTGATATTGTACAGTCTGACACAGTTGTGACCAAAACTTTATTAGCCTCCATCTCGCACACTGTGACATGCAATTACCTTGTAAAATTGTTCTTATTGTACAGTCTACAGGCAGCTTCACTGTGGTGCAAACATGCAAATCAAAGCATTCAACCGTCCCTGAAATTCACTTTAATTTCAACATCCTGTTTTGTTTGCCGTTAGTGTGTCTTTTTGTTTGAAACTTGCCATCTGCTGCAGATGTCTGCTTTATAATGATTCTATCAACGACTTACATTCGTTCTCGAAAAATCATCTGAAGGTTGCTATGATTCAGCAAATACCTTCAGCTGGAGGAAAAATCTGGATCTTATGGAAAACTTTTTAAGGGAAACAAATCATGAGGAGACGGAAAACTGACAAGTGAGATGAATGACGGGATGGATTCATCAGTCAGCAGCATGGATGGATGGATGGATGGACGGAGGCACCGGAGTGCAGAGCGTGAAAACTACATTATGGTAAAACAGTGTGTGTGTGTGAACTCCTTAGAGATGATGGACACAACTGGACTGCAGAGGAAAGGAAGATCCTAATTACATGTACAGCATTTACACAGCTGAGTCAGATTAAAGCTGCTTCAGGACATACAGGATGTCCACAGTGAAGAAGACAACATGAAACTAAATGAAGGTGCTGAGATAAACTTCGGAGGGGAGGAGAGTTAATTGTCCTCACGCCTCCTTCACAGCTGTTGTACTGAAAGCTTTGCTCTCTCAGAGTTTCATTATTTTGAATTAAAAGATGTGTTACAGCTGCGTCGTTGCATTGCTCTGGTGATTTGATGTGAGGCCTAGTACTGTTTTTTTTTTTTTTGTGGTAGAACTCAGTACTCATATTTGCAGATAAAATACTTTTTCAGGGCAGAAATACTGTTCAAGATCTGTAACTGGAACAACACACTACATGTGTGATGAGGTCAGTGGTGGAAAAAGAATTCAGAGCCTTTACTGAAGTAAAAGTAGTAATACATACCACACTATAAAAATACTTCATTACAAGTAAAAGTCCTGCATTCAAAATCCTACTTAAGTAAAAGTACTGAAGTATTATGAGCAAAATGATTGAGTCCTGCAAACCTCATATTGAACAAGTGAAAATGTGTGTTGTTGTAGTACGGATATGTTCAGTTTTTAATTCAAATCGACAAATTTCTGTAGCTTGAAACAAGAAAGAAAAAGGCAGTTTGCTTCACTAGAAATATGAAAAATAAAATGCTTTTGAAACAAGTTAATTGGCAATAAAAACTGTCACTAGTTTAAGACAAAACGTGACATTAAGGATTCAGTTAAAGACTGAATTACTCAATAAGCAGATTTTGTGCCCTGAAAATGCAGCATATTTTATAAACTGCTCGTATGTTCTGAAAATCTTGGTCTGCAAAATAACTCGTGAATTAAGGTGTCAAAAAATGTAACTGTCCATCCATTAGTCCAACTGTTCCAGCATGATATTTCTACTGGACTGATTGGATATTGATTTTGGTGACTGCAGCACCACCATCAGGTCGAAATGTAAACTACATCTCACAACATAATGGGCTGATTGCCATTAAAGGAGTAGTTTGACATTTTGGGAAATATGCTGATATTCTTTCTTGCAGAGAGTGAGATCTCTGTGTTAACTATGGCGCTAGAACTGTGAGGCACTTAGCTCAGCGTAAAGACTGGTAGCAAGGGGAAAGGGCTAGCCTGGCTCAGTTCAAAATTTAAAAATACGCATACCAACAACTTCAAAACTCTCTGATTAACCCTTCATATCTTGTTTGTTTTTTATCTGAATACAAACAGAAATGTAAAAACAACAAGTTGTGATTTTACCAGAAGTTACTGCAGCCTCTAGGGGACGCTAGCAACACTAGACTGTTAATTTTACACTTAGTTTTACAGTGTGGTATCATATTTTTTGACTGTAAAACATGTTTATTGTCTATAAAAATGTTTGCATCACCTCACTTGACATTCTTGAAATGTCTGTTTCTGGCACTGCCCTGCAAAACCTGAAAATAAATAGAAATTGGTGATTTTCTGATCATGTACGCATCTGAGCGTGTGTGTGTTTGTATTACTCATGTTGTGGGGACATAAATCTGTATACACAGTCACATTGTGGGGACTCACCTTCCTTTTGGGGCCATAATGTAAATCATTAAATTTTAGGGTGAGGAGAAAGAGTCTGAAGCTCGGACAGCAAGGCTAAAGTTGTAAAACTGCAGTCTGCGCTCGGTCGGCCATCACAGTAGAGGCAGATGTGATTGATGGCTGCAGCTCTGCAGAGAGGGAAAGTGACAGACGAGGGACCGACAGACAGATCGTCCTTCTGCTCTCCCTCCAATCTCTCTTTACTCCCAGAGCTCTGCAGAGTCAGAGCCTCACCTGACAGCAGAGTGAGAGGCTCACCTGACGGGAGGCAGGACAGAACAACACACATCCTCTCCGTCACCTGTGACCTCAACAGTTTGAGTTAAACAAATCGAGTGGTTATCTTCCAACGTTATTCTTTCTTAGAACGAAATGGTTCCAAACTTTCCTGAATGTTTTTTCATCGTGAAACAGCTGCAGGAAGTTTTCAGTTTCATCAAAACCGTAAACAGAAAGTAGTAGCCTATCAGCACTGATGCACAGCAGTTCACCATATAAAAGCAGCATCACAGACACGAGACAATACGGGAGACAATAAAGTGAAATAAAAAAGTACAAAGACGGTAAATATTGAACATATTACGATGTAGTCGGGACACTTTCAGGAGAACATCTCAGAATAAAGTCAAAACATTATGAGGAAAAAGGTTGTGATATTTGGAGACAAAAATCTTAATATTTGGAGAATAAAGGTGCAGAGGGACACTGAGGTGACGACGCCCAGAAACACAGACCAGAGCTGTATACTGGTCAAAGGAAAGTGACACTGCAGATGAAACCCAAGTCTTCTGCAAGGAAAAATACTAACTGTACAGTATGGAGAGTCAGGAAATGCTAAAACATGGACATGTTAATCAATCTAGATGATCCAATCATAACATACAACATTTTGTTCTTCAACTACTGTGACTTTATTCTTGTAATATGACCTTGTTCTTGTAAAATTATGACCTTATTTTCAAAATATTAAGACTTTTGCTTGTAATATTGTGAGTTTTCCTCAAAAGTATGTATATTTTGTCATAAAATTACAGCTTTTTTCTTTAAATATTTCAATTTTATTCTCAAAATCTCCTTTTTCCCCCCTAACAGTGGCCACGATACCAACATGTGTCGAAAGCATCAGTTGAAGCCTGGAAGTTGCTGTGAGTCTCTGCAGCATTCATGACAAACCTCACTTGAGAGAGCTCATTCTTTATCCTTTGAGCTTCGATTGAAATTCACAGGGACCATTACCGCCCAGGGGCCTCGTCCAATTCAGAATCCCAGCGCACCGCCGGGGACCCCAGCATGACGCCGGGCCATCCTTCTTTTCGGAGGGCACCTCTGTCATGTGTCGGGATTAGTCAGGCGTTGAGCCGGACCTTGTTATTGAAAAGCTCACCTGTCTCGCTCACCTCACTCTCTCCCGCCGTCCGACTGCCTGATCTCCAGGAGAGGGAAACGTCCAATTTCCGTGATATTTTACTTTGTAATGAAAGTGTCAAGGGGATGTGGAAAGGAGGAGATGCACCATAAATCCCCACCTTGGGAAAACAGGGTGGAGTGCACACGCGTCTGTGCCGGTCCGACTGCTCGATGAGTCGATGTTTTATTCACAGTCCGTCTGCGTTTTGACGTGGACGAGGCCGGTCCTTCGCCTGGCAGGCAGAGGAAGACAGACAGTCCAGGATTTTTGTTTTTTCTGCCTTCAGCTAGAAGGTCTGTTCATACAATTATTCTAATCCCTCTACAGCAGGATTTCACAAAAAGAAAAGGCTGAAGGAACTGGTATTTAGTGGGTATCAGGACTGGAAGATTAGTGTGTAACAGTAGTTACTCTCAGCACTAACTGTTAACTAGATAGTTTTTTAGTTTTACTTTCAGATTGTGGGTAAAAGTAACAGCATGGAGACACTCCAGCACTCCACAAGACCTGATCCGGGACCCAGACTGCTTCCAAATTGTACTGAGTCTAATCGGGTCGGTCAGTGTTTTGTTTAAAGGAGTTGAACATTTTAGGAAACACACTTATTCACTTTCTTGCCAAGAGGTAGATGAGAACTTTGATAACATCTGCATGTGAAATATGAAGCTGGAGCCAGTCGCCGTTAGCTTAGCTTAGCTTAGCATAGTTTAGCATAAAGACTGGAAACAGGACCAAGGTAACGACGCCTACAGTCTGTGCAGTCATACATTTTGGTGTTGATCATACAAACAGAAAAAGATCTCATGTATTTGGGCTCATTCCTTGAACACAACTCCATGGTTGAAGTGAGAAACAGAAAATTGGCCTTTTTAGACAAACTGTGTAGCACTTTCAGTGTTGTGTCCACCTGTTGTGTATTATAACTTAATTATGTCTTTGGTGTCTCTTCTCTCTGTGTTTGCTCATTAAAACAATAAAGTTTCTGGCAGAGAAAAAGAGACTTTTGTAGCCAAAAGTTCAAGAATGAACCTTTTAGCCAAAATGTAAAGTGCTTTATAATTGGCTGCTATTCACACCAAAAACTACTAAAGTGTTGGTTGGACCATGGCCTACCTTCTCACCAAATGTCATTGAAACCTGTTCAGCAGTTTTAGATACATCCTGCTAACTGAAAACAGGAAAATCAAACAAACAGGAAAACAGAACCTTGATGGAGATAATGAAACAAAAACCCTTTTTCCTGCCTTTTGTGCAATGCATGCTGGGATACTGTAGGTCTCCAGTGCCCCCCGTGACCATGAGCAGCAGAAAGCAGGTAAATCTCTGCTCCGCTCCGTAATGACACTGTCTGAGCTGCTCTGGCGTGTTTCACCCCAGCAGACGGCCGATTGGTCAATTTCAATTACAGCCTTCCTTATCAACCTCCAGAGAGCCGGATCTCTGCTGCTGATTGGACGGGACGTGGCTTCATTAGTTGATGGGAAACACAATCAGGCCTCTGCTTTCTACCTGTCTTTGTCTCTGTTTTTGTGACACATCAGTGTGAAACCAGACGGGAAGCCGCGGAAACATGAGCAGAAATAAAGAGAGAAAGAGGAAAATGTGTGTTTGCATGAAGGATCAATAGCTTATCCTGAGCTTAATCTGGTGTCTCTGGTTCACAGCGAGTCTGTCCTCCCTCCCTGCTGCCGGCTGCTTCCTTATGAAGAGAACAACATTGTTTGTGTCTGACAAAAAGCTCCAGTGATTTAGGATCTGATGGCTCCAGCAGAGGAGAGTCTGCACACAGAGAGGAGGCAGCAGGACGGTTGATCTCAGGCTGAGGAGATCGAGGTCTGGAGCTCTTAAAGTTTCTTCACCGTCTGTCCGCTCACACATCTGTAAACATCACTAATCATTTTACAGAACAATCCCAACTCAAGGTCCACTCACCTCTGGAGCTGTCAACCATATCACACTGTATTCATCAGCAGATGGGATTGCTCAGTTGTCCTTGAGATGGATCTGTTGAGTGTTATACTTGATTTCATTTTTCTTTTTAATCTCTTTTTATGGTCAGCACTTGGAGTTGCATTTGGTGTATGACTTGTTCTATATAAATATAGACTCCTCCATCTGCAGCTCGGAGGAATAACTCACCCACCGGCCCACAGTAATATCAGGCAGGCTATCGATTAGAGAGCCGGCCGGGGAGAGATCGCCTTCTTCAAACACAGACAGAGGTGGAGTTGTTTTATGTGGATGGGTTTCAGACGTGAACCACAGAGTAGATCTTAAATGAACTTCCTAACACACTGAGGTTCCTCCTCATGTGGTCACTTATTGATAAAACGTTCTGTGTGGTTCTCTTACTTTATTAAAGGGTTAACCATAGACTATATCTAAAGATGGACGACAAAAAGTGAAGCCAAAACATCTGGATCTCCTCCTGGTGGCTGTCTGTACTATAGGTCATAAATAAGCCCCGCCCCCTCCATGTTAGCAGATGGGACATGGGCCAAAATGAAAAATCAAAGTACACGTCACGTTTTAGGTAGTTCTTATCAGGCTGATGTTTGTTCAAGCATTCGTTTTTCTGATCAGTTTGGTTTTAATTAGTTATTTGATGCTATAAAAAGGGGGTGTGACATCATGATTGACAGCTGTGATTTGCTCATGATTGGTTCAGGCGGGACCTCCATACTACTGTGCAGACTCTGGCTCCAAGATGGCAGCTCCCGTATCTGCGATATTTTGGCTTCTTTTTTGTACAGCGGGAGGAAGTGGAGACGCGTCGGCCATCTTTACATACAGTCTGTGGGGTTAACAAACAAAATCAAGCTTTAATCAGTCAAGTCAAGATTTGAGACGGAACAGATTCAAAGAGGCTTTAAATCTTGTTGTGCTGCGATGTGGACCGATTCCATCTGCTGAATAATTTATATCACTTCATGTCCAAAACTATCTCTTTACCTGATCTCTTGTCACCTGTCGCTTCATGTTTGTATGTTGTCACATTCAGTTCACCTGAATTAAACCTGAACCCTGAAAGCCTAAAGTCGAGCCTGAAACTTTCTCTAGTGTCATATTTTAATTATGATTAACACCTTTGGATTTTCCTTGATACCACATTCATGCAGAGACACTAACAAACACGTTTTACTTCCAAAAAAGCTTTTCACAAAGTTTAAAACTCCTCACGAAGATAGACGCTCCACACTCCACAGGATGCACAGTAAGTTTCAGAGGAAACTTAAACGCTTCGATCGTGTTCAATCAGGATCACACGTGGCCTGACTGAACGTCATCTCTGTCGAATCCTGAGGCTTCGTTAACCTCGGTGGGCGGAAGCACACAAAAGAATCAATGGAGGTTGTCATCCTTCGCCGTCCGTCACCTACCCTCTCTCAGATAGTGAGTGACGGGAAATTAGCCGCGAGCGAGACACCAGCGTACAGACACAGCTTACACTCATTCATGTCAGGCGTCCTTCAACAGAGTGTGTGTGTGTGTGTGTGTGTGTGTGTGTGTGTGTGTGTCCTTCCACCTCCCCATTTCACCTTGTTTAGATTAGACCTTCCAATGCCACGAGGGCAAAATTAATCAAATTAGGGCTGAGATGTCCGATGGACCAATGACCTCCACTTTGTCTACAGACGCACACGCACACACACACACACACACACACCCATATACTCTGCTTACATACAGTACAAACATACACACACACACACCCATATACTCTGCTTACATACAGTACAAACATACACACACACACACACACAGACACACCTCTCTTTCTCTCTCTAAATTAAATCAAGCTCCACTCTGATCATTAGCCCGCCCAGTTGGAGCTGGAGTGAAGGGAATGGCAAGAGCTCGGCAGCATTCAGAGTTTTATTTACTGTGAGCAGCGTGACAGGTGATTTTTAAGGTAACCACTGTTTTTAAGGTGGTTTTTTTATTATAAACCTTGGTCTTATTTTCCTCACTCACTTTGTTGCTGACATTTCTCTCTGCCCGACTCTACTGCACATGAAGGGGAGCATCAATAATAACAGTCAATTTAGATGCATTTCTTTTTGTACATTTTATGTCTTATACAATGACTAGAAATTATGAACTATGAATTTTGCATGATATTTAAATTAACTCATATTCTCTTACTGTGGCTCTTACACTGTAGGTCAGTAGGGCTGGCCCCTAATAGTCGACCACGCCGTTAGTCGATGAGTCTTAGTTGACCACGTTCTCATTGGTCGGTTAGTTCATGTGTGTTTCGTGTCGTTTGTCCCTCTTCTGTTCCCTTACATACCCAATGCTAATCACATGACCAGGCAGGGCCGTATGGCGGCTGCGTTCCCATGGAAGCCACGCTCACGCAGGTCCCGCGAAATATGAAAATAGCATATGGGGTACTTAACCGCTAACTGCTGCTAACTGTAGCTGCCATTAGCTCAGATTGCCGTGCAGCTAGCGGTCCTATTAGCTGACAATACCCGGACTGGGAGCTCGGAGCACCAGGAGAAGTGTTGGTGTTCAGGCGGGTTCGGACAGGGACAGGAGGGGCGTGAAGCAGTTGCTAGTTGTTCCGACAGATTCAGAATCATATTTGCCGTTAGCATCGTCGTTACCAGGCAGCTCACTTTGTGCTGTAATATATATTTAAATAATTCAATTAATATCATAAACGCGCGCCAACTAGTCAAGTAAAATCTTTGGCCGGGGGCAGCCCTACTGGTCAGTAAAACGTTGTCATAAATAGAGCGACGCCTGCGAGCTAGTTCAGGCTGCACTGCTATAAACACACACGACATACCTCACTCTCCACCACCATCTACCAAACACTCCCTCCTCCCAAACTGGAACGTCCCATCTCTCCCTCTACCTGCTAATGTCACTGCTGCCCTGCATCAGTATCTCTGCCTGTTCTTTCAGCCCAACACCACCACAGCATCCACCTGCATGCTCCTGCTATGGGGAGCATGCATATCTGCTGGGGCTCTAACTATGGTGTGCTGCTATAATAAACATTTAAAATATGAGTTGTCTGACAGAAATGATGGACAAAGCTACAAAAACAAGACCCAAGCTTTAATAAACCGGAATCACACATTTCCTTAACCCTTTGAAAACAGACCTCCTGTGGGCCCCGAACATGTGGTTGTTGTTTGCATAATCCTGTTAAAATTGATTGAAAATAAAAAATGTAATAGCTAGAGCTTTCAATCTTTTTGCAGCTGAAAGCTAAGGCTTCGGTGTTTTGTGTCATCACGTTGTACTCTCGTGTCGCACGTTGATGATGTCATTAAGTTACGTTAAGTGTGATGCAAAATGTGGTGACAACCCACAGTGGCGCTGTTTTAATTTATCAGTCATTATGGTTCATTGACTTCCAGCCTTTTAGCTCAGGTTGTACAGATTTTAGGGATATGAAGCATTTGAAGATAATCTACAAAATGACATCACAATAACCAGAAATACCAATGTAGGCACTGGCGGACCAGTTCAAACGGTTAATGACAAAACTCTTGAGCGCAAACCTCTAATCTAAACTCAAAACTATCATTCACTATCAAATGCTGGAGAATGTGTTGTCGTATCATGACAGTCCGATGATTATTGGAGATCATAATCACAGTGACAGAGTGACGCTGACTGACTGGTCAAATAAGATTAGTTCAGACTCGTTGTGGCGCCCTTGTAATGTTTCTGACCAGAGAGTGATCAGGAAGGACAAAGTGCTGGTTGACAGAACTCAAATATGAGCAAAGAGGAGAGACAGAAGGGATTTATAGAAAGTAATTAGAGTAAAGAAGGAAAATCATTCAGGAGGGAGAGAGTGATTTGAGGTACTGATTGTGTGTGTTTGTGTGCTATAAGCTGATGAGCTGTAAGCTGTACAGAGCTGAACACACATTATTAGACCATTTAAAAACAACAAGATTAAAGCAGGCAGGCCTTGTAGTATCCTCCAGGGTCTGCCATGTTTACTACACCCCGCAATACGCTTTGGGAACGCGGCCTTTGAAGTAAAATTCAGCCCAAAAAACTACTACTAGGAAAGTGATTTGTGGTAAACTGCGTATAAAATCTAATATTTCGTGGGTCAAAGCGGAAAGCGTGACCTCATGGTGGCGCTAGAGGAAAGGTCTGTGGTCACCAACATCATTAGGTTTCATCCTCTGTGACCGTGAATCTGTCCAGTGGTTGTAGAGATATTTTGCTGTGGACTGAAGTGTTGGACAGACTAAAATAAATCATCCTGTCATGATTCAAACTCACCTGAAACCACAAACACACACTCATGCATGCAGATAGATTGCAGGCACAGACTGGTAATACTGTTTGACTTCACCCACCCTGAGGCGTTGGTGTTGTTCTGGGACCCAGCGAGGGGTCACAGCAGGGAAAGGTGGAGACCCTCCGTCCGACCGTGCATGACTGACGTGAATCACAGCCTCTCTGACGTCCACGAGGGATTCCCTCTCACAGCACGACACAAACACAACCACGTACCGACGCCGTCATGTAACAGAAACTACCTGATCACAGGTAGATACACATCAGATCAAAGGTTACAGCCCACACTCAGCGACTGCAACGCCTGAAGGGAATCATCTGCAAAACAAAGACGTGCATCATTTAAAAGGTCAAATACGCAAGATGAGCAATCTCTTTTCGGCAATTTCTACTTTGTTTGTTATTATTAGTGTTCCTACCTGTGTGATGTTGCAGCAGATGTTAGTGTTTCAAATGCTGGACTACAAATTTTACCATGCAGGACTGTGAGGACCATCGCCTACCCAACACTTTGTGTTGTTATGGTTCTTTGACAGGAAATTTTGGTATTTTAGTAGAGCAGCAAACACGAGCTGCTTATCCAAAGAACCATCATGAGGAAGATCGTGAGTCACATATTCATGTATTTATTCGAACCAGAGAACAGAGACAAGGAGCTCAATGAAATGAAGAGGAAAGACAAAGAATGGAGGCAGAAAGTCTTGTCATGCAAGCAGCACAGATCTGTGGATGACCACGTCGTTCAGTAGGTCAGTCCACCACTTTGGTCCAGACAGAAATATGTCCACAACTATTGGGTGGATTGCATTGACATTTGTTACAGACATCCATGGTCCCCAGACGATGAATCCTACTGACTTTGGTGATTCCCTTACTTACTTTTCCTCCAGCGCCACCATGAGGTTCACGTGTGTGTGGTTTTGACTGAAATTACCCAACAATTATTAGATGAATTGCAGTGAAATCTGGTAAACATCAGTATGTTACATTGCCATTGTAAGCATGTTGCTATGTTGACATTAGCATTTAGCTCAAAGCACCGAGGGCAGTGGTAGCGGCGAGGAGAGGGAGGGCGGCTGCGGCTGTCCGTGTGACCGTGGCAACAGAGAACAGATAGATCAATGAAGAGAAACAGTGTTTTGACTTTACGAGACAATAGGGGCTGCCTGAACGCACCATTAGTTTTGTGATGGTGCATCAATTTAGTCTGAAGTTCATCTCACCTGCACGTCCTTGGAGTGTGTTAGTGGTGTTTTCAGACTTTTTTGACTGGGGTGGCCCAAGTGGGGGCGGCATGAAGTATGCACACACACACTCCACTCCACTACTCATACCTACTTTAATTACTAACATTACAGTATCTTACAGTTTCTTACATTGCTGTGTTTAAAAGTAACACAACACAACAGAGTGGCACCATACAAATGTCATATAAAGCTTCCGTACTTTATTCTTTAAGTCCTCAAAAAGAAAAATCTCCAAAAGTAGGCTACACACAAAAAGAAAACATTCAAAATTACAGCTCCAAGTCAAACCTTATTCTTATTCTGGGGTTTTGGCAGGTTAGGCGCTACTCCGCTGCATTGCTGCCTCTCAGGTTTAAGACTGAATAGCACCTCTATATGAAGGTCCGGTTTACTCGTATAACAGTTGGTTTGAACTAGGGTAGGATAATGGAGTGGCACTCCCTGGACATGTCCCACAGCAGTGGCAGTCAAACTCATCATCTTTTCCACTCTGAGGTGTGAAGCTGCTGAAACTCTGGTTACAGTCTTCAGGTTTCGCAGCTCAGCGTGGCGTTTCAGATCGTCAGCGAGCCGTGAAGCTGAGAAATCCTTCCACATTAATGAATCACCTCCTCACACACACACTTCCAGACCTCGTGGGGACAATAATAAAGGGAGATGATTTCTAGGTGAGTCTCACACACACACACACACACACACACATACACACACATACAGAGTGCCACTTGCAGCAGGAAGCATCTGGTCTCAGCGATGACACAGGTGGTGGAGTGTGACTCCGACCACCTGGCACTCTTTAACTATCCTTTTATAGATGAAATGAATGACATTATGTCCGTGTGTGTGTGTGTGTGTGTGTGTGTGTGAGCTCATCAAAGCTCTCACCCTGTGGAGGCTCTTTATTAAAACACCTGTTGGGTTTTCTCTGTAAGATCACACCTGTCCACCACTGGTGAAAATGACCAAAGCTGTCGGGGGTGCAAGTGTGTGTGCTGACACATTTTTTTCGGACTGGAGGATCTTCAGAGTAGAGACTCTCCCAGCACAAGAGGAACACTGAGTGATGTCAGTGTAAGGTGATTGGTCGAACACGTGAGCCAATGCAGCACCGGCAACCGCCATCTTTAAAAACGGTGGCCTTAAAAAAATGGACCAAAACACGGACAAACAGACCGACAGTGAAGTCCAGGCTTTACAGAGCGACGGGGGAAAGACAACGTCATTTCAACTCGTTAAAGTGAAATATAAAAATCTTGTGTATGACATTGTGAGTGATGTTGCGATACCAACCGCCGGCCGGCTTACGTCTCTTCAGCGTTCCTGTTGGTGGTGCGAATGCAAACAGAAATAAAGCTCTTGAAGGTCTGTAGTTCTCGGGGAACTCCCCAGTGGGCAGTTCCTCTCAGGGAGTCCCCAGAACTGTTTGGTCCAAAAAAGTCTATTATCTGTGTGTGATGGAAGCTTTTACTTTATACTTATACTACGTTATACTACCTTAAGCAGTATTTGATTCACCATACATCGTTTTTAATCTTAAAGAGAAAAAATATTTCTCTTACTGTCGTCTGGCGAGGCTCATGTTACATTTATATGTGTCATCAGACATAATCATTCAGATTTTCATTTTATTATTAAAGCCTGTTTTTGATTAAATTGATGGTCGGCATTTTTTCAGCAACAGCCAGTAAATCCTCGCTGTATAATAGTTTTTATTGTCCATCATTCCCTCGCTATTTTCAAATTGCCTTTACATGCACATGGAACAACAATGCCTGCATGTTCTTCAGCGTTACTGTTTTGATTTGATCTCACTGATAAAAGTCTGTTCAGCAGCTTCACATTCTTCACATTAGAGATGCTCCGATCAAACCTATTCGGCTCTGTTTTTCTCTGCCACATACTAACTCTCCTGTCATTTCAGATCCAGCCCCTCCCTCCTGCCCTGCAGTAACCTGACCAAACCTGGTCTTCACCTGAGCCTTTACAGATCCAAGGTTGCCCCGAGGTGACGAGTGCAAAGTGAGCATGACTCATAGTCAGAATGGCCACAATTATGAGAGACCCTGGTTGAAAAATACCAGAATAATGATTATATTGCAGAGCCCAATGCCCTTGGTGCATTCTGGGAATTGGCTTGGAGGACTGAAAATAAACAAGATGACAACAGACTGTCTTAATGGACATCTGAGAATTTGTGTTGAGGAACACTCAGATCATTGTTTGAAATTTACTGTTAAATGTGAATTTACTGTAAGCAAAACTTGTCCTGGAACAGCTTTGACCACTTCACTGCTGTAAAGATTTAGACAAATAAAAGTTAAAAAAGAAATATTTCAGGTTCAGGTGAGAAAGGAGAGTTTTTTTGTTCCTCCTGTGTGAATCAGGTGAAGAGGCTGCAGTGTTAATGGAAAATAATGCAGAGAAGATGCATAACGTGGGACTTGTGCCATGACTTATTCTATATGACTCATCCTCAGCGTTTTTCAAACCATATGTCGCAGCCCTGCAGTGGCTCTATGTCAGCGTGCTGTGGCGCTCCCGGGACACCCAGGGGTGCTGCTCATCGGCAGGATAAATGGATTGTTGTTTAGAGAGCTGGAGGGTCCAGATGGAGCCCAGAACTGTGGAGACAAGCCACAGAGTTTGGTTCTGATTATGAGATCATAAACTACCATACACAATGATGTATTCCCAGTGAAAAGAAGCCTATTTTGTCATGTCTCGTCGGTTGTGTTAAGTTTCATGTCTGTCATGTTTCTGTTTCCTGTTCTGGCATCTCTGTTTTATTTTGAAAAGTCTACCTTTCCTCTCGTTTCTGGTCCCTTTACTTCCTGCCATTGTGTGTTTCCCGCCTGTGTGATTGTTTGCCCCGCCCTGATTGTTTCCACCTGTTCCCCTTTACCTCTTGTGTGTATATATTGTCGGCGTTTTCCTTTGTCTTGTTGCCAGATCGTAGTTTGTGTGCAAGCCTTCATAGCATGCTCTTGTGCCCTCGACTTTATTGGATGGAAGAACTCTTTATACTGAATTAAAACCTTTATAAACTCTACCTGATCTTGGCGTCCTGCATTTGGGTCTACCTGCTTCATCAGCCGGCGTAACATATTTGTCAGTTCGACAGGACAATGCTGCATTTTACTTGAGGGGACACGAAAATAGTAACAAATATGTTTGTTATAAGGAAGTAGTGATTGGTTTGGTATTGGTTACTTAGATCCCCATTAGCTGCTGCACCTACATTAGCTACTCTACTCTATTGCTGCCCCAAATACTCACTAGAGCACCAAATGTGGATTCATCCGCCGCTGAAAATAGTCCCCAACAAATGCACTATTTCCTCCTGTTTGTTTGATAAAAGCTACAGTGAGCAGCTGTTTTAAACATGAAACTATATATTTGTGAGGTGTTTTTAAAGATTTATGTCTTCAGTAGGAACCAATGAGCTCGGAGCTGAGAGCCACAGACAGGAAGTCAGATAGTACTGAGAGAGCTTTATCATTCACCTTCAGTTTTACTTGGTGTAGATCTTATGGTTAAACTTGACAACTGACAATAAGAAAAACATAAAATATCACCAACATTAATACGTCCTTTAACTTGGTATGTAGCAGTCTGCTGTCAAGAAATCTGCATCTTAGCTAGTCGTTAATTAGCAGTCAGTAGATCTCTGAAAGTAATAAAGCAGAATGGTCCTTTAAGTTGAGTTTTGGTGTGTCTGTCTGTTGGTACTTTGTTCCATCTCACACACATGAACACACACTTGGATATTCAGTGTCGGTGGTTTATTGTTCGATGTGATGTTTGTGCAACACATTTACAAAAAATGTACACACCCTGACATCCAGACAGGCCTGTGGACGGGCTGCGCTCCCACCGCCTGTGGGACCCACATGGCCTTCAGTCCAGGCCCAACACACTCACACACACACACACACACACACACACACACACACACACAAAGCTCACCACCAGTTCCAACCTCCACCGTCTGCTCTGTCTCCGTGACTAGCCTATGAATGAAAGATACACATGTTGTGTGTGTGTGTGTATATGCAAAGAAAGTGTGTGTGTGTGTGTGTGTGTGTGTCACTGTGCTCAGTTTGGAGGCAGCAGGATCTCTGTTTATGTGGACTCATACAGTACAGTTAGCATGAATTACAGGTGTCTGCACTAGCACAGGAGTGTGTGTGTGTGTGTGTGTGTGTGCATCTGTCATGGTTGGCATCAGATGACAGCGGAGGCTCCTCTGTGTCCCACTGAAAGGAGGAGTTCATCTCCGTCTGAGGTCTCACACACAAACACACTGATTTCATGAGAAAATTGAAGTTAATTGATAAAAATAATTTTATTTTTTTTGTCTGATATGTTTGAGAAGAACTAATCCAAAACCCTTTACTGTAATGTAACCCAACCCCAAAGTAGCACAATGCACATCCTAATATTTATCAGGTGTGTTGGCTAAAAGGCAACAATATCAAGAAAAGGGTACATTTTATTTATAAAGCACATTTCTAGTTCAGACGTCACAAAGTGCATCACAGAACGTAAAACAGAGACACAATCTAAAAGTCAGAAATAAAACAGAGATAAAATAAATAAATAAGACTCTCTGAACTAAAGAAGAATAAAATAAGGTGTTTCACTACTAATTAGATGGAAATACTAATTTGAATTTTTGTAATCTCTTCTTGAGTGACAGGTGGAGTTTTATTGATTACAGACTGGGATTTATGCTGTTCCCAGTTCACCTAATTTAACACTAGAAGGACTCAGCAGCTTCAGTCTGGACTGATTGGACTCAGATAAATCCGTCCCTGCTGAGACGCTCCAAACAGAGCTAACAGGATCACAGACAGAACCGTGATCCCGTCCCTCTAAACTCATATTGTTTCCAGATTTATAGTTTCACTAACACTAGCACCAGTATGGGTTTTGAATGGAAGCTGATGATTTCTGCACAATCAATGATTTGTGAGTAACTTTTAAGTATTTTCTTCCAGTAGAGTCTGGTTCATTTTCAGGTGACTCAAGTTGTGTTCAAACAGACAATCATTTGTGGGAATTTGCCCGCATCAAAGAGTTGAGTGTGGAACACTTCTCACCTTCAATGGTCGCCAACTTGGTTACGTAGCAGAAGGGGAGGACCACCAACCTGTGAAAATGGCAGCCGCAGTTGCGATTGTTACGGTGAACACGTTCATTTTTAATAAAACTGAATTGAAGTGAAGTGAGCAAACAAGCCGGCGGATATTTTGGCGGGCGACAATAGCGGTCAAATGTTGGCGATAATGCTCCGCCCGACTGCAACTCGCCATTAAAAAGAAGAAGGAAAAGAAGAAGAAGAAACGGTCAAATGTTGCAGCCATGTTGGATTTGAGACAACACTACCCTGTCAAAATTCACGCACTACACAGGTAAGTACATAGTGTACATGGTGTACTGCATGTAAGTGTACTAACAGAAGTATCTGAAATGAGACACAGCAAAGGTGTGTTCAAACAGACAATCATTTGTGGGAATTTGCCCGCTGGACAGTTTGATTTATTTGCTCCAAACAGTCACTAAACTGTACGTTAGCCAGCTAGCTAGCAATGGACGCACTGACCCTGTGTGTGTTTGTTCAGTTCAGCCTCTGACTGAACTCCAAACTCACAGAAACTCCACTTATTTCTGTTTTTTCCCTCCAGTCTCTCTCTTTTCTCATATGATATATGAGGCAGATTCATAAATCCCCCCGGGATACACAGACTCCCATCTTTCTGTTGGCTTTGAATGCAACGTGCCTCCTCTAAAATCTGCTTCATGTTCTGTAGATGAGACCGCTGAGACTGAACGTGACAGTAAATGTGCCGTAAAACCAAATCCAGGAGCTAAAAGAAGCTAAAAAGGGCTGCAGAGAGGATTCTCAAACGGACCTTTCCAATTCATTCTTGATATAGAAATATTGATTAGTGGAGGTTTAATATTTAACAAGGTATTTGTCTCTATAATTACTGTCATTACTCAGCATGTTACATCTCTATTCTTACTTGCTGAAAAAAATATGAACTCAAACTGAATGAAGAGAAGTATCCTTCCAGTAAACAGCTCAAACTCTCGCTTCCTGAAATGTTTTTTGGTGTTGTTGTTCGTATTGTTGAAAGACGGAGCTGCAGCATTATTTGCTTTCCCCTCGGTATCCCAGCGGAGGAATGTGTGCTGCATATCAGGGCTGTCTTAAATCAGAGGCAGTGGATCCCTGGCAGGTCAATTACTGTCTGACCTTGTGAGTTCAAAGTTAAACAGAAGAGTGAATCAGAACACGAGTCTGCACTGACAGCTGACACTACATGCTCATTGTCACTTCTGTAATTTATTAGGATTGGTGCTGTGTCTTGCATCACGCCATTAAAATACATCTGAATGTCCTGTATGCAATGTGTCCTGCATTCAGAAATAAAAGTGCATCAGTTTTATTGGCAAAATGTACTTAAGCATCAAAACTAAAAGTACTTGTATTGCAAAATCGCTCATTTCAGGGCGTTATATATACTACTGGATTATTATTACAAATGCAATAACATATAAGCAGCATTTTAATGTTGCAGCTGGTCAAATTAGAGCCAATTTTAACAACTTTATACATTATTGGGAAGTTTAATCTACGATGCATTGTATTTTAAAAGATGATCATACAGTATGTTTTGGATGAGAATTTGAATCTGCAGAGTAACTAGTAACTTTAGATGTCAGATGTGATGTAATGTGGTAAGAAGTGCCACATTTCTCTAAAATGTAGTGTACAAAAAGCACAGAATGTCAACTGAAGCTCAGCGTAAGTTCAGTCAGGAAGACTATCTTTATGCCTCATTCATTCACATCTCTCTTTCCTGCTGCTTCTCTTAATCAGTATCCACGCTGAAAAATGTGTAAAATCAGGCCCGGTACATCTCCGAAATTAGAGACTACAAGTTGTACAACATGCTGCTGTATAACGGCTACACGACTGAAAATAAAGAACTTTTTACATCCTAAATAATTCAAATGACCTCACAGCCAAAAAGGCTTTAAAAGTTGTTTTTTGATCTTTAAATCAATCATTTATATCTCCGCTACATAAAACTGTGTAGACTTCGCTTATCTGAAGGTTCTTTGTTTGTTCTTTGTGACGTGATCTGAGCAGAAGGGCTGCCTTTGCCTCCACCATTTGGACATATCACTGAGTTTCTCTCTCTCTCTCTCTCTCTCTCTCTCTCTCTCTCTCTCTCTCTCTCTCTCTCTCTCTCTCTCTCTCTCTGTCTCTCTCTCCATGCACCCCCACATTGCCCCTACAATCTGCCAGCAGCCGGATCAGGGAGAAGTTTGAGATGTTTATGTGGATGTTTTGATCCTTTTATTTTGCCATGTTTTTGCCAACAGAACCAACTGTTAACCACAGGTAGTAAACCAAAAAACGCTCACAGATTTTCAGACCATATCGTAATGTTACTTAAGACACAAAGATTTATATCAGCCTAAAAAGGTTGTAAAACTGTATTTTCTCAATTAAAAAGGTGTTTGAAGAGAGTTTCACTGAGTTTACCCTCAGCTACGCCCCAGACAGGCTCCAGCAGGTTATTATAGGGCAGTCACGGCTCAATGCTTTCTATCAGGACCACAGTTAAGGCATTATTAGACAGAGACAAGAGTGTGTGTGTGTGTGTGTGTGTGTGTGTGTGTGTGAGATGAGAGAATCTAATTGACAAGGGAAATTTTCCGCTTCAGGTGTCGCCTACTTGTTTATCAAAGTGTCTGTAATCAAACTGCCTCCACAGGAAAATGGAGCTGCCATCGTCTCTGACTGCTGATCACACTAACCTGTCTGTCTGTCTGTCTGTCTGTCCGCACAATTTGGCTTCTGAAGAGTCCCGACATCCGGCACATTTTCTGTCCTCCAGATCTCCTGTGACAGATGTGTCGTCCTGTTGAAAGACAGCCTGCGCCCGGATGTCACCGGGGGCCCCTGTAAATGTCAGCGGAGCCGTCAAGGGCCGCTCCCGATGGGAAATACATGACGTAAATAATGATTGTCCCCTTCTCTTTTTTTTTCTGGCTAACATTTTCAGGTGTCTGCCGATGAAAAGAGCCTCCTCTGTGCTTTGGCCTCACCTCTGTCGGCTGACATTTCTCCCAAGTGTCCTGTGGAAAGGCGTCTTGTCACGTTGTGTTTTCAGCATTTAAAAAGCAGGCCTGTTACTTCAGGGACGGCTTCGGAAAAATCACTACAATTGATATTTTTTTAGCCACTAAAGCTTTTAAACCTGCTCATAGAACTGAATCATTAAAGTGAATCAAAAAGGATGGAAAACTGTATACAGAAATACTGAGGGGAGACTGTTTCATCCAGAGTTTCCAAAGTGGCCCTGATCACATACAGTATGTCTTTTATTAGGGACATTATTTTTTTTCTGTACTGTAACTCCCTTCTGGCAGGGCTGCCAGCATGCACAGTAAAACATTTGCAAATGGTCCAAAATGTTGCAGCACGTCTGGTCTTCAACCGGCCAAAAACGGCTCCTGTCACTCCACTTTTCATTACTGTTGCTGCTCGCGTTAAAGAACATTCACCTGCAGAGGCACCAGCCTATCTGAACTCCCTCATTCTGGGTTTATGAGCCTCGTCGTTTCACTACGATCTGCAAATGGACGGCGACTAGTCGAGTTAGGAGATCTCAATCCAGACTGTTCTCCTGTGTGTTCCCTCGGTGGTGGAACGAGATACCGAACTCGAATCGGTCGGCAGAATCACTCGCTGTCACCTGAAGATCGACATATGGTACTTCATGCACCTGCAGCCTCCTGGCACTTGTGTCAGGTGGAACGTGGGACTCTGTGTTGAGGCCCGAAGGCTTCTCCTTGATCTACTGTGCATCTTCCAAATGAATAAATGCAAATCTTTCTGTGCATAGTAGATTGTTTTGGTACCCATCATCCCAAAACAATCTAATATGTATGCACAGAAAGATTTGTATCATGTGTATCTAATTGTAGGTATAGCTGTAATTTTTGTCTGTATATACAGTATACCCTGATGGAGACGACTCCTCCCTTCCCGCTGTAAATATGAATTGATTAACTGAGCTGCACCCCAACATCTACTGCCCTCTGTTTTGCCTTTGCTGCATCATCCAGCGTCTCCGTGATTCATCTCATCCCACCTGACCGCGAGCCAACTCGTTTACCAGTTTAACGTGAAAGTTAACAATTAGCCGGTCCGAGCTGCTGCTGCTGCGGCACCTTCTGCTGTCTGTGACTCAACGTCCAAAAAGTCTGCAGTCGCCAAACAAATTAACAAGACACTCAAGGATTCCAGCTGTTTCCTGCTTTGTTTCCAAACAAAATCTCTCAGTTTGTGTGTGCTGCAAGCCACAGCTAACCAACCAACTAACACACACACACACACACACACACACACACACACACACACACACACACATACACACACACACACAGTTGGCTGAAGAGCCCGGGCCATCTGGGACTTGGATTAGAAGCCATGACAGGGAGATGGAGGAGGGATTACTCTGCCAGCCTCGTTTCAGCTTTCCTGCCTCCGTTTGTTTGCATGAGTGAGAAGGAAGAAGAAGAAGAAAAATAAGCTTCAGAGAGACTGAATGTGTTGACCTGAAAGTCTGCTCCAGTACTGGAAAATAACAAAAGCGAAAAACCAAACTAAAGCTGAGAAACAGCACGATTTAAACTGTTTCAAACCAGAAATGATTGTAGATGATCTGTCTGTGAAACAACACCAACTCTCTCCAGATCTCCTGACGGCTGCTGATCAGCAGAAAAAAGCAGGAGGGAGGTGTTTGTGGTGGACAGAGAAAATGTGTGAGCGAGCCTATTTATCAATGGAAACTCTGTGTTAATGCTTCTTCAATTACCGATAGGTAGATTAACAGTGTTATGTTATCCTCCTCTACATCTCTGATTACAGGATATTGCCAGACAGAAACGCAAACCCCTGAATTACATTCAGTGACAACATTTTTTTAAGTCTAATACCAAAGTTTTTAAAATTCGTTCTTTCTGCAGTATCTGTGCATGGCAACATCAGTATCATTGGAGATGAAAGGTGAATGTTAATCGAAGGTCTGTAAGAGACCATGAACTCCAGTCTCCTGCATAAAAATCTGACCTCCACACCCGTATTTTTATTGACCATTGGAATGGGACGTAAATTGTGAGTATCATCGAATCGTCCAAAATGGACGTACTGTCGGAATACAATATGCATATATTCAATTTACAAAAATATAAAATAGAGAAAAGCACCAGGTGTTCACATTTTGACAAGCAGGAAGCAGTAGATGTTTAATATCTTTAGCCACACAAGTCTCGAGGCTCTTGGTAGGTCGTTCATGTAGAAATTCATGTTCCCAGAGGATGAATCCTACTTTACCTCTAGCGCCACCATGAGGTTGGCATTTGTGGTTTAGAGTGAAATATAACTATTGGATGGATCGCCATAAAATGTGTTACAGACATTCATGTTCTCCTCAGGATGAACTGTAATAACTAAATAACCACCATCAGGTCAACATGTTAATGTGTCCAGTACTTCCAGTAGTGCTAATTAGCAAATGTTAGCATGCTAACATGCTGAACTAAGATGCTGAACATGGTAAACATCATGCTAGACATCAACATGTTAGCATTACCACTGTGAGCATGTTAGCATGCTGATGTTAGCATTTAGCTCAAAGCTAAGTGTGGCTAAGTACAGCCTCACAGAGCTGCTAGCATGGCTGCAGACTTTTATTATACAATTATTATTATTATTATATACAATTGTAAAAAATGTGGACTTTATCTGCAGAATGTGTAAAATCTACTTAACTCATTAAATTATACTTTTACAGACGTAGTTAGATGTTGTTAGAGAATTATCAGATCTCTTGTTCAGAAATGTATTTTGTAGTTTTGTCAACTTTCTGACTCTTTTCAGCAAATTTCATATCATTTCTCTCGTATCATTAGGTTTAATAAAGCCGCTCGTTATTACAGTTTCACTGTTTAACCAAGCAGCAGAAATCTTGTTTCCTTATGGCCAACATTAATATTAATATTTGCAAAATTCTTTATTATCCAAACTAAATTCCTTCAGGATGCTTCCGCTTCTTTTCACAACCATTTTGTGAATAATGAGAGGAGGAGCGTGAAGCTGTTTGAATGCGGCCGTTAACATTTAATTACTTCCCAGTATGCCGGATAAATATTTAGCCGAGCTTGTTTGTCTGCGGGGCGCGAGTGGCTGAGGACGTCTGCGATTTGATCAGAAGAGTCATTACCCTTTAATAACCATCCTCAGTGTCACAATGCTCATTATTCAGACAGCAGATGCCAAAACAAGGAGCTTTGGGCGTCCCTGTTTCCTGATGACAGTGAATGCAGCAGGAGGATCACGGTGCCTCATTCTCATGTGACGAACACAGAAACGCAACACATGAACATTACACCTTCCAAAAGCAATGCTTCACAGAAAATCAATCATTTGAGTGTCAAAA
The DNA here is from genome assembly GCA_008360985.2 of Macquaria ambigua. Classification (NCBI taxonomy): domain Eukaryota; kingdom Metazoa; phylum Chordata; class Actinopteri; order Centrarchiformes; family Percichthyidae; genus Macquaria; species Macquaria ambigua. Next base: position 40,128 of record VMKM01000641.1, on the reverse strand, counting down.
TGGATTCCAATATTGATCCATTTCACCACAAAAAAGTATTGAAATGTATTATAACACCATTGTCCATCTGTATCATCATTATGTTCCCTCACTCTCATTTTAGCCAAAATGTGTCTAAATACGCAGCTTCTGTCTGAATCCTCATGCTCGACCCTCCTGAGCTCATCAGCATGAACCTGCACTCAGAGAAGAGGTGAAGTTCAGGTTCAGCTCCAAAAGTAAGAAATCCTAATTTAAAATCATAATAATGCCAATAACTAATAATCCAGCCTTGGAATGTAACAGTATGTTGTGTGGTTCACTCCATGTGTCCAGATAAGGCTGGTAAACTTAAAAAAGATCTAATAGCATTGCTTTTCTTTTTATACTCTGGCTCAAATAAATAGGCATAGCCAATGAATTCAGATGCCTCGTCTACATTGTCCAAATCAGATAAATATTCAGCCATGACTGTGGAAATAAATTCTTGCTAGCAGTTCCTCTGTGGAAACTCTTCTCTCCAACTTTCACTCACGTTTCCACCGTCGTCTTCCTGCAACAACTCAACCTCTCGTGAGCATTCAGAGCGAGACTTCTGTTTCTTGTTAAACAAAACGGTCTGTCTCTGTAGGGATCCTTTCCATAATGTTGTCAGACACTTAGAATAACAGTCTGAACCAGAGTCAGTGGCAAAACCAAGCACTTTTTTGTGGACAGACTTTGACAGGCACAGTTGCTCCAAAGGATTACGTTGCAGCCATTGCAGCTCGTTTCACAGCTGCCGGCTGAGGCGATCTACTGGACCAATTCCAAAACTTTTTGTACCTATTATTAGTCATTTAGACCCCAAAATATGTTAAAAAAAAATTTAAAAAATAGGGCCCAGGTTTAAAAATACCGGAGTTATCCTTTAAGAGGCATGGGGAACCGCAGCTAGCCCGGAGGTGACGTTGTTGTTTTTTAGACCATTCATTTTCTTCTATCCTGGTAGGTAGGTTGCTCATTGATTTTTTTATGTGATTGCTGCTTTTGGTGAGCATCAGTGTGCACGGAAACACTTTGAAAAATGCTGTCAAAGTCTCGTCTACATCCTTAACTTGAGTGAATTCAGACAATAAAGAGAACTGTAGATCTGCACCTGATGAATAATGAAATCAGAGCTGGATATTGAAGTCTGAGCAGAGCTGAAACTGTGGAGACTTTAGTAACTTCATGAAGTCACGGCAGAGAGAGAGTTGGTTGAGGTGAATATTTATTCTTTTGGCAACTTTTATATGAGAAATGCAGCTAAAAATGCTTTACGTCAATAGTGAATAGTTAAAGAAATCTACATTAAAGGGAAAAAGAAAGCTGACGACGCGAAGAGCTGTTATTATTTAACAGGCAAAAAAAGTAAAGCATAAAACTGTAATTTTTGTATAAATTGTAATAACTGACTAGATTCATGTGACCAAATTGAAGTTGCAGAAGATAATGGAGTGATGAATGGACCGTCTGTGGAAGCAGGGAGGTGTGTTTCATCCAGTAACTGTCTGCTGCCTCAGTCAGACTCACACCGACTGTGCTGAATGCAAACGAAGCCGACTCCTCCTGCCTTTGATGCTGCACAGCTGCTGCAGTGAAGGACTTGTGAAAGAACTGGAAAAGAAAAAAAACTCCAGAGGAGACACTCTGGATCTCAGAGGAACTTACCTGATTAGAAAAGGATAGAGAAAAGAATCACTTGCATACAAATGATTAGAGCGGTCATGGTTGATAATTATTTTTTAGCCATGCCGGCAACCTGGTTGTAGGGATGGCGGCGTAGCTTTGTTTCAACAACTATTAGATGTTCTGTAACAAACTGACATGCTGAGAAGCTAACATAATAAACTAAACCTAGATTTCTCATTTAATAGCCAATGAAATGAATATTTGAATTACTACAACATTAGAAAAGAAGAGGTCACGCACAGCTTCTTAAAATAGATACACCTTTATTTTCAAATTCATGCAGATGAAAACCACGGACACACAAGATGGACACAGAGCCGAAACTGACCGAAACCAAATCCCATTCAGGCTTTGCAAGCAGAAAGAAAGCCCTGCAAACAGCTACAGCACATACATGTTTTCGAAGCACACACTGACGGCACATAAGAGTCTGACCAGCTCTAAACAATCCTGCCACCCCAGTAACTCCTTGTTGCCCCTAGCTGCTTTATTAAAACCAATGACTAATAACAATTTACACACAATAATTGATGCAGACGCATCAGCGCTGTGAGGCCTCCAAGTGCAGCAGGAGAGCCTCTTCTTCAGCCCCCAGCCCAGCTCTAACCAGCTAACCAGGCTCCAGCCCCACTCAGGAACCTCACCTTGCGACTTGTTGCCAGCCCTAAGCATGCAAATGGTGCCCAACCCCCCCCCAGAAATGAGTGCACAATACCGCTGCGTTTGTCTGGACAGAAGCCCCTGACGTCCACCAAGCTGCCCTCCCTGCAACAGAGCGTGGGCACTCAGGTCTGCCCCCTTCATCACGTCACAGTCACAGAGTTCTCATCAGGCAAAGGTGCAGCCACTTGCTCTAACCAGCCTCACACAGTTCCTTCTTTTATATCTTTTCTTAATGCCTTTCTGTCTTATGTAAAGCACTTTACTATACAAATACACTTTATTTGTCTGACATTCAATTGGCAGATGCTTTTGTCCAAAGCGACTAACAATAAGTGCATTCAAACCACGTAGGAGTGACAGCTAGATATCAAAACTGGGAGTGTATCCCTTTGAAACAAATAACTAAAAGCATGTTAAGATGTTTTTTTCTCATTGTTAAGAAACGAGACATAAGTAAGTGCTAGCAAAGGGTTGTTGGGATGTAGTCTGAAAAGGGAGGTTTTAGCCTGTGGAGAAAGATGGGCAGTGACTCTGCTGTCCTGACTCCGATCCACCTCTGTGGAGCCAGAACAGAGACGAGCCTTGACCGAGATGAGCGACCACAGCGTCCTCTGAGCAATGGGACAACTAAACATTAGCATGTACACCTGCTAACTGCATGCTTACATTTATTAGTTGCTAACATGCATGACAAAAAGTCGGTTTAACCAAATCACAAAAACCATTTAGTCCTACAGTGGTACCTGGTTCTGCAGTTTTCTAGCATCTATCTTTGCATCTACACCTGAAGTCTGCATGCTAGGCCCACCTCCAGGTGTTGTATCCTCACCTACAGAACCACTCACATGTTAAAATGTATTTTTATCTGTACTAAGCCAGAACTGTGGCTTGAAGAGTTCCAGGTCTTTTTCTACCTTTTACTAATTTGACACTGACAAACACATAAGTAGAATTCAGATGAACAGCTAGTTTATTGACGTCACTTCTCCCACTTATGTTGCATTTGGGAGAGCAGAGATGTCACTATAAGTCAGAATGGAGAGATTGTGGTTCTGCAAACAGTTTGTAAAGCGTCTTCCAACTCTCACAGATTAAGATCTTAAAATGAAGGGGGGGGGGGCTCTTGTCACATCCCTCAGCTGCAGATTTACCCTCTGATTTAAATGTAGTCCAAAGACGAGCCAAGAGGAATCAAGCAGGAATCAAACAGGATGACAGGAAATATATGAAGACATCTAAGAGACGGCCACAGAAGACGCTTTTTCCCTCAGAGTGCTGCCTTTAATTTATTCATGTAAGATGTTGCTCTAATTGAACCTTTCAGAAACTCAGAGTACATCACAAAAAAAAAGATGTCTGTGTCGACTTTCACATCACCCTGCACACTGAGGACTACGCTCACTGCAGCTGACAAACTGACCTCCAGTGCAATATTCCCCTGCTCGAGTTTATCACAGTTCACTCTCATCTTTCACCTGGTGTGTTTTTTTTTCTGTTAAGTCGTTCCACAAGCTGCTGAGAAAATCCTCACCATCAAAGTCTGTTTACTTTATCAGCCAGCAGGTCTGTTCTTGATTCCAGGAAATGCAAACGGCTCCACGAGCGCACGTCAACGGGAGAAATGATGCAATCTCCACGTTTCCAGCGGACAGGTAAGACTGAAAGCATGCTGTGTTTAAGTCGTACCAACACTGTATACATCATCAGCTCACCTTCGGACGAGAGCTTCCTGTGCCTTGTATGGATTGCAATGAAACTTGGTTCATCCTTCATGTTCCCCTCAGGATGAACTGTAATAACTCTGCTGATCCTCTGACTCTTCATCTAGCGCCATCATCAGGTCAACATGTTAATGTGTCCAACACTTTGGTTTATGGCCAAATACCTGCAGAACTAATCACATTCCCATCAGCCTCAGCTGCACTCTGTGTTTACTGCTAACATGCTAAGATGGTGAACATGGCATAAATGCTAAACATACTGCTAAACCTCAGCATGTTAGTATTGTCATTGTGAGCATGTTAGCATTTAGCTCAAAGCACCACTGTAACTAAGTGCGGCCTCACAGAGCTGCTAGTCCTGTTTCACTTTTGATTTAGCAAGGCTAGCTGTTTCCACCTGCTTGCAGTCTTTACGCTAAGCTATGCTAAACATATGCTGGATATTATCTCTGTACAGCACACAGATAAAACTCATATCCATCCTCTCATCGGACTCCAGGGAAGACAAGGCACGTCCTAACGTCTCATTCATCCAGATTCATCCTTTAAAATAAAAACAAGCATTTGTTGGTACTTTACGGCAGCAAGTTTTGACAATGAGTTTAAATCTGTTATTAAGGGCATCGTTTATTGTCCTGTTCCAGCAGTTAATTCGAGGTGAAACCAGCAGTGTTGAGTTAAGACTCGTGGCCGTGGCCAAATTAACAGGCGGTCAGCTTTTCAGATGGAGGTCGCGTCTCCCTTTGACCTCCAGATCAAGACACCCTGAGTGATGAGCTGTAAAATCAATAACAGCATCTGATTGGTCCCATCTGATTGAGACTTGTGACATACAATGACATATGACTGCCTTTCAAATGAAGGGTCAGAGGTCAACTGAGTTAACAGCATCAGAGAACAAGGAGACATAAAGGGCAAGATGTTTTCATGGTTTGTGGGATGAAAACAAGAAGAAACTGAGTTTAATCAGCTTCAGAAAATCATCTTTTATCACCACCGATCTCTCAGCAGCACGATCAGATATCAGACATTAAAGTTTCAAACAGCAGAGTGGTTCTTCTTCAGTCACATCGCCAGCAGTGCAGCGTGTCGCTGACACCAGAAAGCATGAAATGTGTTATCGATCTGACACAGAAATGTGAGGACAGTTGAAGAGCTGCAGAATCCACTCATGAACTGGTCAAGTGAGGCAAACCAATAACACTGTGTGACGGTGAATTACGGCATGAAAGTGAGTCCTGGCTCTGAGTTTTTCTTTCCACCACCTGCCTTCATGTTGTATTCATCACATGATTTACTGTACAGTCAGTGTGTCAGTGAACCGAGCTGTCACACAAACATCAACAAAAACATCACGAAATTTAGTTTGAGAGCAATGAAACTCAAAACGTCATGGTTCTATGACTTCTGATCTGCCAGCAGTAAATTAAATATTAAATATGCTCATTTTTTGTGTGAAATAACTGGATAAAATCAGATTACTGCAGTATTTGTGGAGCTGTGTGCAGCAGATGCATGTGACGAACTGACTGATTAATGATGAACAAATGGAATAAAATAGATATTTGTAATTTATATAATATATAATAATTAATTTATGTAGAGATACATCAGCAGGTTTATGTTGTCAGTTATTATCAGCATTTTTATGTATATTTGTATGTGTTGTGTTTTTTGTGTATTTGTTTGTATTTTGTATTAATGACAATTTAATTTCCACTTATGTTTAAAGCTGCAATAATCAATATTTTTATATTAACAATTGATCAAATGATATGGAGAGTTTCCCTCAGCTTTACGGAGCGTTTTAGCATCTTTTAGCTCATTGTTTTGGTTTGACTGCCCACAACTTCACCTGTTCCGTTCAGTCAAAACAGTCAAATTCAATTATTGCTGCTTTAATTGTCTTTGTCTATCTTTGATTGTAAAGTTTATTGTTGTGAACTAGCCGGCGTCAGTGTCCATAACTCTTTTATAAACTAATTTAAAACATCATTGCCAAAAAAAAAAAAAACAGAATCCCAGCTGATCAAAAATGCTTCACATGTTGTCAGTGATGGAGAAAATACTGAGATATTTTACTTTAGTGAGTGTAGCAATAGCTCAATGTAAAATTACTATACATTAAATATGAAGTGCTTCATTCATACTTTTATTGAAGTAGAAGTACAGAAGTATTGTTAACAAAATGCACTTAAAGTAAAAGTACTCAATAGGCAGCAGAATGGTCCCTGTAGTGTTATGCTGTTTTACATTATTGGATTATTGCTGATGCATTAACGTGTAAGCAGCATTATAAATTTATATAAAATAAAACTCATCATGTTTTGTATGTCAGATCTTTTTCTGCAAAGTAACTAGTAACTATCGAGCTGTCAAATAAATGTAACTGAGTGAAAAAGTACAATATTTAGCTCTAAAATGTAGCGTATGAGAAGTGTAAAGCAGCATGAAATGGTACTTTAGGTAAATGGACTTATGTTACCTTCCACCGCTGGTTAGTGCTCTGTCTTTAACATTTTGTCATCTCATGTTTTAATACTCAGCCTTGTTATTGCTGTTCATTTAATGATATTATTCTATTATGACAGATTTGATTACAACCTATTTTGCCTATAATCTGCTTGTGATGCCTCGTGACGTATTGATCAAAGTGTGACGAGTCGCTCTGACGCGTCGCCACAGTTTTGTCCCTTTTCCTCTTTAACGTTCACCCTGTCTCACCTCCTCTGCTGTCTGTCTGTGGGATCCGTCCCACATCATCTCCTGCAGTGAGTCAGAATTGAGAGCAGCGACAGATTACACTCAGTATGTTACAGTATATGGGATTACTGATATTTCTCTCAGTGGCTCTGATGCAATACAAATTGGGTCACAGCTCCGAGACCCAGATACAGTAGAGTTTGGTTTGAGTTTTTTGTTGGCAGTGTATTCTGACTTCAAGTCTCTGACAGATTCAATTTCATGCCCACCGATCTTTACACTTATATATATTATCCACAAATTTCTTTTTTAAGAGTTTTTTTTGCACATTGTTTGCCTTTTTATTTGCCAACCAGTAGAGAGAGACAGGAAACATGGGGAGAGAGAGGGGTGCGACATGCAACAAAATTTCAGTCATTTAGATCTAGTTCAACGTGGTTTTCTCATCAGAATATAAAAGCCCCTGACACAGCTTTGAGATCTTCACTAAAGTCATCGGTCAAACTTAAAACACACTTCATCTTACAGAGGTAATCTGATATTGATCAAAATCCTCATATCAGGACATGCTGTTGAAAATTAACCATCTTGAAGAAACAATGACTGAAATAATGAGTTAATGCAATAAATGAGTTTATTTGGAGCTCATATAATGCAGCAGTAAACCCAAACCAACAAGCATGTTTGTCCAAAAAGCACTCAGAGCAAACAGAACAATGGATGAGAAAATCTCTCAAATCATTGAAAATGTTTGTTGAGTTTTGGTGAGATACTACATTCCCTCCCAGGGAACACACTGTAAAAAAACATTTTTTTTATGAGGAAACTGGAAACGGTGGCTGTGTCCAAATATTTTCCCTCCGCCATTTTAGTCTGAATTCTGAGTGTGAAATTTAACGGAACGAAAAAAGTAGTGTCAAGTGGCACGTGGACTACTTTCTGCTAACAGTCCCGCAATGTAATGCATCACTTTTTATAGAGAGAGAACATTTCAGTCATGTGGCTCTTCACCTGTCCGAAGTTTACTGCTCACTCACTATCCAGTGTCAGTTTTACAGGGAGGAGTGAGTGATTTCAGACACAGCAGGTGTGGATCTCTACAACAAGTGCATATTTTACCAGTCTGTGTACACCAGCTACACTAATTAGAACAATATTTATTTGGAAAATACCAAACGGTGTTGGGTCATGGCAGCTCTCTTACATCTATTTTATATCATGTGTACTGAATACATTTTTTAATTATATCTCACACTATATGAGAGAGTGACATCTTTTATTTCCTGTATATTTTAGGATTTTATGAAAGTAAAGGAGGATTAGCTTCAGAGCAGCACTGTCAGATAAGACAGCCATGAGAAGAAGCAAACATCAGGATGGAAGAAGCACATGATTGGCTGGTTAGGAGGAAGTGGTGGCCTTCTTCTTTAACAACCTCCTCGTGGCCTGTCTGGGGACGGGGGCCGGAGCTGGAGCCGGACCAGGACCAGGGGCCGGGCCAGCGTTGGCGTTGTTGGCGCGGCCGGCCTTGACCTCGTCGATGAAGGTTTCTATGGCGGAGAACTTCTCGGTCAGGTCGCCCAGGTGAGCTTTGAGGGCGTTGAACTCCTTGTAGAGGTCGTCCAGGGCCTCAGACAGCGGCTGGATCCTGAACAGGAACACAGAGAGCAGTTAGTTCATCTGGTGAGGGCTGGTTTCATGAGCCAACCAGGCTTTTTGGTATAGTAGTATTCCTGTTTCTTTCATGATCGCAGTCTGGTTTGAGTTTTATTCTCTTTCACCCAAAGAATCAAACCTTATTTTTATTTATTTATTTATTTTGTTCGCTCATCTGAACTTGTCTTTCTTGGATTGAATTCAAACCACAGACATTCAGATAGATGGTTTTCAAAGTAAAATATTTCAGTGTTATTAATTCAGTGGTATTCAAATGTCAACGTGACGTTTTCAGTACGGATTAAATGTCACCATTGTGGAAGACACACTGCATGAAGAGGCAAAATGTGAAGAAGAGACACTGTGGTGAAGAAGACAGCTGAGTTCAGTGGGAGTTTAGTTCACACGTCTTTGTGTTTTGAATGAGCAGGATATTCCACATGAGTGAAACAAAACAGTTGAGAGTCTCCACAGGAATCTGGTTTATCCTTCAGGCTGAAAATAAAGTCAGGAGGTTGTCGGGTACACCCTGCGGCCGACGGCGTCGTAACAAACTGCAGCTGAAACTGCAATTTAAAAGTCAAAATAGAAACGCGCTGTTGTGCAGCGTGAAAGAAACGAGGCTCGAGTTTTCCACCAGGAAGTCTGGTGTTTCCTGTGTCTCGCCACAGTTTAGAGGACGAGACATCATTATGGTCCACTAGTTACATAAACAGTGCTGGAGTAGCTGTGTGTGAGGGATACTCTCTGCTTTATTTTCTTTTCATTTGGCCTCTCAGCTTAAATTTGCTCTTTTTCTCACTTTTTCCACTCGCTCTCATCTTTCTCCATTTCTGTTTTTTTTTTTATAATCCTTTTCTGTTTCTGCGTCGTAGTCAACTAACTTTGCTCCAATACGTTTTAAATTGGTTTATTGGTTTAAATTGGTTTGGTTTATATTAGAAATTATATTCAGACTGCTTACCAGAGCTGCTGTTGGTATTTAATGAAAGTCAGATATGATCTTCTGATGCAGTTTGTGTAGTTATAGAACTGATCAATGCAACAATAGTTATCTTTGAGTATCTGATCTGAACTGATTCTAATATGACACTTTGAGGTTTTACATGTATGACTTCTTACTGAGCCTTTAGTCCTCCAGTCTCTTCTTCTTGGGTCATACTCAAAGGCTTTTTGTCTTGGCCAAATGTCCCTGAAACTGATCTTTTGAAAACATCAAAAACCAGAATTACATCTGTGAGCAGCAACATGGAAACCAGGCTCTGAAAGGGACTGAACAGGGGAAGAACAGGGGGAAAAAGGGGAAGGAAATCAACCTACAATTGCATGACAATCTGCTGATGAAGATTAAGTGATATGATTGAAAGCAGAGACTAAGTGGATCTTGTGGTGAGATTATTTTGTTAGAAGTTTGTTTTCAGGATCAAGAATGAACTTTGAATCCTGGCCTGGTGTGTTTTACACTGGTCTCTAGCACAAGAAGAACTACATTAATGCAAAACATGTTCAGCTCATCAGTTTATCCTACTAATAATCTCTGACTCAGTCCAAACTCTCCTGGAGGCCCTTTCCTGCCCTCTCTCTCTCTCTCTCTGTACCTGGCGTAGTCGGGCAGGAGAGACTGGTGGTCGTTCTGCAGGAGTCCTCTCAGCTGGTTCAGGATGTCAAACCTCCAGTTGTCCAGAACCTGAGTCAGGTTGGCCACGTTGCGCATGTTCACCCTCTCAGCTGGGACAGAAAATCACAGTTACAACACAGACACAGGTTCACAAATAATATAACACATTATAAGGCTCATAATTCCCTAAAGTCAGAACCCATAGGCAACACTGAATTCATGTTTCCTGCTCTACCTCACTGAAAAAGAGTTTACAGATAAAGAGCTACTGTGTCCTGGCTCATTTAAAGAGTTGCTCTGTTGGTCAGCTGTACTCTGACTGGTAAAGAAAGATGATTTGGTCGGCTACATTTTAGTTGTATTACCCTGAACCAAATGACAAAGTGAGGTGCCATATCATAACTTTTTTGTAAAGAAGGTCTGCAGTCAGATCTTATTGATCACAGGACGTTTGGCCTGACTCAGCACAGAGACTCAAGGCAGGGGGAAACTGCTGGCCGAGCTCTGTCAGACGCATTTCTGTTCAGTTCATTGTTGTAAGTTGGTGGTCTGCACCTTTTCCTGTTTTCCTGCACCTGCCTGAGGAGACCAGTAAAGCTTAAAATCAAAACAATTCACACATTTACAGACAGGTTTGCTCTGAGCAGCGCGGTTGCAGCGTGATCTTTCACCTCTAGCTTTGACATCATCATGTTGAGCCCTGAATTTGACCTTTGACCCAGAGTAAACAGAGAGTAATCTGGGTGCTCACAGCCATCCCTGTAGTTCCACTCGTCGGTGGTCGTCGACGTCGGGCGGCGTCTCTGGGCCAGAACCGTTACCGTGGCAGCGGCCAGTAACAGCAGCAGCACGCTCAGTTTGGAGGCCATGATCAGACCGGGACCTGGGAGACGAAAAACCCATGAAATGACACTTTTTAAACACTCAGACCGATTCATTTCCAGCATCAGATAAAGCTGCTCTGTTTGACATTGTTTATTTTAACAGTGGATCAAATGACTGTGTGTAAACTCGTAGTGACGAACACACAGATAATTACCACCAACTTCCTGTGTGCAGTCCCTCTCAGTTCTATGGAGCATTTTAGCTCACTGTTTTGGTTTTTGATTTGTTCGTTTGTTCTCACACCAGTGTCATTTCCAGTGACACTGTTCACTACCTGCCCAGCAGCAAACAGCAGACAGACACAGTTAGAGACTAGCTGGTGAAGAAAGTGGAACATTTAGACGTTTTAGAGACAGATATTTCTCTCAGGAGTAGGTGGAGCTAGAAGGAGAGAGAACATTGTAGATTCATCAGGTGGACACAAACGCGACTCCAAATGAATTCTAATGTTCGTAATGTAACGTCTGCTGAATGTGTAAATAAGTAACTGCAGACTAGTGCAGGTTTAAGACTACTTAAAGAAATATCATTTTAAACTGTCTTTAGCCATTTTAATCTCCCTTTTTTCATGTTTTTGTGTTGAGCCTTGTTTTTAGTTGCACTGCTTTTACTTGCACCGCATATCTGGAACGAATGTCTGAATTATTTTAAACTCAAATTCTTAAAACTTTTCTGTTTTCCACTGCATTTTATTAAATGAAATTTGGGACCATTCATTCATGTCTCACACTGCAGTGTAACTCAACTGCAATTTTTTATTCTCCAGTTCCATCTTTTTAATTCAATTTTAGCTTATTTTTGTCTTGGATTTTACTCACATGTCTCTTTTTATATCGTGTGTTTTATATATATCTTAATACCTTTACATGTATAATGTAAAGCATTTAAAATTACCGCACCTTGAAATGTGCTCTACGAATAAACTAAACTTGCCTTTCTCGACTAGTTTAATCCTTTTTTATTCTGTCCTTTGTTTATTCATCAGCTTTAAATTGTACATGCATGCAAGTTTGTGCATAAACTGTGCTGTGTAAAAATTGATTGTTTCACTGACTGATCGATTGATTTCAGATATAATTGCCATCATTTGTTTAATGAAGATTGAGCCCAAAGTAGGAACTGTAACAATTCAATTATTACACTTGCAAACCACTAATGTTTCTGCATGCCTTGCATCTTCATCAAGTCAAACGACTCAGAAGCAGGGGGAATATATATGTACTGTATATATGTTTAGTTATTTGCTCTTTATTAATACATTAGTATAATTAAATAATGTATCCAAGCTCCTTTTTTTTTAGCTTCAGTCTTCATGAAGTCTCCTCTTCTGTGCTTGATGTGCCTGATATCCTCTCAGTCCTGTATGCCAGTCTTTATTTTAGTCTATAAATATTGTTCTGCACAGCCTGACTCAGCATGTTGCAGGGATTACACTACTCCTCAGCACTGTGTTAAACCTTGTATGGCTTTGCTACCACTGTGGCTATCACTCCTAATAACGCAGAGAAAAAAGGAAATCTAACTTTTCTGAGTACAAACTTCTAAGTCTTCCAGGCGTGTCAGAGGGTGGAAAAGGGGGAAGAGGCCCTGAGGCTAAACTCTCAGCTCCTGCAGTCAGCTCACATTAAGGAACGAGTCCGAGCAGCAGTCAGAGAGCAGATAGACAAAACTGAACTGACAGAGAGACTGGAAACTCATGGAGGGAGAGCTGCAGAGACATGCCGAGTCCAAACTACCTCATCAACTTCACATTTGTTCCAGTGATACACACACACACACCTACAATAATACACAGAGCCTCTAGTAGACTATACAGTTGGTCATCTTGGACATGTGTTTAAATTAATTTCCTATATTTGAGACCTGCTGGTCAGCTCATGCTTGGAGCTGAATGTGACAAAAATAAATAAAGGTGGTCGGCTTAGTTTCAGTCAGTTATGATGGATAACAAAAAGACAAGGAGGCAAAAAGTTTTAAAACATCCATACTTCTCTTCTGTCCATCTGTATGATTAGTATATTCCAAACACTCTATTTTAGCCAAAATATAGATATATGAGTTTTCAAAGCTCCAGAGCATTTGGCCAAATGTAGTATTATATTACAATTACTAGAGTCTGCTGACTTTAATCTCTTAGTATTAGTTAAAGGAGAAGTCTGGAGATATTCTATATTTTCTCACAAAAAGACCAAAACCAACAATGAATGTATCTACTAACAAGTGTTGTGTGTGTCTCACAGCCTGATATCTCTTCTTCCTCTGGGCCATAGAGCTCCACTGTTGCCCCAAAACTCCTTCCTTCATCACCATGAACACACACTGTACTTTATTTGGACTCAGTCCCACACACACGCCCTGCTGCCCCAAATACTCACTAGAGCACCAAATGTGGATTCATCCGCCACTGAAAATAGTCCCCAACAAATGCACTATTTCCTCCTGTTTGAGTAACGTTTGTTAAAAACTACAGCTGTTTTAGGAAATAACTGAGCCTTTCTATAGAATGAAACTAAATATTTGTGAGGTGTTTTAAAAGACAAAATGAAAAATTTAGAATTGCCAGCCTTATCTTTTAACACATATGCATGAGATACACCGGGAACACCTATGGTTTTGGTGTCATCACTTACCTTATCACTTAATGCCTAATCAACCATCTCTTAACAACGTGCTGTATTCAGTTAAACACACATAAACACCTACTGTCCCTAAAGGTATCCACTCACACACAGGCCCGAAAAACACATAAACAACCACTACGAGACTCCACACGTACGTCTCCTCTGCAGATTTTCTCTAAAGAATCTGCAGTTTTTTAAGCAACCAAAACCTCATCAGCTCTAACCAGGCTCAATCTGGCAACCATGAAATAAGTTTGGCCCTGCGGTGAAAGAAGGCACATGGAAGAATTACAGAATTTCCCAGAGTCATTCAATATTTAAACGGCAGATGCCTTATTCAAATGCACGCTCAACATTAATAGAGTCCCATTCAGTTTCATCATGCATTACACTTACACTGCTCGTCCTTTTGTGCAGCATGAGTACACTCATATTTCTTTTCAAAGCAGCAACAATAGAGAAAAAGTATCTTTCACTTCAGCTATTTGAGATTTTATTTCATAACCACTTATTTAACTTCATTTGTTTTGGTTACAATCAATACAAAGCAACTTGGAAAACTAGAAGAGCCAGAAAATCAATTCAAAAAATAAAGTAAAAATGCAAATATGAAAATTAAATCCTGCTCTCTGCACATACCTGCGTAATATTAATGTATACCTGCTCTTTTTCAGCTCCTCTACTGCAAAGCTTCCCAATAGTCCCAACAGAAGGCAGTGACAGGCATGCAGAGAGTGCAGAGACAGACAGAGAGAGAACACACCCCTGCTGCACACAGGCATGCATCCACATGCATATATATATATACACACACACACACAAAAACATCTCACACTTTCACTTTCAAACACGCACACACACACACACACACAGGATCTACCCTTTCCTCATCATTATGGAGGCCCAGTGGTCAGCACACTGTGGTTTAGGTTTGAGGCAAACGTCCAGCACCTTGGTTGGTTTCCTCTGTTCTGACCACTTTTTGTGTGTGTGTGTGTGTGTGTGTGTGTGTGTGTGTGTGTGTGTGTGTTCTTCTTTTTTGTGACCCTTGGATGAAGTCACATCCTGGATCCTTCAAATATGAGATCATTGGTGGATTTTACCAGTCTGTGCTTGTGCTCTGAACTAAGAAAGAAAGAAAGAAGACATTATGAATATGAATAAATGCAAAATAATCACAAAATTGTGAAATAATTCAATGCATTTTTAAAACCCATCTCATTATTAATCATTCTGCTTGCTTTTACAATAACTTCTTCTTTCTGTTTTATTTCATAATTTCAAAATGTTATCACATAATGCCACTTTCAAGAAAACTATCTCAATGTCATCTTAGAAATATTTCCTTTTACAAGATGGATTTCTTTGTTATTTGCCAGGCTGGTTCACTAGACATGCAATGCACTAACTACGAGGCTAAAAAAAAGCACAAACCCTAGTCACATATTTATATTTCTTTCCAGTAGTTTTTACTTCACGTCTGTATTTAATAATGCAGCCATATGTATTTATTTAACATTGCCATTTTCCACAATGATTAATGTTATAAAGCAACAGTCAATCATATCACTGGCTCTGCCCTGTTTGTTCTGACAGATAAAGACTCTTGGATGAAAAGTGGCATTATGAAATAAAATAATAATAAATTATAATAATAAATAGAAACTGCAAGAATTAAGTAAAACTGACATGCAATAAACTCTAAAATAAAAATATAATTGTGAAAATACGTAACATGAAATAACATTTAATATAAGGAGCTATGTTTTATTATGTCTTAATTTCATGATTTGATTGTAGTTTTTTAGGGCTTTACAATTATTTATTTTAGAATGACTTATTTATTTATTTAACATGCAACACCATATATATGTAGACTTGAAAAAGAAAGAAAATACATGATGCTAGATAAAGTTATGGGGTGTTGATATCTCTCTGTTACATAAAGGTTGAATTTTAAAAAATAAGAGGTTGGGCAGTGTATATTTATTCTCCTAGATGATTGGCTGTTACACACGTCTGTCAAATTTTTCATTTCCGGTCTGTTCCGTTGCTAAGTAACAGCTCCTATGCGCTGCGTCCGTCCACTAAACAGAGGCTAGCTAGATGCTATATTTAAGAGTTTGGGAATACACAACGTTTCAAGTCATTTGTTATCGTTAAAACTACTCGTTTGAAGCCATGACAGCTATAAAAGACGGGGAGTACACGGCTACAATCTACAAACTGGTGAGAATATTGTTGTTTTAGTTGAGGTTAGCTGCATAGCGCACTGTTAAGCTAATGTCGATACAGCATTTACGCTGAGCGAAACTTCATTCAGAAATCGTTCAATTTAATGTTTTCTGCTTACTGTCAAACATACACACTGCTCACAACACTTCTCCGGAATTGTAAGGGACTGCTGGCAGATCCAGCATACATTTAGCTAATACAGCTACTAAGTAATTTGATAAAAGTTTAACTTCTGTAATGTGCTCGTCCATTAATGATACCACCGCAGCATCTCTAAATAGTCTTGTGTCTGTCAAATAACGTTGTTGTTAACGTTATCAGTGCTTACCCGTTATATTCAAATGGTTAGCTAAAATGATGCTTGTTGAATTTTCCAGTAACGTTAGACCCAGCTTAGCATATAGCTTTATTTAAACAGCCTGTTAAACAACAGCTGAAGTCAGTAGCGTTTTCCCCGCTATGCTGTTAGATATAGCTAATAGTGTGTAATAGAAACGCAGTGTGTAAGACCATCACAGTTAATTGTCATCCGTCTTTTAGATTAAAGACGGCCAGTATGTGGAAGCAATTCACATCCTAAATGGCCAACTTCAAAAACACACGAAGGTAAGTGTGGAATAGTATTGTTCATTTGTAAAATAGTTAAATGCTTTATGTTTGCCTTTGTCCGGCTTTGTTGTCCTTGTTTTAGCTGTATGTCTATTTCTGTGTAAGTACATTGACAGCAATGAAAAACCGGAGTCAAATTCCTTGTATGTGTACACATACTTGGCCAATAAAGCTCATTCTGATTCAAATATATACTGTATATGTTTTTAAGTTGTCTGCAGGTCTTTTATAGCTCTTGTTTTACAAATATTGGGCCTAAAAAGTAATGGAATTGTCTTGAATTTTAATTAAACATATATGAGTTGATAGAGCTGAGATGATTAGTCAATTACTCAATTGACAGAAAATTAACCAGCAACTATTTTGATAATCTATCAGTTGTTTCAGTATTTTTTCAAGCAAAATAACCAAGGGCTGCAACTAACAGTTATTTTAATTTCAGTTAATCTACTGACTTTTTCAATTAATCATTTGGTCTCTAAAATGTCAAAAATGTGTGAAACACCAATCCCAACTTCCCAGAACTCAAGGTGACGTCTTCACATGTCTTGTTTTGTCTGACCAAAAGTCCAAAACTCAAAGGTTTTCAGTTTACTAGGATATATGACAAAGAGAACAAAGAGGATTAATTGATTATCAAAATACTTGATTATTTTTCTGTCTATCGACTAATCGCTTAATGGACTAATCATTTCAGCTTTACAAATACAAAACATTCACAGGTTCCAGTTTCTCAAATGCGAGGATTTGCTGCTTTTTTCTTGTCCTGTAAACTGAATATATCTTTGAGTTTTGAACTATAGGTCGGACAAAACAAGCAATTTGAAGACATCACCTTGGACTTTGGGAGATTTTGAGCATAAGAAATTACGTTTTTAAAAGTATATTTTGTGCTGTGATAACGCAGACACCCAGATTTAGATTTCATTGTGTCTTAGTAACTTTGAAAAGGGTGAAATTGGTGTTTCAACAGGAAAACCGCTAGTTTAATGCTGTCTTGCTTTCAATTGTGTCCCAGTCCAGGGCAGCGCTTTCTCTGCTGGGTTACTGCTACTATCACATCCAGGATTTCACCAACGCTGCCGAGTGCTACGAGCTGCTCACCCAGCTGCACCCGGAGGTGGAGGAATACAAGGTGTACTACGCCCAGTCCCTGTACAAAGCTGGTGCTTATCCTGAGGCCACCAAGGCCTCCTTCGTGCTCGACAACCCCAGCAGTCACACCAAGGTACAGCACACACACACACACACACACACACACACACACATATACTACTGGGTTCAGACAAGCATAATGACATGAAAGCCTCCATAGTGCGAACTTTTCAGCAGCTCCACTTTAGACTCACTGCATTCTTTTATGGGGAAATAAAAGTGTTTGGGTCCAGGTGTTCCATCAGTGCTTCACATTTGCAATTTAAGAACTCCCACCTTATTTACATTGAAATTTGTCACTCTGTTCCCTCCATCTGTTACACACTTTCCATCACTGGGAGCTGTTGTTCAACAGAAGTGCTCTAACAAATGCATATGGGCCATAAATGCACAACAAACGAAATAAAGCAAACAAAAATCTGTATAGCTCAGCACCAGGGAACACATTTTTATTAACAGAAAGTCAAAATGATGCTGCCTTTAAATGGAATTGGAGTTCATCTTGTCAATATAATAAAATCAAGTAGAAACACTATGTCATTTTCACAGGAAATGTGTGAAGTAATAGTGGAAAACAGGTTGCAGGTCATGAAAATGAATTACGGATAACAGTTTGGATCAGAATCTGTAATTCATGTTAGTGCTTAATTTTTGTGCCCCAAAGTCAAACCAGCACTTGGCTCGTCACATCATGTCCCTGTTTTACCTTTGATTTATTCTCTCTCTCTCTCTCTCTCTCTCTCTGGCACAGATGGTGAAGCTGCAAGCCTGTATCAAATATTGTGAGGAAGATTACTCTGCTGCGAAGGTGACGAGCTCTCTCACATTATGTGTTAATACATACAAATTATACCATTTCTGTTCAATATGGTGGCAGTTTGAATCATTATTATCCGCAGCCAAACACACACATTCATTTATTTTATACTGAGACTAACTGTACCTGTGTGTGTGTGTGTGTGTGTGTGTGTACAGTCATTGCTGGAGCAGCTGCCCCAGGACGACCCAGACTACGTCTACAATATGGGCTGTTTGCTTTACCAGGACGGCAAGTATGAGGAGGCCTGCAAGAAGTTCATGTCTGCCATGCAGGTGCTGGGATACGTGCCAGGTAATCATCCAAAGACACACACACACCTGAAAACACCTTCAGTGACACTGGCTCCTGTGTGGTGAACACTGATTCAGTATTACGTTCTATGTACCGTTACAGTATTTTACAATTCATTCGGTTCAGTTTTTACAAGTTTCACTGTGCAAAACTGAAAACATTTGTTAAATTCGGTAATTATAGTGAGTTTATCAAAGCATCACAACATTGTATATATTTATCACTGAGTTTTAATCAGTGCTGCATTTTAACATAAAATGGTCTTCATCAAAAGTAACTGATTCTCATCAAAATAGAGTGTGCAGTGGTCATGTGCAGCCTTTGCAGAAGTGAGTATTTGAAATGATGAAATAACTTTTGAAAACTTTCCTTTTGTTTATTGAGTTTGCTGTATTACTGTAAACAGAGATAATGAAGTCTAGAGTCTGACTTTACACTACAGTTACAGTAAATCTCTACACTCATACAAGACAAAATGATGATTGTGTCTGTTCTTCACTGCATCAGTTTACTGTTTCTGTTCTGTATCTAACACAACGTCAACACACCAAACCTTTTATATCAAAACATCACATGTAAGTTTAATCATCTAAAATACAGTAAGCTATAGTCACACTGTAATGCTGGACACTCAATGCACTGCAACATTTTTACAATAATCAAAAGGATTTTTTTTTCTTTCCACCACTGCCATACATAAATGCATGGCAGTGGTGGAGAAGTCATTAGCAAGAATGTTCACCTGGGTAAGGGTGTTAAACCTGAGGCTGAGTCTCCTGGAGGACAAAGATCTGGATCCGAGATGTCGGGAATAAGACCAAACAGCCAAAGGGAGAGAGGAGAGACGTTATGTGTTATTATTAATAATGTAACAGCACTGATTTTGGTTGCAGAAGAACAAGAACTGTGCAAAAACTGTTATATGATTCAAATTTAAAATTTAAAGAGAAATTCTGTAGGCTGTCAGATTGGGATTGGGTTGAAAAATGCCTGTTACCATTAAAGTTTGTGGTTTCTTTGTCTTTCTGCCTCTTCTCTCCATCAGCGTTGTCCTACAACATCGCCCTGTGTTACTACAGCCTGAAGAACTATGCTCAGGCCCTCAAATACATCGGAGAGATCATAGAACGAGGCATCAGAGAACATCCAGGTAAAACCGCACCTCAGTCATCACATCTGTGTTGGCTCTACTGTACTTAATTCAACTGAAACAGACTGATTCCTCAGTTAATGTCAGTTGAGTTCATTTTACTAGCAGTTACTGTAGAGTGACGTGTTGACAGTAAGCTGTTTGATAATTCATCATTTTGACTTTTTCCAAGTTAAATAACCAGTCTAGTTTCAGCCACTCGTAGAGTAGTTTGATGATCTCACAACAATCCTTTCTTTGGTTTTTCCGCGCACCAGAGCTGAGTGTCGGGATGACGACTGAGGGCATCGACGTCCACAGCGTGGGCAACACGCTGGTACTGCATCAGACAGCCCTGATCGAAGCCTTCAACCTCAAAGCTGCCATCGAATACCAGCTGAAGAACGGTGAGAACCTCACTCAGTGTCTCTGTGGACTCATGGAACATAAAAACAGGAGGATGGAGAGAGAGAGGCAGGATAGTGGACAGGAGGTGACGTGAACTGAAGGCAAACTAGGTAGCACAAAAAAACTTACTACGAAAATGAGTGCTTGGCACCAAAGATGAGCATAAAAATAAAGTGGAATAATAACCAGAAAGCCCACAGAAATCAGTCAAATGGAAACAATGAAGTTGTCTTAGTTTGCTAAAAATCTTGCGAGTTAGAAATCGATTGAAATCAGTCAAAAAGAGAGATTTCTTTCTAAATAAAAGGGCAGGTTTTCACTATAAACACAAATGATGGAGACAACATTTTAAAAAGACAGTCGGATTACAACTTACAGGTGTTAGGCTTGTAGTCTAGTCAAAAACAAAAGCAGCTCTAATTATTTTTTTATAAGAACAATGGATGAAATGATTATCTGTACTGTAATGTGAAAGGTGTCGCTCGTAGTGACCCCTGACTTCCTCTCAGCTCTACAGAGCGTTTTTGCGTCCATCAGCTCACTGTTTTGATTTTACCACCTGCAACTTTACTGTTTTGTTTCACTCTCTCATCGGGGTTTCATCCAGCAGCAGCAGCAGCAAACACAGTTGGAGACTAACTGGTGAAGAAAGTAGAACATAGAAACAGAAACATATCTGGTTAAAAAGCCAGAGCAGAACTTGTTCAGCCTTGTTCACTGCACCCCAAAACGCCAACACCTGCAGCTGGTCAACAAGATCATGGGACTGGTTCTTAGTTACACTAATTTATGTATAACCAAGCCAAGCATCACAACAACATTGGTTATTAGTGTAATATGTGATTATTATATGTTTCAGTCCCTAAATCAGGTCACTTTGACAGAGCAGAATTTTCCTGGCTTGTAAATGTTGCCACAGAGAGAGAAATCACCTGGAAAAGAACTTGTAGAGCCTCCTTTTATCTTCAAACGCAGCCCTCTGACACATTATCAAACCAAGGCTGTAAGGATGAGCTCACATGTAGAGCTTAAAAGCAGTTGAAGGGGGCGTCCTGGCAGCCAAGTGCCGCAGTGTCCCCTTCTGAATTACTCTCTGTTCCCACGTTCCCTGCATGTATCTCCACCATCAACTGTCTATTAAAGGCAAAAAAAAGAAAAAAAAAGAAAAGAGCAACAGTGTTTAGAAAATGAAACGCTGAAACACTCAGGAATTAGAAAGGAATGGAGCAATGTTTTTACAAGGCAAGGAAGACAAAGACTGCACGCTGGCAAACATGGATGTAAACAATGCAGGATTTTAAATATTCATAAAATCAGCTTTGCAAATGTTTTATTAGGAAGGAAATGCATTCAACACCTCGACGAACCACACAGTGCATTTTGGGGAAAATCTCTGAATGTAAACATAACTTTTGTTTGTTTACAAGAGAACCTTCTTTTCTATTTAGTTTTTTTGTGTTTCCCTGCAGTGAAAGGAGCTCAGGAGGCTTTGACAGACATGCCCCCCAGATCAGAGGAGGTACCTATCATCATCATTCACTGCCACTGTGCTCTGTGTGTGTGTGTGTGTGTGTGTGTTTGTGTGTGTGTGCGTGTGTGTGTGTGTGTGCAGCTAGAGTCTCCACACCCCTTGGCTATGCGTGATTATTCTGCTGCAATCTGAATTAAGGCTGCCTGGACCTGCCCCGCTAAGAGCCTGGAGATTAATAGAATATTAGAATGGAGACGTAGGTGTGAAGGCTTACATGGAGGTAATGATGATAGTTTTATCGCCTTGAAACTGCTTCATTAAAATTAATGTACAGTCCATGGTCCAGTCTGTAACTGCCACTGAGTCACGACCTAACCTGAGAGAAGTGTACGACTAGTGCCCCCTACTGGAATAAAGACAGTTTACAGGTGTTTGTCCAAATATTCATGTTTCTGTTTCACAAAGTTTTAGAGTCTCTTTCTCATCGTGTAGTGTATAAGAATGCAGTGTTTTACATGAAACATAGTGTATCCCATACTATATACTATGATTTGTGTGTGTGTGTGTGTGTGTGTGTGTGTGTGTGTGTGTGTGTCTTGGCAGGAGCTGGACCCAGTGACACTCCATAACCAGGCTCTGGTGAACATGGACACGAAGCCGTCGGAGGGTTTCGAGAAGCTGGCCTTCCTGCTGCAGCAGTCCTCCTTCCCCCCCGTCACCTTCGGAAACCTGCTGCTGCTCTACTGCAAACACGAGGTACACAACAGGCCGGCCCGCAGGCTGCAGGCACTACTATGGATCTACTATGGCTTTGAGTATCCTTGAGCAAGGAATACTAACCTGCTCAAGGACTGTTGTAGACCAGTCCAGGTAGTGAACACGCTGCCATCACTGTGGTGGCTTCTTAACTGTAAACCTGTTTAGTAACACTGTAATGTAAGTAAAGGATTTTGACCAGCTTTTGCTAAGAAATACTGTCCAGGAGATCCTGTGGAACAGTTACATAGTAATCGAAATGCCATTATAAAGGTTGTAATCTAGTATAATAATATATAATATAATCATTTTTTAGTACACGGTTAGACGTCTTTTCATCTGCAAAAAATCATCAAAACTAAACTTACTGGGCTCCAACAATAAACTTTCAAAAAGGAAAAGCAATATCCGGACAAAAGACGAAAGCGTCTGCCACATGAATAAATGTAAATGTTATTTACTGCTGAAGACCAAGCAGCCTGTCTACAGAGAGCCGACGGTGAGCTGCAGTCGACCGGAAAGCCTAAATTTCTAAATTTTAGATTTTTACAAAATTATTCATTTTGTTTGATCACAATGCCGAAAATCATGGATTCCAAGTTTGATGATTTATAATTATGAGCTAGCAGGTAATGCCGGCTGGGCTTAATTACTACACAGAACTTTCACGTCCAGTCTGCGGCTGTTGGACAAAAGTGTGGGTTTTTTTTGTCATAACCAATTTCACACTGAAAAACATCCACATTCACACAAAATACATTAATCCGTCAAAGTGGCGATTACTGACACCGATCAAGCCAAACATCTGCTTTCACTGTCAGTGAAAATGTGTTTAGTGCAACTCCAGAGAGTTGCTGAGCTTAACATCAATAACATCAAACATCAGTATACAGTTCTACAGCAGAAGAAACAACAGTTTCAGTTCACCCCGAGTAAATGAAAAGTTTCCTCTCAGTTCGTCTTATTTGGCAGCTACATAAACCAACAACTCTGTAACCTTGTTTCTACCAGGGTTGTTATACTGAATGATATTAGATTGAACATGTCTTCATGACAGTGTCCACCCTGTGGAGATGTCGTCATTATTCAGAGGATTATCGTGGTGGTCTCCTTCAATAACATGGCACCCCTCTGTTGGATGAGGGACTGTGTCAGCATTTTCCACCATACGCTACACCTGTGAGGGTCCATGCAGAGTAACACTGTTATCAAAAGGATTTTGAGTCATGTGGTGTGAGTCTTAGTGGAAAGAGCTAAAAACACACAGAGAGCTCATAGAGAGCTGCAGAGAGGTGTGGGTCTTTCATTAAAATGGTATTAATGTCGCTGCTGGATTCAATCTCTTCCTCAGTACTTTGACCTGGCAGCTGACGTCCTGGCAGAAAACGCCCATCTCACCTACAAGTTCCTCTCCCCGGTAAGTTACACATTCGCACATTTTTCTGTGTCCGTTCCTCCTTAATTTTCTTGTTTGTCTGCACAAATGTGCTTAATATTCATGAAAGGTTTCCTATGGCAGGATCCATACTGAAGCTGACATGTGTTTTTGTCCTTTCCAGTACATGTATGAGTTTCTTGATGCCTTGTTGACCTGCCAGACGGCACCAGAGGAGGTACTGTAAAGATAACAAAAACATTTGCAGTGCAGCATTTATAATTAAAACCACTCATAGTTATGAACCCACAGAGAGTTTTTTTTTTTTTTACACATTTACTGTATGATTCAGTCTCATCAACCTGCACCAAGCAGCTGTTTTCAGCAAACAGCAGTAAAGCTTGTGTAAACAGGCAACTGTCTGCTCACGAATTCACGTTGTGTTTGCAGCTTGTTCAGCTGCCCCCAAGTGGCCAAAAAAGAAAATCATTAATGTGTCTTTAAAAATAGTTGGTGTATCTGCTGTAGCTGAGAGGATGTCCATCGAGTGATAAATCATTTAATAACTAACAAGCCTTTCGGTTAAAGTTGAATAAAACCTTGCAGTTTGGTGATCCCAAGAAGCAGAGATAAACTGAATTTTTGGACAGTTGGACTTTGACTCAGCTTAACTTTAAAATAAATAAACATGCAGCCCAAAGTGCTTCACAGAGCAAGACAAAAAAGTAAAAAAACAAAAAATAGAAACGTTGCAAGACTAAAAATTACGACAATAAAACAGTAAACTGTTAAAAAAGGATAAAAGTCAATAAAATAAGTAAACACAAGGGATACAAATAGTATGAAAATCAATGATTAAGACTTAAACTAAGGAAACAAATAACAAGGCACCTTAAGTAAAAAAATATGTCTTAAGGTTTCTTTTTTTTTTTTTTTTAATCAGTTAAGTCGGTTTCCTTTGGTCAAACATGTTTAAACTACTTGGGATGAAATAAGTATATGGATAGTGGAAGTATCAGAAGGAACTTTCACACTGACATTTGAAGTTCTTTTGTAAAACAGGCTGTGCAGGTGACATTTACACTAGACTAAGCAATAATTACAACGGAGCTTTAATTCTCAATGTGCAGGTCCCTCTTCATATGTTCATTGCATTATATTTGTATCCAGCGTCTGACACACAGAAGCTTTATGGATGTGCACACAACTATCTGTGCTGATTAATGATAATCATTCACATCTGAACGGGCTCATGTTCTGTCGGGCGACTGTTTAGTCACGTTTTTTCATCCATGAATAAAATCACGTGTGACCTTTTTTCACCTGCTGTCTGTTTGTTTTACAGGCTTTTAGGAAGTTTGATGAGATGAACGGCAAACTGACAGAGCAGTTACGCAAGCTGGCCAAGCAGGTTGTTTACCTCCTTCCTCTTCTTCCACTCTGCACATTTATAGAGCTTTCTTTGTTTCTTCCTTATTTATTAGTTATTGTACTGCATGTATGCTTATTTTTCTATATTCCATTTTGAGATATTATGTATGAGATATATATCATCCTGTAATTGGCTGCAAACGCCTGCTAATAAAGCTCAATCTGTCAATTGGTCTGTTCTAGACAACTGAGCTGCATCCTGAGTCACAGTAGCTTAAGGAAATTGTGAAAAAGACATGTTTTACACTTAGAAGTGGACTTCTTGTACTTACTATGCCAAAATAAATATTAGGTTTTGATGTAAAGAAGCTTCTCAGAGAGTTCTGGCTGAACGTTGTTTTTGTCCGTCTTCTCTAAGGTGCAGGAGGCCAGGCTGGCTCGAGACGATGAAGTGCAGAAGAAAGCTCTGCAGGACTACGACCAGATGCAGGAGAAGTGAGGACACACACACACTCACACACACTCACACAGAAATATGAGAAGTAAAGCATTTGAAAGACATTTGAAACAGATGGCGAAATATTTAGGAGACTGCTCGCTGGTATCTTTCACCAATATTTAGTATTTTTAAGTACAATATTTTAACATGAACCACATATACACCTGGCCAATATACACTATACACAATACTTAAAAATCATATATTCGCTTTTCTAATTTTCTTCTTCTAATCCTTAGTTTGTTCTAATTATTGTTATTTATTGCACACTTGCCTTTTTACATATTGTATTGTTGAAGGAAACTGTGTTACTTACATAATTAATTTAATAAACTAAGATGTGTTCATTTTAATCAAAGCAATCATATTATTTGCAAAAATTGCAGAATTCATATCTATCTGTTCGGATCCTCCTGTTCTGCAAGAGTCTGGGATAAAGTTCAGGCAGACAGGTGTGTCGCTTAGCAACAGCTGAAATGGCACATGATCCATCAGAAAGTGAGTGCATCCTAGTGGGTAAAAGTGTGACGGCATAAGATCCCGTCTTTATGAATTAAAGTCGGGATCGTATGCCATTACACTTTTACCAATCAGAGATTCTCAGTGACTTCCTTGTTTTGATTACGGACCAATCAGAAACATCACATCCCATCAGGAGGAGCTCAGTATGAAAGGTTTAAAAATTGATGCTGGGAGAAATGTTGTTGTTCTGCATTCTGAATCCAAACTCTTCGTATTCCAGATTTGTTTCGTACTTTCTGAAATCCAAAGAATAAACTACTTTGTACTAAATGAAGCAGAGAGTTTCGTTCTTCCTACGAACCTGATAGTGGTTGTTTAAGTTATTGAAGGCTGAACAAGGAGAAAGAAAATCAACCAAAACATTTTTATAAAATTCATTATGTAAGTAACAGTTTCCTTCAACAGTATGAACACGTGACAAATAAAACCTTTTGGATCTTGAATCTTTAATTTAGCAAGAAATAATAATAAGAAGAAGAAATGTGTCTTGGAAGCTTGAAAATAAACCTTTGACAACTCATTTAGATCGCAGGACACCAATGCTCTCTTACTGTTTTAACTAAACCTGTCAATCCAATTAAACTACAGCATAACATAATCTTGTAATTGGAAAAATACAATCAAAAATCAAATCAGCTGGTCCTTGGCCTAAGGTTCTTCTATCCACAACTATATAGAAATTCGCTAGAAACTGTTTGAGATATTCAGAAAAATGTGGGGAACTCCTCTAAGCTATTACAAATAGATGTTTCAGTATTTCCTCTCCTCTCACACTCCCTTCTTCTCACTCCACATGAAAACACTACCCGGTCTTATCCCAGGTACATCGTGGTCCTGATGGCCCAGGCCAAGATCTACTGGAACCGGGAGAACTTCCAGATGGTGGAGAAGATTTTCCGCAAGTCGGTGGAGGTCTGTAATGAAGACGATACCTGGAAGCTGAACGTAGCCCACGTGCTCTTCATGCAGAACAAGTACAAGGAGGCCATCGGCTTCTACGAGCCAATTGTCAAGAAACACTACGACAACGTGAGTGCTTCAGGATGGCTGGATATGTAGAAAATAAAGACTTAGAATATATTATTGAGAAAAATGCATATCAGACACTTGATTTTATTTTGAAGGTAAAGCTCAAATACACTGCTGTAAATCAGCACCACTGAGAGTCTGAGGTCAGGACTAAACATTGACAGTTTGCCTTTCTGTCCAGGTGGAGCAGTGTAACATTCAGGAGTGTCCCTGCAAGTGCAAACCCTCGGTAAAAACAGAGACCAAGCTGCTCTGTACCGATTCCTCTGCAGTGTCTTCACATCTGTGCATGACTTGTTTCGATGATTTTCTGCCATTGTTGCTGTTTTCGTGTGCGGTTTTTATTTTGGTTGTTTGTTTGCAGTGGTGCTCATGTCATTTCTGGCAACTGAAAATGTTGACTTTTGTCACAATAAACTTGGCAGGAAATTATCAGAGCAGCATTGTTTATCAGGGTTTCTTCACATCCTAAAATAGTCTGAAGTTAAGTTATGATCCTGAGTACAGTCTGATACATCATTTTACATTAATTGTTCTGGTAAGAAATAACACCAGTTGTGTCGACTATTCTCTGACATCTCAACAGTTGCTTGCATTTTCTAATGTGAATGATTGTCACTGAAGACATTTTAATTATTATCTATTCTGAAAAGGCCGTAACAAGTCCAAAAACAGTTTGAGGAAACTCAGTTTCAACAAAGGTTTCTTAAAGGTCCGAGTGCTGGCAGGAAATGTTCTGTAAAATGAGCCAAGAATGAGTCCTGCTTTTGAAAGTGGTTAAATAATGTTTAACAAAGTGATGAATAAATGTGTGTGTGTGTGTGTGTGTGTTCGTTCCACTGTAGATCCTGAATGTGAGCGCTGTGGTCCTGGCCAACCTGTGTGTCTCCTACATCATGACCAGCCAGAATGAAGAGGTACAGTACACACAGGTTTACACAGTAGTCATTAGTATCCTGTCAGTGCTGTATATAACAATGTAACTCTGAAACAGGTCATTCTGCATAATGATTCCTTTTACACAGTGGTGGAAAGTAACTAAGTACATTTATTCAAGTACTGTATTAAATTTGAGGTACTTGTACTTTACTTGAGTATTTCTATCTCAGGGGAAATATTGTACTTTTTACTGCACTACATTTATCTGACAGCTATAGATACTGGTCATTTTTCAGATTAAGATTTTACACACAAGATATATCTGAGACATGAATTTAATGCAACGATAATAATGTGTTTGTATTCTCACAATGTGATTCCACTGAATGTTGTTGGTACATAAAAACAGTATATACCACTCTGCATAATGATATGCTGATAATACTTTTTTAAAGTTAAAGTACAGAAGCTACAAGTTAACTTTTACTTGAAATGGAGTATTATTATGGTGTGGTATTACTTTACTTAAGTAAAGGATCCAAATACTTACACCACCACTGCTTTTACATTTGATACTTTACTGTAAGTACACTCTGATGATAATACTTCCTCTGGTTGAGGCCTACTCACGCTGCAGTAAAGGGCTTTTATTGTGTTCATCAAATGACGGATGTTGTTTTGCTCATTTAGTTTGGAAACCTTCATGTTTTGCCTGTTAATATTGTCTCTTTGTGTCTTTGTATGGAGTTAACTTTTATAGGGATATTTAACATTCTTCTGTCTCGTGTGGTTTAGTTGTCACCTTTTTAAACAGTATGAATCAGTCTGGTCTCTCCTCTGTTTCCTCCTCATGTCGTCCCGGTTCAACAGGCCGAAGAGCTGATGAGGAAGATCGAGAAAGAGGAGGAGCAGATCTCCTACGACGACCCCGACAAGAAGGTCTTCCACCTCTGCATCGTCAACCTGGTCATCGGGTGAGTTCCAGCTGCTGCTGCCTTTCACTAATCCTGCTTTAAAATCGGACTCAGGGCCTGATTACAATTTAATGCAATTCAATTCAAAGAGGCTTTATTGGCATGACCATATTGAACACAGTATTGCCAAAACACATTGTACAAGGTAGTATAAACAGGAGATTACACAGGAGGCTTTTTTAGCAGCAGAGGGTTGTGAGTGGAGCTTTTTATAATCTGCTTTTGCATCACTGTGCTCCTCGTTTCTTTTTCTGCTCCAGCAACCTTGTGAATTTAGAAATATTTCAGTGTTCAAGTCTCACCACAACAACCTGTTGTAGAGTATGTGTGGGTCCAAATTCCATGCCACAAAATGATTGGCTTCCCTCCACCCGGAGCGTAGGTCAGACCTCAACAGCAGAGCCATCACAACACATAGTACTCACTGTACAGTCCACTGTTCACATTACTTCTGTCTGGTTGTAAATACAGGACTTTAAAATGTAGGAGCGTTGTCCCTTCTGCCACAGCAGCCCTAAAATATCTCATTTAACACTATGTATTGATTTGTGTGTGTGTATGTGTAGCAGGAATGTATACGTGCATGTGTTCATTGTATGTATTGTTTTTCTTTCAGGACGCTGTACTGTGCCAAGGGGAACTACGACTTTGGCATCTCTCGTGTCATCAAGAGCCTGGAGCCTTACAACAAGAAGGTCCGCCATTTAATTGTTCTCTGGGCTTTTATTCTTAAGGAAAGTTGTTTGGCTTTTATTTTCTAAAGGCAGCAGGCAGTATTTTCAGTGATGGACAGGAGATCGAGTTCTGAACCAAAAATACCCATCTGAGCCCTCCAGGACTCTCTCTCTGAGGGTCTTCTCTGAGGCTGAGCTGCTCTTTCTGGGACCTTTGATCTGGTCCAGTCACAACACCAGACTCTGGCTGCAGCTGAGTCCACTAAGCTCCAGCTGAGAACACAAGCCGTCATCCTGAGTGTCTCCCCTCTATCGTCCTCACAACAATCACCTCCGCAGAGTCCCATTCACAGTGAGAGCAGAGACGAGGAATGTGAAGCCTGGCGAGCCACAACAGTCACGCCAGCTCCTCACAACCGGACCGTCACGTCTGAACTCTGATTCCCTCAAACAGAAGGACGAAGTCACTGCACGCACCTGTACAGTCAAACCACAACTTTAACTTTAACTCGTACGATTAAGAAAACATACTGTATATAGTATGCTATATTGCTGTTCTATACTATATATTATGTTATACTATATTACTACATTTCACCCATATGTTATACTGTTTTATTACATTATACTATATTATATTTCTATATTAATACACACAAACACTAAATATCATTACTTAATCATATTATATATTATTCTGGTGTTTGCTGATTACATATACAAGACTTGCTGACTTTGCTGCTACTAATCAAAATCACAGTATGTCACGCTTGCATTGTAATTCTGTAGCTGGGGACGGACACATGGTTCTACGCCAAGCGCTGTTTCCTGTCTCTGCTGGAGAACATGTCCAAACACATGGTCATGCTGAGGGACGCTGTGGTACAGGAGTGTATTCAGTTCCTGGAGCACTGCGAGGGTGAGCAGCAGTCACACACACACACACACACACACACACACACACACACACACACACACACACTAATGTTAGCAGCTCTGTTTGGATCCTTTTGGATTTTGAGACATTTACACTCCAGCAACATTATTATCTGAGTGTAACATTCGCCAAACACGTTGGTTAGTCCTCATCCTAAAAGCCTTTTCTCATGTTATGTTAAAAGCAAAACATACTGTTTGAAAATACAAACAAGTATGTAAGCTGAGCAGCAGGGTTACGGTAGAATGAAATAACAGCCTGATCTCACATTTTTCCCTATAATACTTATGATACTAGCACTAACTAGCTCTACACTGCAAGAAGAAGAACAATGCTGTTTCTTTATTTCATGGATCATCAGCTGGTGAGGATGATGCCTTTTTACCTGGGACCTGTGAGCTGTAGCCTCAGTCTTTTAGCAGTATACCATGTATGTAGACATCTCTAGGATTCTCATTTTAAAACAAGTCAGCTGGAAACATTAAAAAGTCAGCTGGAGACAACGTTTTCATCCAACTAAATTTTTGATGGTAAATCTGCCTCCGTTATTACTGTAAACTGCATAAGTGCAGCGTTAGAATAGAAAGTTTGACACGCGTAGTAACACTTACTGAGGGAGGCGAGTTTACAGAACTTAAAATCCCCCAATTATCAATATTTTGTCCATATTTCTGGTCTCCAGAGGATGAATCCTGATGATTCTGGTGGACCCCCTGACTTTTCCTCCTGCACCACCACCAGCTCACAGTTTCCACTTCAATGCAATAAATATCAAAATCTGGTGGCCAGACTTTCATTAAATTTTTGCTGAGCACATCCATGTTGTCCAGAGGATGAACCCTTTAGATTTGTTTGACTCTGTGACCTTTCCTCTGCTGCCACCTTTAGGCCAGACTTTGCATTTTTAGCCTCTAAGAATCGCAAAATCCTCAGGAATACTTTCATAATGTGGCGTGTTGGGAACGTTTCATCCTCTAGAAGGCACTAGAGGACGTTTATATTTTCAGTCTTTTCTTTGCCTCACCTGCAGCGTACGGTAAGGAGGTTCCCGCCATCATCGAGCAGCCTCTGGAGGAGATCCGCATTCACATCGGCAAGAACACGGTCACCTACGAGGCTCGACTACTCAAGGCGCTGTTCTACGAGGTCATTGGCTGGAACAACTGACATCATCACACAGGTGTCACTGTAATGTCTGCTGAGCCCCATTTAC
This sequence comes from Macquaria ambigua, assembly GCA_008360985.2. NCBI lineage: Eukaryota > Metazoa > Chordata > Actinopteri > Centrarchiformes > Percichthyidae > Macquaria > Macquaria ambigua. The sequence continues at coordinate 8,222 of VMKM01000641.1, read as the reverse complement.
CAGATCAGTAACATCACAGACTGCAGCCAGTGATGGCACTTTGTCTTCCTTTCAAAGGATAATGGAACTTGGCTGGAATCAAGAGACAGTCAGCACACACATACACATACATACACACACACACACACACACACACACACACACACACACACACACACACACACACACAGTCACTATTTTGAATAAGGCCTGCTGTGCAAGCTTTATATTTCTGGGACTCAAAACCATTTCCAGTTCCAGACTTTCTTTTGGACTCTCACACTCAAACACACACACACACACACACACACCCCAGGGGAAGCTTTTATTTTGAAATTGAGTTGAGCTGGGGGAGTTTTGGCAGAAACACAGCTCCAACAGATCCAACATAATCAGTTTGTGTTCTTTCTCACTTTATGAAGCTCCACTTCACAGACTCTCCCAGCCAGCAGTGTAAGCAGAGATGATTTGCATTTATTATCAGTACGACTTAATGTTATACAGGATAAATACAACAGACTTTATTTTATCGGTTGTTTATTCTGCTAACATAAAATACATGATAACATTTTGTAAGTTCATCTACATGCATTGATAGTTCATGCGTATATCCTCTTTGGTCAGTGCTGGTTGGACAGCTGCCTTCCTGTTCTGTGGATTTATATTCAGTAGATAAAATGTTTGTAACAAGCAGAAAAAATAATTATTATTTAACGAAAATAAAGATATTTTTGAAGGAAAAAAAGTAACCGTATCTTTAAAGCAACAGTAAATGTTTCTTGGCCTTTCAAATAGGGATGCTCCAATCAGGCTTTTAATGGACGTTACTCACTGGTTCCTGTTTTTAAGCATTTTTACAGACAGATTCTGTCAAAAAGAACCTGCAAGAACCACCACATAAGGTCAGTATGCTTCAAACAAAGTGCTCGTCAGATCATCAAACAGCATCTGAAACCCCCTCACACTTCTCCGATGTTGGAACTTGGGGGGGCTGCGTCTAATAATTCTTATAAAACTTTTCTAAACCGACAATTCGACAAGCACGCACATTTTACGCAGTGATTGGCCAGCTCTGTGTGAAGGTGACAAAGTAGATCTGTAGGAGTTTTTTCAGTCCTCACACAACTTGTCTCGTCTGTGTGAACAACCAGAGTGCAACACTGTGAATGCCTTTGAGGGGAGAGACTGCCCAAAATGTGCTAATGTCCCCCCTCTCTCTGTGATGTCCGGCTTTTTGAGTGTGGCCTTTCAGAACAACTATAAACACTTTTGCCTTCCAACGCGACTACTTCGTTTCAAGCATACCCCGACCGACCTCAAGTGCTATACATGTTATTTTCCAAGTTGGATTCACCACTGTAAGATAGACAGCTCCAAACAACCTGTTAGTTATTCTTAAAGTAATAGGCGATTTTATATTGAGGAGTAAAGAGTGTTGCCCTTAAAGGGAAATTCCTGTCTTTTTCAACCAGGGTCTTATTTTCATAATTGTGGCCGTTCTGACTATAGCTGATAACTTTGTACCTGCCGCCTCTGTTTTCTGCTCTCCCAGACATATTTTGCTGTCGTATTCGCTGAATCTCTGTAATCAAGGTGACAAGTGCAAAGTTATTACGACTCACAGTCAGAACAACCACAGAGTCTATGAGAATAGGAACCAGGTCATAAAATCCAGTGATTTCCCTTTAATTCATTACATCTTGTTATACTCTTATACATGCTCCAAAATCAGCAGATGTCTTTTTCACCTAAATTCTGGACAGAAATATCAAATTATTTTACATTTTTACAACAAATTCAGACAAAAACTTCCTACCAGGAGATGACATCACCGTTATCACTGTCTATCTCTTCAACCATAACTTGCCAAAACTGGTTAAGAAGCTGTGTGGCAAAAAGCTAAATCTGACCTCACTCTGTGGAAATATGAAACTGTGATATATTCCCCAAAGAAATCTTCTAAAACCCTGATTTCATTTAGAAAAAAGAAATCAATTATTCAGCTATCTTGTTGCAGCAGTCACTAGCCAAATAACAGCCTGAAGACACTGCCTGTCTGCCTGACGGGCTCTGGAGACCACCTCCATGTCCAGCTCCACGTGGACAGGAACATGAACTGCCTTGGACGATAGTTTGCTGAAGTTCAGATTCACCCTTTCAAAGAATAATTTCCTGAAGGATTGGAGCATCACTACTTTCAAACGGCATCTTGTTTGGGATTAATTAGATCCAGATTCAGCACGTAGGGGAATAAAGCATCTTCCTCATTATAATCATAGAATACAATATGAACAAAATATAGGTAGAAAAAGAAAATCTCTTTTGTTTCCTTTCCAGCCACATCCCAGCGTTTCAATAAGCATTTTCATCTTACGACTATGTTCATAAAGCAACATATTGTGTCGGGAGTCGGTCTGCAGCCGTGAAGAGCATCTCTACCTGATGATCTACGATTCGCTCGTGTGAACGCACACGTGAGGAGGGTGGGGGTGGGCGGGGCGTTCAGGAGAGCGGCCTCTTCGTTATGTCCTGTTCTGCCAGGTAGTAGTTCAGGTATCCACCCAGAGCACCGACAGCCACTGCCGTCATGTGACTGGAGCAGCCATCTGTCAGACGAGAAAGAGGGACCAGCCCAAATCCTTTCAGTAAAAATGTCCACAACACAACAAAATTCCAAAATCATTAAATGCTCCAATACAGTTCTGAATTCAAAGTTTTACCCACATGAAAGTCAACAAGTATTCAAAAGTAACAGTACAAGATAGAGAAGATAGAGAACCAGTTTTGGGGGATTTTTTTGTTTTCAGGTCAGATGAAGGAAAGAAACATGAACTATTTATTACCTCGATTCAAACTAACCCATCTCACTGACTCCTGTCCATCTTCAGTATTAATTCATTTGTTCTTTCTGCTAACACTAGCTGACACTAACTAGGAAGCTTAGAATAAAATACACTTTACTGTCCCTGCAGGGGACTGATGTTTGTCCTGGACTCCATTCCAGAAACAATACAATCTACAAACATTAAACAATACAAAAGACGACAAAATAAATTAACTACACACAACCACACATGACTACTGCACAAACCTCAGACAAGCTGCACCTTTTACTAGGGATGCACCAATCCGATCTGCTGGATAGGTATTGGGGCCAATACTGACCTTTTTAAGCCGATCAGGTATCGAAAAGACGTCACAGATTCACACTGAATACAGTTTCTTTGTCTATGGTTAACGTCATGTCAGATTTCTGCTATCAGTTACATTTATTCAGCTCCATTTTTTGCACCACAGCAGTTCCCGCCCTCCTGTTACATTAAAATTATCCCAAGTTCTACAAAGTATGGTATACACAGATTTTAAATACACAAATACAGTTTTAAATATTGGGGAATAGAGAGCACCGGGATTGGATCGGGAATCCGAGATAAAAAGTAAAATCAGTGCATCTCTACCTTTTACCTCGTTAAATTTAAAGTACCAACACATCGAGGCACAAAGAACGTTTTTAGTGGCTGAATCAACATTCATACTTTATATCTTCTGCAACTTGAGCTGAGCTGAATCTGGCCCGTCTATCGATCATCTGAAGAGCTGAGTGATTCTTAACACCCATGACTTTCAGAGCAAACTGCATCAGACGAATGATGCGAGCTCTCAGCTTTACTGATAATACCATTACCTTTTTTTTAACACAGTGTAGCCTCAGTCTGCACAGGACATTTGCAATTTGGAACAGACATAGTCAACATGTACTTGTATGACATGAGTAATGGCCTGACTGTGGATGACCATCGGGCTTGTGGTCGATGTGTTGCTCCCTGTTGGAGCTCTGCCGCTGACAACTCTCAGCAGATAATAATGAATAAGCCTGCGTGATGGCAGACGTATTAGAGGTGTCCGTCACACACTGACCTGGAAGTATCTTCTCCCTCCTCTTCACTCTCCTGTGAGGCTGCAGCTGTTCCAGCAGCTCGTCTCCAATGATCTGAGAGATGATGCTCTCTGAGGGAACAAACAGCAGACAATATAAATGTTAATCCATCTCTGCAGCTCCTGCATGGAGCACCTCAGCTGGTGATCTTTGACTGGTTCAGGCTGAAAAATGAGTCTGTATGTACACCACCTGTTAAAATCCAGACAAGGAACCTGATATTTTTAGATCTGTTTTTATACGTAACAGAGATGAGATACCAACTTTGATCTAAACAGACAGAGAAGACTGGGAACCACAGTGAAGAGTCAGTACGAGCAGTGGTGGAATGTAACTAAGTACATTTATTCAAGTACTGTACTTAGGTACATTTTGACGTACTTGTACTTTACTTAAGTATTTCCATTTTCTGCTACTCCTCTTCTACTCCACCACATTTTTGGGACAAATATTGTGCTTTTTACTCCACTACATTTACTACACAGCTGTAGTTACTAGCTCCTTTACAGAATACGATTATTAATACAACATATAAATCATATATATATAATATTATTATAGATGAAGCTACCCAGCAGTATATAAAGTAATTAAAATGAGCTCCACATTTACCAGCTGCAACATTCAAGTGATGAACACATTAATGCATCAAAAATCATAATCTAATAATGTGATATATGTTATTCTTAAATGAGCCATTTTGCTTAATCAGTACTTTTACTTTTGATGCGAATACTTTTGTACTTTTTGGACTTTTACTTGCAACAGAATATTCTTTACACTGTGGTGTTGCTACTTTTACTGAGTACTTCTTCCACCACTGGGTACGAGGCGAGGTCATTTTTACGGGTCGCAAATAATTCAGCTCGTAAGGCATTGTGGGTGAGCAGGTGACGAGGAATTAGTCCACAATACGAGAAAAAATGGTGGGTTATAAATGTTAGGCTCATTTATGTCCACAAAAGAGGTTTGATAATTTGAGAGAACATTAACACAAGATATCAGGTTTAATTTGACAACCATGCTACCTGGAAATAATGAGATAATTATGATTCAGATTTAGAAGCATTTAACTGTTTTTTTTTACTGGTAATGATTCTTATAATGCTGTTCAAACACTCACTGTCTCTTCCAAAGCAGCCCACTTCCTCATCCTGCAGCCTGAGGATATGCTGCAGCCAATCAGCTTTGTAGAAGTCGGAGAAACCAGCCAATCCACAAATCAGGACTGTTGACAGAGAGCAGAGAAACCCAAGTCAGTCGACACACTCTGGGATATTTTAGTCTTCCACTTAATGTACCTCATCCATTTCTATAACAAGTCATTTAGCTTCTGATTCAACCTTCAGAGGATTTACATTTGGTCACAGTGCAGTTTCCCTTCTTTCAGCAGTTTTCTAGTCAAATAGGAATCACTGCGCAGAAAAAAGGCACGTCAGAAAAAAATACACTTATTAGATTAAACACACTTGGAAACACCAGAATAAACTGAAATGACTTAAGTGTTCACAAAAAGACTTAAAATTACACAATTCTAAAACATGTGTCCCCATTGACTTAAGCCTGTTGTGGCCTATTTGATTAAAAAAGACTAATACCATTTGACCTTCTTGATATCTTCAGTCAATTTCTATTGGAAATGACTAAAATGATTTAGTCCCACTGGCTGATTTGTATTCCAGGTCAAACTTGAATAAACCCAGAAAAACACTAACACAGCAGAGAGAAAGTGAATATACTGTAAATAAAATTCAGGAAGTGGGAAGAAATGTGTGAGGAAGTTCCACGTCTGGTTATAAAGATGAAACTATTAGTTGATTAGTCTATCAACATAAAATTAAATGCCAACTATTTTGAAAATCGATTAATCGCTTCACTCACTTTTTAAGTAAAAGATGCCAAATATTCCCAGCTTCTCTAATGTGAAGACTTCCTGCTTTTCTCTGAATGTCTTTGGGTTTTGGACAAAACAAGACATTTGTAGACGTCACCTTTGTCTCTAGGAAATTGTGATTGGCATTTTTCACTTTTTTATTTTATATTTCATAGACAAAACAATGAGTTAATTAATTGAGAATATAATTGGAAGGTCAATCGACCATCACAAATTAGTTGCAGAAAAAAAAAAGCCGACGCTCACTGTTCTCGATGAAGATGTCCACCGTCTGTCCGGTCAGGCCATCTTTGATGATGTCCTGGTTGGTCTTCATCATGTTGGAGCAGAAGATCTTCTCGTAGCTGCGTTCAGTCATGTTGGCTCGGGACGCTCGGGTGTCGCCTTTCAGTAGGTTGGTGCAGCCTCTCTGATGGAAACACACACCAGGAGTTCAGGTTATAAAGAGAGCAATGATCAGGCTCATTTCTGCTAAATTATTGATCTCTTTTTATCTTAGCAGCTGCTGTCAGTTCCTCTCCTGTGAGACGCTGTACAGTTTGAACGTCCTTCGCTTTGTTGGGTTTTTAGCAGCCAGGTCTGTAAGGATGGTGATGGTGACGTCAGCGTGTTATCTCGAAAACTACTGACAAGGTTTATGTGAAAATTAGCTCTGAATATTCCTGCTCTCCGACCTCCTGACCTGTTCTCTAGCGCCACCAACAGGGCAAACATTAACGAGTCCAACTATGGGCAATGCACTTGTATTTAATTATGATTTAAAGAAATTGTTCTTTGTTAGTGTTTTTGAGAAATACGGTTATTCACTTTCTTGCCAAGAGTTAGATGAGAAGATCGATACCACTCGCCACACATTAACTATGGTTCTAGAGTTTGGAGGCGATTAACTTAGTTTAGCATAAAGACTGGAAACAGGGGGAAACAGCTAGCCTAGCCCTGATGTGATATGCAGTCCTGCCAGTTTCATGCTACTGATTCATGCCACTGATTGACAGTTGGTGGCGATAATGTGCCAAGAAACAAACAAAGGCAGTGAAGAAGAAGATGTCCAGCCTGCAAACATGGATGTAAACAGCGCAGCTCTTAAATTCTTTATAATATTGGCCCTGGTAAAGTTTTAGGAGGACGGAAACCTGTTTATAGGCCTAAAAGATACACACAAGGCATTTTGGAATTAATGTAAACATCATTTTAATTGTTAAAAAAGGTCCATGTGATAGTAAAGCCAAAAAAAATCAACGTCACTTTAAAAAGCTGTCTGTTTTCCTAAATCTGTGTTTTTAAATGCTTTTCAGTGACTGAATCGTTTCGGATGATTTAGTTAGAGTTAGTTCTCTCACCATCTTTCCGATCATGAAGTAGAGCAGCTGGTGGGACAGAGAGTAGTGTGGACAACCGAAACGAGTCATGGTGTCCCGACACGGCTTGGTGACGATGCAGGGCGTCCCGTTCATCTTCCTGCTCAGACAGACACACAGGTGAGACAGGCAGGTGAGTTCCCTCATGCTGGAACAACAGTATTGGTTGTTGTTTTTATCAATTAATCTTTTTGTCAGAAATATCAGGAAATAGTGAAAAAATCTATTTACATTTTCTGTCTGTTTGTTTTGTCTGACCAACAGTCCAAATTTACAGTGACATGAACCACGTTTGAGAAGCTAGAACCAGCAAGTGTTATGAGGAAGCTCTGGAATACACCACTACTCTCAACAAGTCCTCATACCTCAACAAGAAAACAGGTCAGTGCCTTCCAAAGTGACACTTATGATTATTTTCTGATCTGCTGCCTCTCTGGTTGAGGTCTGGTTAAGATTAGGCAACTAAAACATTTGCTTAAGGTTAGTGAAAGACTGCGGTCGTGGTCAAAAGACAAAGACGTTGACTGGATGTAAACCTCCATCATTCTTGGTGAAATAAAGTCGTGCTACGGCGTGTGTTGTTGTCTCTGTCGGCGTGTGTTGTTGTCTCTGTCTGCGTGTCTCTGTCTGCGTGTCTCTGACGGCGTGTGTTGTCTCTGACGGAGTGTATTAGATAGATAGATAGATAGATAGATAGATAGATAGATAGATAGATAGATAGATAGATACTTTATTGATCTCCAAGAGAAATTCACATTTCCAGCAGCTTGAAAGGTGGAAACATAAGGGCATGCAAGTAAATACAGTAAACATGCAAAAAGATGTTGTTGTCTCTGTCGTGTGTGTTGTTGTCTCTGACGGCGTGTGTTGTTGTCTCTGTCTGCGTGTGTTGTTGTCTCTGTCGGCGTGTGTTGTTGTCTCTGTCTGCATGTCTCTGTCGTGTGTGTTGTTGTTGTCTCTGTCGTGTGTGTTGTTGTTGTCTCTGTCGGCGTGTGTTGTTGTCTCTGTCGGCGTGTGTTGTTGTCTCTGTCTGTGTGTCTCTGTCTGCGTGTCT
>VMKM01000640.1:0-274383 GCA_008360985.2 Macquaria ambigua | reverse complement strand
CACACACACACACACACACACACACACACACACACACACACACACACACACACACACAGCAGGAAAGTCAGACCAGAACAGTGGGGCCAAAGCAGCAGTCTGATAAGCTGTGATAGCGATTAGTCATGTCTAAAGCCAAATGGCCATGTCAGAAATTCAGAGAGGGAAAAAAAAGAAAAGAGGTATAGAGGAGGGAGAGAAAAGGATAGATCTGGATAAAGGAAAAAGACAGGAGGGATTGATCAGGGAGACAGAACTGTTGCCTGAGAGAGATAATGAGCAAGCCACAGAGGATGAAATAAAACAGAGAAAGAGAGAGGGGGCCTACAGGGAGCTGGGAGGAGATGGAGAATGAACGATAGAGTTTGGATGGAGGAGGAATAAAGTCAGCTTGATCTGTGTGAGTGTGAGAGAGAGAGAGGCTGCCAGTTTAATTGATGCTGTGACAGCCTGACCATTTATTTTAATGGTGTTGTTTTGCAGTGCTCCATCACGGCCTGACACTCACCTCTTATGTTGGACAAGTTGCTACATTTTTTTGGCAGAGGAGAGAGGGTGAAAGTCAGAGTACCAAAATTATGTGTGTGTGTGTGTGTGTGTGTGTGTGTGTACGCTATCTGCGTGTCTCAGCGTCTTTGTTCATTCTGGGATGACAGGAATAAATGTCTTTGTGGATGTGTGGGCGTGTAGGTATGTGGGTGAGAAGCGGAAGGAGTGAGTGTGGGTCTGAGTTTTTGCACACAGGCATAGTTTTCATGTGTGCTTCAACACGTGTGCGTGTGTGTGTGTGCGCGCGCATGTGTGTCTCCTTTGCACTACATCCTGCAGGATGGATTGTTTCCTCGTCCCTTTCCTGCTTCGTCTTATTTTAACCCCTCAGCAAGCCTGGATGCAGGAAACACACATTCACACAACTGTCCACTTCAAACACACACACACACACACACACACACACACACACACACACACACACACACACACACACAATTCACCTTGACATGCCCACACAGACCTTTTCTACCACACACTGATAAACCACAACCTTTCTTTAGATACATACACACCTCTGTCGGCAGCTGGCATGTGACCAGTCACTGTGTGTGTGTGTGTGTGCGTGTGTGTGTGAGAGTGTGTGCAAGATGAGTCAGAGGACCACACAGGGACATCAGGGTGGTGCTGGTAGCAGGGGGTTGCTGTAACCGTATTATTCTAACCAACCCATTGTGGTCTTTCCTCAATGACAGATCTGCTTTTCACACTCACATACACACACACACACACACACACACACACACACACACACACACACACACAGTGGAAAAAGCCAGGCCAGCTATCCAGGGACCAACCTCCGACTGCCTCTATCTCTGCCTGTTTTATTAATGGAGCGCCCTGGCGCTGTCGGCTCCATAATAGCTACTGTGCCCACGGATCTGTCTGTCTCAACAGACACACACTCACATACACATACACACACACACACACACACACACACACACACACACACAGATACAGAGAGAGACACAGAAATACACAAATACAAGTGTACAATACAAGGATTGATGCTGCCTTGGATAGAGATGCACATACTTGGGCCCTCTTCCCCAGTTTGTCAGCTACGTCCAACCCCTGGGCCTGACCTTAGCCACACATACACAATAAACACAGCATAGCTCTGGTCAGCTGTGAAATACAGATACACACTTTTTATTGGTTTTGTTCACTGTGTTGTGATATTAAATCTGACACCACTGTGACACTAACAACAGGAAAATATATTGTTGTTATTAAAGGCATGCACACACTTCTGCACATATACACTAGCACATGTTGTGGCCTTGATTCATATGAAGGGTTGTGTACTAGGGACGGGTTCTGAATTGGTTCCAAATTTAGAAGAATTAGAGGGGAAATGCTTTTCGCATCTTCTAATCAAAGCAAGGTTTGAATCTGCTGCTCTTCTGTCAACATCACATGAGTAATCTTTGTCATAATGCTTTCAAATTAGTTAACATGTCCACCTCAATAAAAAAAACTGTCATATAAAATATCTCCACATTTGACTCTTTATGGGAACTGATGTAAATCTGCTGGAGATAAATGCATATAAATGCATTTTTCCCACCTCAGCACCCTGAGCATTTGCCTGTACTGCTAATGCTAGCAGCTAAAAGTTAATGTGCTAGCATTAAAAAAAAAAACACAGCTCTTCCATAAATTTTTCCAGTGCAGCTGTGAACGTATTATGTCATTGTAACTGTTTCTACCTTACCCAGAACAGTTACAATGACATAATACTTAGCCATCACGCCTTTCAGCTCTCATTGTCCATTCTCATAGCTTGCCACTCCACTTGTCAATATGGTGCAACGGTTTTGGGCTTGTGGGAAATGGTGTTCGTTAACGGGCACAAAAAAACAGACAAAAAACAAACAATGATATAATTTTTAAAAAAAGTACCATTATTGTCTGGACAGAAGGACCGAACCACAAGACACACTCCTGAGCACAAATAAAATTGGATTTTTAATCATTTGTGTTATTACAAATGCCAATGTGATTTTTATTTAGTGTTTTCTTACTTCTATAACACAACCTGAAAGTTTTGGTTTCACTTCGGCTGTCTATTGAACTGGAATCAGAGTCAGTCAAATGTAAATGATGCCTATTGCCTAATAATAATCTCCAATCGGCAGCCACCTTGCCACTCATCCTCCATTAGCCGCCCTCCCTGAGGACTTTGTTACGCAACGAGCTGCGATGGACCTGTCTCCAAACACAGGGCAACAAATGATCAAATGCACCCTAAAAGATCAAAGCTGCTCAGGGGAGAAGCAAAAACGTGGAGAAGAGGAGGAGGGGGCTGGGGGCTCATTAAGAGTTAGCCTTCATTAGGAGCAAATTAGAAACTTTCCCTCTGCAGACAAAATGTAGAGGGCCAGAAGGAAGGAGGAAAAAATAATGTGTTAAAATGTGTGTGTGTGTGTGTGTGTGTGTGTGTGTGTGTGTGTGTGTGTGTGTGTGTGTGTTAGTGTGTGCATCAGGGTGGGGGGGATTCATAGAAGCTCAAAATGACTTTTTAATCACATCATTAAAAGGACTTTGAATTATGAATTTGTCACAATGGATGTCTTTAGGCGTGGGAGCAAAATGAGAGACGGATATTTTCTTTTGTCATTTTTTTTTTTTTTTGGAGAATGAGGCCAAGGAGGGCCAGTGCTCTGCAGCCACTGTGTGTATGTGTATGTGTGTGTGTGGGTTGTGTAGAGGTGGGATTGAGCGTATTACAGCCAATCAAGGATGGCAAATAGACTTTGATGAACAAAAGCAGAAGGAAAAAACACAGCAGACAATCAAAACTGACTGTTCATGAAACCCCTCCCCTGAACAGCAATTGTTCAATCACAGCTTAGTAACCGTAACTAGGCAGGTTAGACAGGTCTGTCAAGTATTTTTCCACATGCTGAGATGGTGTGCACGGTGTTGTAGTAAGAGCTAAACTGCTCCTAACGTAAGATGCAAACGTTCACATGCCCTATATCTATATATCTTACCACCTAGAACCTGACCCAGTGTGTACTTCTATGCCAAGGAGAATTTCATGAGCAGTGTACATTTTGTGTGGCTACAGGTCATGTAAGGAAAAAAGCCCCATCACAATAACACATCAACTGTGTGGAAGCCGGTTCTGAGATGTGTCCTCTGAAGAAAAATGAGAGCATCAGTCATTTCAGCAATATTCCCCAAAACAACATTGGACTTTAACGCAAGACACTGCTGTTTATTTCCCGTTTCCTTCTGACAATGTTGATTTCTTTTAACCATGACCGTGGTCGTTCCCTAGCCGTAACCAAGTAGTTAATATTGTAACCATGACAACAAAGGTCCCCTAACCTTAATGAAGAAGAATTTTTATCGTAATCCACAATGTTTTTCTAACCTTAACCAGGTATTTATTTCACCCCAAACCATGATCTTTCTCTAAGATCAGAAAACGTTTTTATATTAGAGCGATGTTGTTCTGTTGATAGTGGTGTCTGATCAGAAAACACTTACACCGATCAGCCATAACATTATGACCACTGACAGGTCATAATGAAGAACAAGTGAAGAACATTGATTATCTCGTTACAATGGCACCTGTCAGTGGGTGGGATATATTAGGCAGCAAGTGAACATTTTGTCCTCGAAGTTGATGTATTGGAAGCAGGAAAAATGGGCAAGTGTAAGGATGTGAGTGACTTTGACAAGGGCCAAACTGTGATGGCTAGACGACTGGGTCAGAGCATCTCCAAAACTGCAGCTCTTGTGGGGTGTTCCCAGTCTGCAGTGGTCAGTACCTACCAAAAGTGGTCCAAGGAAGGAAAACTGGTGAACCAGCGACAGGGTCATGGGTGGCCAAGGCTCACTGATGTGTGTGGGGAGCGAAGGCTGGCCTGTGTGGTCCGATCCAACAGAAGAGTTACTGTAGCTCAAATTGCTAAAAACGTTAATGCTGGTTCTGATAGAAAGGTGTCAGAACACACAGTGCGACGCAGTTTGTTGCGTATGGGGCTGTGTAGCCGCACACCGGTCAGGGTGCCCATGCTGACCCCTGTCCACCGCCGAAAGCGCCTACAATGGGCATGTGAGCATCAGAACTGGACCACGGAGCAATGGAAGAAGGTGGCCTGGTCTGATGAATCACGTTTTCTTTTACATCATGTGGATGGCCGGGTGCGTCGCTTACCTGGGGAAGACATGGCACCAGGATGCACTATGGGAAGAAGGCAAGCCGGCGGAGGCAGTGTGATGCTTTGGGCAATGTTCTGCTGGGAAACCTTGGGTCCTGCCATTCATGTGGATGTTACTTTGACACGTACCACGTACCTAAACATTGCTGCAGACCAAGTACACCCCTTCATGGAAACGGTATTCCCTAATGGCAGTGGCCTCTTTCAGCAGGATAATGCGCCCTGCCACACTGCAAAAATGGTTCAGGAATGGTTTGAGGAACACGACGAACGAGTTCAAGGTGTTGACTTGGCCTCCAAATTCCCCAGATCTCAATCCAATCAAGTATCTGTGGGATGTGCTGGACAAACAAGTCCGATCCATGGAGGCCCCACCTCGCAACTTACAGGACTTAAAGGATCTGCTGCTAACGTCTTGGTGCTAGATACCACAGCACACCTTCAGAGGTCTAGTGGAGTCCATGCCTCGACGAGTCAGGGCTGTTTTGGCGGCAAAAGGGGGACCTACACAATATTAGGTAGGTGGTCATAATGTTATGGCTGATCGGTGTATATGTTCTGGGAGGCATGGACCAATGTCATACTTTGTCTGCCTCAACTTCTGTTCAGTCATTTGGCACAGTTTTGCTCTTTTCCCTGTTTTTTCACTCATCATCGTCTCCTGTCATTGCAGGTACTTCTGTTCCCGCCAATCCCAGTCAATTAAGCAAAAATCTAACCTCTGTCTCGCTTGTCCAATTATGTAAGCCAAACAGCTAAACAGGGTTATGTTAGATGAAAATGTAAGTAAATGTAACTTGCTCTACACTGCAATACAAGAACAATGTTGTTTATTTCAGTGTCACGGATCATAGTGAGGATGCTGACTTTTTGTCTGGGACATGCAGCTTTAGCCTCAGTCGTTTAGCATGATATCATAGTCTATATGTAGCCATTTTAAGACGCCTTTTACAGGTGTCTTAAATATGCACTTGAAACATGACATTACACAAAACATTAAAAAGTCAGCTGGAGATGCTGTTTTCAACCAACTCATGAAGCTAATGTTAGCTTAATTAGCTAGCTAGCAACAGTTGTCATTTCAGCTGGCAAAATCAACGTTCGCCGGCTAGAAATGAGAAGCTGCTTTAGTACCTCTGTCTGAAATCAAAGACCCAATGTTTCAAAAATTACAATGAGTTTCGAGTTGTAAATCTGCGACTGTGATCATTGTAAACTGCATATGTGCTGTGCTAGATTGGGAAGCCCAACAGGCATAGCAACAGTAACTAAGAGGGGGTGAGGCTAAGCGAACTGTCGATTGGCTGCCACTGTGGGACATTGATACAAGCTGATGGTCATATCTGGTAAGAAACAGAGCCCACATTTGGCAGGAGAATGGGTGATAGAGAGACAGAGGAGGTGAGAGAGAGAGGAGAGGTGGAAGGAGATAAAGAGGAATTGAAGATCGGAAAGAGGGGAGGGGGAAGTTAGATAAACACTGTTTGTTGCACTTTTTCTACCATGCCCCTGTCTCTCTTGTTGCTCTGTGCAGAGGACAACTCACTCAGTGGAAATCAAATGTTGATAAAGAGAAAATTGCATTGGATAGGGGCGAGGAAACAGGAAAGATACACCCAGAAGCCCCAAAGGAGCAGTCAGGGGGGGGGGTCAGTAGGAGGATGAAGAAAAAGAGAGAGAGAGAAAGAGAGATGGACAGGAGAGAGATGGCGTGGAACAGAGATGAGAAAATGTGGTTAGATCTCACAAACAGATAGAGACCAGGGAGACCAGAAATATCAAAGTAGCACACCAACGCACACACATTTGCATGTACACCCTCTTGCTCACACACACACACACACACACACACACACACACACACACATCTACACCAACAACATTTGTTACATACACACAAACACCAGCACGCCCTCTCTGGCTATCACTTGATGTGTGGACACTATTAGGAGCTGACACAAAGAGGAAACGGGTTCGGGGGAAACACAAACAAATTTAGAGAAGAAATTGGCCCTCTTGTTGCACTGCACTACTCCTCCGCAAACACCTCAATTCTCTCATTACACTCCATTATAGTGCCCATCCACAGACAAAAGAGCTCCTCCAGCACGGGTAATAGGAAATCAAGTCAGCACTCTATTGTGCATTGTCCACCATCACTCCCACTGGCCTGGCAGGGCGGGCGAGGCAGGTTGGGCTCAAACCAAGCAGACACACACACACACACACACACACACACACACACACACACACACAGCAGAGATAGCAATCGATTGGGAAAACCTGAGGTTTTGTTGTTTCTTCTCAAAGCATTTGTCTTCCTGGAGGGAAATACAGGTACAGTCAAAGGAGCATGATTCAAATTACAAGTCAGAGTTACAAAAAAAGAGATAACCTAGAATGTATTGTGCATTCAAAAATGTTATTTTGACTTGTACTTTTGTAATGTTGGGTGCCAATATAGTGTCACCTTGATGTCAGTAATGTTAAAATCCTGTATTCAGTTGTATTTCGTGATCCAAGTGATTTTGTACCAGCTTTTCCTTTCTCTCTTCCTGGACTGTAATATGCAAAAGGTTTTTGGAAACTGGAACTCTCACCCTTCTCTAGTCGAGCATAAGGGATCTATTCATTTTATCTACAGCACATTAACTTTGCAAGTGTAAAAGGAAAGTGAGGTGTTGAACCGTGGGATAAGTGGGATTCCTAAGAGCCTGCAGGACTTAATGCTGGCTTCACAGCACTGCGTCGTGCATTAAGGCACCAAAGGAAGAGAGTCTCAAGGCCTGCAGGTGAAGTTCCAAAATTCACTTTATTCACATGGCAGCCATTGTGATTTACAACACATATAACAAGGATTGGAAAGCCCACAGAAGCAAGTGAAACAGATGGTAAGGGCAAAGACATGAGTTTTTGACTGACTGTTATGTGAGTTTCCATATATTCTTGTCATATTAAAATCCAATTATATTTAAAGCAGTTAATTGATTTTTTTTTTTCTCAGAGTTAGCAGAATGAGTTCTAAACACAACATGGCGAACATGTTAGCAAACAGTTGCCAACACATCCTTCACAGAGCAACGTTAACATTCATTTGGAGTTCTGTTTCTGTCCACCAGATGAATGTAAGTCCAACATTCACTCTCCTATTAGCTGTGGTCTGATCTCCACCAACTCCATCTATGGCTATTTAGCTACTAAATGCTACACTATGTTCACCAGCTAGTCACTAACTGTGTCTGTCTGTTGTTTGGTGCTAGGCAAGTAGGCTTATTTTGCAGAAAAAAGACTGCTGCGGCTGAAAACAGGGTTGATGAGAGCAGTGAGAGTCAACAGTCACAGGCCCTAAAATCAAAACAACAAGCTGAAAGATGCTAAAAACACTCCACAGGGCTGAGGGGCATTGCAAAGTTGGATCTGTGAATTTATCACTACTAGTAATCCCTTCCACATTAACTTGTTTGCAGTCAACTCCTTAGGTTAGCTTGTATGCTAGCTAACACATTTAGCTAGCTGATTTTTTTTTCAAATATTCCTACATACCTTGGGTCTTGAGCAACAGGGCACTTATATAATGCAAATTCATTAAAATCATATTGCTTAGGTATTAATAACAATAACAAACATACAAATATATATATTTTTTATATATTTATGAAATGTTTACTAGAATTTATAGATAAAAATTAATATATTTTATAGCCTGTTATATTTCTTGTTTATACTGTAATATATTACGCAGACTACTGTGGCATCTCCAGCAATTTTGTGGGAGTTGACAAAAATGCTGCTCTGCACTATACCTACACCCAGGTGTGGTGCCATCATGTTACTGTGACAGTGAGCTAATATAAACAGACTTTTGCATCATCGTGTCTGTACTTATTCATAGTAACAGAGAGACAACAGCGCCACCATGACGCCAAACAGAAAAACACAACATTACCCGCTGTCACTTGCATCCAGCATATCGTGAATAAAACATGTAACACTATTACAAGCCTCGGGTCTCTAGCAAACCTTAGAAAAACCATGCTTTTTATAATTTGACATTTTGAGACCAGAACATAGATAAAAAGGGAGTTAAGTGCTTAATTGAACGAAAGACTGGTCTGGAAAAAACAGTGCAAATATAGCTGGCCATCTGTTAACATTACCTAACTTTTTTAATGGACATTGCTCCATTCAGTTCATCCCGTTCTTGTAATCTCTCCACCATAGTGTTGCATAATTTAGTGTACATATACACAGATGGGTGACAAATGAAAGGAAAAAGTGGAGATTCTGGCCCAAAATGTTAAATTGTGCTCTCCATCAGAACACCAAACGAGGGAATATCTTCTGGAATAATGGTGTTCGTCCCTCCAGACTTATAGAATCTGTGACATGGCTTGTTTAGACCCAGCACTTTACAAAGACACTTTATGTTATTTTTTCCTTTCATTTGTCACCAATTTGTTTAATATTGACCTTTAAAAAGGCATCTGTTTCTTCTGCTATGCTATGATGTCAAACAGCATGTGGGCTGGATGTTTGGAGGATGGCGTATGGTAGTTGTGCTCACTTTTAATGGTCTTAACAAAAGCTTTAAACTCAGCTGGAAATGATGTTTACCCCCATCTGTATCTCTCTGCCTGTCCCTTTTAGTTGTCTGATTCTCTTCATAGCATGCTTTCACACTAACAGGCAGATTGAGCTCTGGGTATAATACACATATAATTTGTAATGTAAACTTGAAACTCATATTGTCTAACACACACAAGGCAGCAAAGACACAAAATGCACACATGCACACATATACACACATGGGTTGTGACTAAGAGGGGGGAACATTTCAGCTGCTCTGTCACCATCTTGGCAGGTGTTTATAAGAGCAGACCCTGACAATGCAGCTGAGTGGAAAGGCAAAGGTAAGGTTAAGAACAAGAGAAACTCACCATTTGCTGATGAAAGAGTGTTTTAGTGCAGAAAGTGCCTGGTGAGAGAGTGGTTATGAAAACAGTGCTAAAAGCTGCAATTTGATCCAGTATTACACAGATTACTGCACCTATCTACATCCTCTACTACATTTCTCTACAAAGTCAAACAGCTTCAACCCTGTCACATTATTTTATTGTTGCAGCATTTTCGACACGTATAGATATATAGATATACAGATATACTGCAGTCTGTCACCTTGTTAAGAAACATAGCAGAAGTGTGCAAGTAAGGTAAAAACAATCTCCAACAGTCTTCCCCTTAACATCGGTGCAGTTGGGTAGAAATAGCTTGAATTTTGTCACATCTTTTGGACTGACATTTTTTCCATCAGTTGTCAGGAATAAGCCTTCAGTAGGGATCAATGACATTAAGATGACAGGGCTTTATTTTCACAGATATGACTGCAAAAATCTGGACTGTTTGTGGTCTTAGATTGGGCTTTGTATAGATGCTTAGACTGGAATATCTGTGTGTGTGTGTGTGTGTGTGTGTGTGTGTGTGTGTGTGTGTGTGTGTGTGGGAGGGGGTATTAGGTGGGTATTAGCAGGAAGGAAATGGAGAACCCTGAGATTTGGTTACGAGCAACTTGAGAGCATTGAGAGAGAGAACGTGCAAGAAAGAAAGAAGATAGGAGGGTCAAAACAAAGAGTATGGAGTGGGAG
Organism: Macquaria ambigua; assembly: GCA_008360985.2. NCBI lineage: Eukaryota > Metazoa > Chordata > Actinopteri > Centrarchiformes > Percichthyidae > Macquaria > Macquaria ambigua. Next base: position 264,008 of record VMKM01000640.1, on the reverse strand, counting down.
AGCATGATGGTAGGCGGGTTGATTCTGATGCAAGGGGGTAAGAAAAAAAAGCTGGAGAAAAAGAAATATAAGAAAAATGTGACAGAGCTGAAACTGAAAAGAGGAACGCAGAAAAATAAAAAATAAAGAGACTGTAGGAGAGCATGTGAGACAGGAGAGAAAGAGAGAAAGAAAGAAGTAATAACAGATACCGGAGTGTGTTGCCAAGGGCCAGATGAATGAGTCATAACTCAGCTTCATTAGCGAGTATGTCTTTTGACCTATCGACATCCACATCGCACCATGTAATCCCCGCACATCGATCTGCTGACCTCCTGAGCTGCAGGATTGTTACAGCTCCTCATTGTTTTAGCATCTGAGCTATATATTCCTAAAGCTCTACCGTGCCACCACTCAGCCACCGCCCCCCTCTTTGCCATTAATATTGAACTTCCACAAATGAGTACAAAGGTCAGGATTTGTTTATGCATCGGGCAGGACTATAGAGCGCATATATTCAGCAGAACAGCCAAATGTCGATTTGAAATGCTAAAAGTTTAAAATCAACTTGTACTGTGTCAAATTGGAAAATATGAATTTGACCCCCATTCACAAAATATAGTTGTTATATCATGTTTTGATCAGTGGATACTGCAGTCACAATTGGCTTAAAATTCAGCTACAATGCCTTATAATGTATTAAGATCACCAGTTCAAGTGGTATGAAAATCACTGATCACTGCAAATATTTGACTATTCACACATCCAGCACACATGGAGCAACATTAGCATTAATTTCAAGTCCTGTCTCTGACCACCCCGATGAATATAAATCTAACATTTACTCTACATTTAGCTTGGTTTCGGTCTTCACCAACTTCTGAGGGAAAATATCTGTCTCTTTAGCCGCTAAATGCTGCATTATGCTGATTTGCTTGTTGCTAACTAACTGTCTGCTGTTTGGTGCTGGGTAGGTATAGCACACAGTGGCTTTATCAGTGACAATAGCTGCCTTCTCTGGCTGCAAACAAGGTTCATGAGAGCCGTAAGACTGAATCAAAACAGTAAAGTTTTGCAAAGCCAAAACAATGAGCTGAAGAGGCTAAAATGCTTCATAGAGCTGAGGGGAGCTGCAGAGTTGGGTGATAATTCTCTGTGTAATGTGAAAGGGGTCGATTGTGACAAACCTACAGTCATTTGATCCATTGTTAATATAAAAATATTGATTAGTGCAGCTTTAATTTACATAGGTTTACATCCACCTGAATGATTAAATTTGATCATGCCAAAAATGTTCTGTATTCCTACCATTCTTTAGAATACAAATACCATAACTTGCTTTCATTTGGTAAATAAATAAATTCCATTAATATGGAAATACAGTCCATTTTTCAGGACTCTATCTGCCATGAGTTCAAATTTTAAAAAAAAGAGCTGGAAATGAACTGTCACCTCTTATTGACAACACGGTCTTGGTGTGTTATGACAAGAGAGAGTGTTGAAAGTAATGAAATGTTGGGTGCACAGTGACTTCCAGTGGGGGATCTTCATGAAGCAAAACAGCCAGTAATATAAACAAAAATGCACTGGTGCCAGAAAAGTATTTTCATGGTTGTTTTCCAGTTACAAGACTGTTGTTGTTGTTTATGACAAAACAGATGTATTATTTAAAGCCAGACTCTGTAACTCTCAGCTGCTACTGTGGCCACAAGCAGCAATTACAGGATGATGACACATTGTATTTCTCTACAGGTACCTTCATTTCTCTTCAGTCAGTTGCTTTAAAGTCCATTTAGTCAAAAATACAATTTAATTTTAGTTGGACTTTTAAAAAAACATCATTAGGTTAGCTAACTGAGAGCGAGTGGAATGGGACCATAAACAGAAAACAAAGTCAAAAAAGCAATATAGCTGAAATTAACAAGGGTGTGTTTTATTGCTTATTAATTCAACTTTTCATTTGTAAGAAAAAGAATGGAGATGTTTCTTCTTTCAAAAGTTTATGTTTATTTAATCTAAGTTCATGAGTCTAATTTGTTATGGCTTCGCTTAAAATGTCCTACAAACATCATACAAAATTGGAAACCACTACACTAATTATGAATAGTCTGATTTCAAGTGAGTGACAGTTTTTACTGCTAAAACGGAGGCAAACATTGTTTGAAAAGCTGAGTAAACTTTGTCTGTAGAGAAAACATATCACAGCTGTCTTCACAGACGTCCCCGAAGCTTTCTTATTTACGCTGCAGTTTGTTGCCAGCAAGGAACATACAGATTCAATCCGGCTGTATTGTACTTGTCTCCAACTGAGTGGGAGAATCGTCCTGCTTCTGAATCAATGACCAATTCAATTTCATGCACCATGCTGACATTTAACCAACAGAGCCAGAAAGGTTAATGGAATTCCATATGTACGCACAGGCGGCCTGTACAGTGGCTGATTATATCGCAATGCTACTTAGCAGAAAAGCCAAACTAAAGGGAGAAAATCCTCCTCCAGCTAAGCCCTATATCAGCACATTCTCACACAAGGCCCACTGGATGGGAGTGCATTAGATTAGCGTCTTTGTCTGTCTGTCTTTCACCTACTACTGTGTCTGGATTTCAAATCTCTGTCTCCCTGACTGTCATTTTTCTTCTGACTCGCTGCCTCTTTGTTGGTCTTGGTTCATCTTTCTCTCACTTTTCTTCATCTTCTGTCTCTTTGTTTTCTGCCTATCTGTCTTCCTCGCCGCCTTTCTGTTTGTCTGTCTGCTTGCGTATCTGCCTGTCCTTGTATTCAATCTGTCTGTCTGCCACCTCCCTGCCTTTCCTATCCGTCATGTCTGTGCAGCAGCACAAGAAGACATAACACCCACCCTATATCATGATCTAATCATTCAACCAACCTCCTCCTCCTTCATCTTTTTCCTCTCCACTCCAGCTTTATTTCTCTGCTAAAATATGGATTTTCAATAAAGCAACAGACTCATGAGAATGTATCTGATCTCCTGGTTACACCTGATGTAATTTTAGCTCCATGTCATGAGGATGGCTGGAATCAGCATAGCAAGATGGAGGCGGTGTTTGCTGCCAACTTTGTCGAGCCCCAGTAGACCTTGTGATGAGAGCAGGGTAGACACTGGGTCCTGGCTACTGTAATGCAGACGGACAGCTTATACAAAAACACAATTACCCCAACACAAGGGAGGGGTGCTCACCCTGTTACTCTGACTGGACACAGCCAATAGAGTGTGAATAGGGGGATACACACAACCACATGGGATACACACATTAATGGAGTTACAGTTGCCATTTAGCGATACTTCAACTTATGTACAAGCTAAAGATGGATTATGGGTAATACAGTGTGCTTGTAAGGTTACACATCATGCAACGCAGGCCAACAAATCAGGTTACACACAAGAGGAAATACACAAGATACACAACATGCAACAAGGATTATGAACTTGCAATTTGATTTACAAGATGCAACTAGAGATTTGCTGCTTGAAAAAAACAAGAGGGCTAAATACAAAGTGTTTCTATAACTTACAACACTGTTTGTACTGTGTGTGGCCAGCAATGTTATAATATACCATTCCTCAGTGGTGGAAACGAAGTACATTTAGTCAAGGACCAGCTTCAACAATAATAATAATAATAATAATAATAATAATAATAATAATAATACTTGGACAATATAGTATACGATACGGTAGCATTACAGTGACAGGAGCCATTCTTCTGCCTAATGAGTACTTTTACTTTTGAGACTTTACTGTTGTACTTTTACTTAACCAAAAAGTATTTTTTTTATTTTGACAGTGTGATATCGCTACTTTTACTTAAGTAAAAGATCTAAATACTTCTTCCACCACTGTCATTCGCATTGGTTATGGTTGTTGTTGACAGTAGCTTTAGAAAGCCTAATGTGGGAACATTAATGGACGAAAGGAAGTGGATTCAATTATGTCGAAACTCAGCTAATGTTATTTGTTGTCTTTAAATTCAGTATTCAACATACTTTAGCAGAAACTGCTGAAACTGAAAGTTATACCCTTAGTCTTCCCACATGTTCGCACCTGCATTGAAGCCATTCATATGACACTGCTTGTTACAGGTCAGTTGTTGTCAATGTTACCAGAAACTGCAGTGAAGACACTTCTGCTAAACCATAGAATTAAACAGAATTTCATTACATAATTACCGAATACAGTTTCAGATTCACCTCTCTCCTTCTCTGCAGAGCCTACGCTCGCTATCTATCTATGGCTTGCTTTCCCACACATATGACCTTTCTGTTTCTCTCTCTCTTTCTCTGTCTCTATCTGTCTCTCTTTAAAGATGTGGTTAAATTATGTTCAAATGGTAATGTCATTAAATTAAGTTTTCATCTCTTTTTGAGACTCTTTTCACCTAGGTTGACCCTTTCACATTGACTGCCAACACAATATGTATAGTGTATCTATCTGAATGGGGTGTCAGTGATCACAGGTGCTTTCCTTTTTCCTTTAACCGCATTGGGGACTGTGGGAAGGCATTCAAAGAAGAGGTATGGAGGCCTATCAGCGCTTAATAGTTGTAAAGTCCCGCTGAATGAACTGTTTTGAATAGGCTGCAGATCAATGAGCACTCTCTGCTTCACAAGTTTATTTTATAGCTTCATTAAGGGCAGTGGCCTGTGTGTGATTAGTGTAACAAACATTTGTGAAGAATCAGCTTGACAGTGGCATGTACAGGGCATATTGAACAACTGTTCTCAGCCACACATTTAGAGAACAACTTTGCATAACTACTGACAGCATGCAAAATCAATTGTGAAAACCTGTAAAACATTCATGCAAACACTTACATCATAAGTTACACTCATGCCCTTTGTTTCAAATGGGATGGATTTCCACTGACTACCTTTCAGTTTGGCCAGAGAAATGTGCTGCTACTTTTTAGCCAGGCTAGAGACATGGTTCTATGGATGGCAATGTTGGTTGGTTGGTCGGTCGGTCGGTCGGTCGGTCGGTCGGTCGGTCAGTCGGTCAGTCAGTCCACCACTTTGGTCCAGACTGAAATATCTCAACAACTATTGGATGGATTGCCATGAAATTTGGTACACTTTCACATCCCTCTTAGAATCAATTCTAATAATTTTGGTAATCCCCTGACTTTACCTGTAGGGCCATCATCAGGTAAAACTTTTAATTTGCCCAATACTTTGGTTTATGACCAAAAACCTGCAAAACTATTGACACTCATCAGCCTGCTTCCTCTGCCTGCTACTGTCCTCTACAACAACCGGCCTCTACAGTGTGAGCATTCTGCTGCATAACCAAGTGAAAATGGGGGTGTGTGAATGTGAAAATGTGTGTGATTGACTCTATTCTGCAAAATACACAGGTTTGCTAAGCTCTGACGCTAATTATCATCAGCTGAGAGCACTGTACTAAAGATTCTGGTAGGCTAGCAGCTTTTAATTTTAAGCAATGACTGTTGCTTTCTCAGGATAAAGTGACATAACAGCTGTTGCTAATGAATGTTAATTCATTCTCATTCCGTGAGTAACTTGATAGCAGGCCAAAATTAAATTTGGCTGTTGTCAGGTTTGTGTGCTCTGTGTCTGTACTCATCGAAGAGTTTGTGAGGGAAGAACCTCCACTCTTTAACACCACTGTATAATCACCAGTGGAGTGTTTTTGTAGTTCCAACAACTAGTTGGAGTGATACGTCTTCTTTAGCGGATCGCCTCATATCAGTTTCAGGAGTGGCATTCTCCCAGTGAAACTTTCATTCCAATCATATCAATAATCTAATCTTATAAACTTAATATCTTTTAACCAGGACCTACTGTATTTGAATCAAGTGTGTGTGTGTGTGTCAGATTTTGTAGGCTACAGCTGTTATTTCAATGCGTCAGACACATATTTAATCAACATTTAAGTAAATATAAGTATGGGATCGGACTCGATATCGGAGATACCCAATATTAAAGGATTCAAATTGGGACCAAAACAACTTGACCGGGACATCCCTAGTGCTGATTAGAAAATGTTACCATGTTAACACACTAAACTGAGATGTTGAACATGGTAAATATAATAATACCTCCTAAACATCAGCATGCTAGCATTTTCATTCTGAGCATTTTAGCATGCTGAAGTTATCATTTAGCTAGCTGTTAAGCAATGCTGTGCCCTTTACCTTGTTAAAGACTAATCTGGGAATAAATGTCTGACATTAGGTTTGTTGAAGGTGACCACAGGAAGGCAGGCACCCATCCAAAATTAAAATGGATAGGCGTGGTATTTTGGATGGGAAGTCATTAGTAGATCAGTCAGGCGATGAGGGGTTTTACTATTACTATATATTTACACATCTCAAACACACATTGTCACTATACTGCATTATGCCACTAAATGTATTCTTCTTCTTTCTGCTAATCACCTTTCCTACAGAACAGAAAACATAACACTGTACCTGTTTAGCCTAAATATATGACATGGTTACTACGATGAGATAAGAGCTACTATGCTGGGTCTTATCTCAGACAGCAGCTTGTGGTCTTCCTCTGTATTAAATGCCACCATGAGTTATACTCCTTTCCCTCTGCATTGTCCAGCAATTTGCCTTCCTGTTTCAGCAAACCATAATCTTTGTCTCCTCTGAAGCAAAATAAAAAACTAAGAAATCAGCTGTGAATGATGTATTCGCATAAATTGAATCAGCAGTTACTGTTTTTATCTATAATATTATAAATATCCACTTAAATTTGACATGCCTCTGATATCTTCTATGATATTGACACAGCCCTGTGGTACTGTAAACTGGTGCCCTCCCTAGGGTGTACCCTGCCTCTTGCTCAGTGAATGCTGAGATAGCCTCCAACCCCCTTGAATGGGTTGATGGTAGTGACCTTTTATCAGTTTTGAAATAGCAAATACTTGGAATCTGGGCTGCAGAAATACACAACACTTCTGAAAACAGACTTCTCTGAATGCATTTTGTGTCAAAGCAATGCAAAATATATTCCATTCATTAAAATATCATTCATTGTTTGGTCGTTATAGAAGAGCTGTTGAGGTAAGTGTGTGAAGGATGCTATTGTAAAACACCAAATAACACACACAGCATGTACAACCAATAAAGTTTCTGAGAAATGGTGTACAAGGACAAGTAGACCTCTCATACACTCCCTCTCCGGTCACTGACTCAACCTAGAGGAAACTACAAAGCAGCTGAAACAAAAACCTGGTTGTTCAAGAAGAAAGGATGAAGAGAGGGTGCAGCTAGGCCAGAACACAGAGATGGGGGAGGATGGGGATTGGAGGGCCTTTCTCTTTTAGGGGAGCTTTTCTGTTTATACTATATTCCATCTGTCTCGTGTTACAGCTTGGTGCCTGTGTCGGCCGAGAGAGGCTTAACTAAAAAAGTCAAATAGAGAGAGAGGGAGAGGGAGAGGCCCAGCAGGGAATACCAGGTCACAAAAGATTTACTTCACCCCTGTCCAGAAACCAGTTTTTCAAGCAAGAACAATACATCCAGTAGAAAAAAGAAATGGAGCGAGATAGGCAGGGCCAGGTGGGGGAGGAAGGGGTGGAGGATTGATGACACAGTAAGGAGAAATATAGAGAGGAGAAAAAAAAAGGAGTCCCAGAGTTCAGTCTCGGGGGGGATCTCGCGGCTGGCGTTGGCTTCAAAGCGTTTCGAAATTGAAAAAGCGAATTGAGAGCAGGATGGGATGAGATGGAGAGGCGAGAGGGAGCGAAGGAGGGAAGCCAAGAAGAGAGAGGGAAGAAAGAGAGACAAAGAAGGGGGAAGAAAGGTGAGGTTCCCCAAGGATGAGTTCTGCATTTGAATTTGAAATTGGAAACAGTAGCAGGTCACTGCTCAGCATTGCAGTTAATGCTACTATCTCTCTATGAGAATGCCCCCCCCCTCCCGTGTTCTGAGCAGTGCAGATGGTGCAGTGTTCGCCCGCAGATATTAAGAAACCCAGGAGACCAAGCGCGTGAGAATGTACTCGATTCTCCGCTACCTTTACAGTCATTCAGCAATGCACTCATATTCACCAGAGAGCCATCCATACACACTGCAAGTATCACTCAGATTGCTTGGGGGATGAATCCCCTGATCTCCACTGTTTTACACACATAATGAACATACGCTGGTGTGCAAGTATTTGAACACAAATGCACGTACACAAGAGTACTCCCACGTTCTCTTACACACAAGCACGCACAAAAGGCACTGGAGTCTCGTGCCTCTGCTGGTAACATGCAATTATGTGGCTATGATGTCATTGATTTTCTGCATTGGTTGGACGCTGCGCGATGCCGAGCGATTAGAGAGCGCTGGAAAGTGCCTCGCTGTGTGGAATACTAATATGCTCATTTGTGAGCAGTGGCTAAAAGGGAAATGTTTTTCCATGCAACCCCCCTGCTAATGTTTACCTCCACAGAGCTGAGACTGAAGGGAAGACCGACCGACCGAATGAGTGGCAGGCTGACTCAGCCCTGACGGACATGTCGGATCCTGGCTGCCTGACAGGCCGATAGACTGGCCCCGGGGCCCCGAGTGGACAGAAAGGAAGAGGAGGAAAAGAAAATAAACAAGAAGGGGAAGAAAAGGAATGATAAGCCTGTCTGCGGTGAAAGGCAGTGATGGGTTTCGTTCCAAATAAGATGTCCACCATTTGGAAAAAAAAAAAATGACAGCTACTCTCACAAAATGATTGATAGTGCAAAGGGAAAGCAAATAATTGGATTTTCTGAAGGATAGCAGGTAAATAAAAGTCAGAGAGTGTAACACTGCTTAAGTGTATGATCAGTGCATCATGATCACAGTCTGTCATAAATGTAAGCATTGGAGTATTTTATAAGGCAACGATAGGGTCAATTACATAATATTATAATAAAAGTAATTTCATAAAGCTTGTTTATACTGCCAGAAATCCATATATGTTGTTTAAACAGCTGGAACACAACTATCAAGCACGCACTGTAATTCTTTGGCCTTCAATGCCCAAACATTTTGGAGACTGTTCTGACTTCAGTCAGTGTCTGTTGTAAATTAATGACACCTTCAGGCAAGTTGAGTTACTGCACCTTGAAAATTCTTCCCAAATTGCTGTATCTGCCATTTTGTTTGTCAGCGCACACATCACATCCAAACAGCTTACATACAGTCACAGTCCAGGCGCACCGAGTTATTTAGTTTGATTCTTGGTGTAGATCTGTCTGTGAGTATTGCCACTTGCCCATGCTCAGGGCACGCAGCATGCCCCCTGTCTCACCTAGTGCACCTCTTCCACACTTGGATACTGATCAGAAAGAACACACTGTCATTAGAGCTGGGTGTGTTAGAGGCTGTGACAATCATGGCCAATCACATTCAGTACTTGCATCCCCTTTAAACACAGAGCTCTCCCCATCATGACTCGCTGACAGTTTGGAAATCCTATGGAGAGTTTTCCTCGAGGAAACTCATTGTTGTCAGGGACGATTCCAGTTTCAAATATGAACACAGCAGCTCAAATATACTGGCAACAGCAGACTATGGCACCTTTTAGTTGAATTCACTTTTGTAGACATATTGAAGATCCAATGGTCACCATGTTTACAGTGCATGATTTTATTTGTCATCACAATGATCCAGTGCAGTTATCACCACAGTGCCATAAGTAAAATGAAAGTAAAATTCAGTGTGTTCTAGTTTATTGTATGTATGTTGTTTTTTTTCTGAAATTATTTCAAAAGTTTAATTCAGTTAGATTTGACTCTTTTACTTGCAAAAAGACAATCTGTGAATGGAACTGTTGCCTCTTTAATCTTCATATTGCCACATAACCCTGGTAATGATACGCAAATTAATACAGATTTTTAACATAACACTATACTATAAAATTGAACCCGAAAAACCTTTATCACATCATGTAGCTCATCACAGCCACATGTCTGCCTGTATTATAATCATAAATGCGGAGCTCCAGGTGGTACTTTGGCCAGACTTGTTAAAAAAAGATGATGTGCGCAGCCCTTACCCCTTACCCGGTGTTTTGGATGGAGATACTGGCTGAAGACTGGCAGGAACCGACTTGTCCTCAGGGAGTTTTTAGCAGAGAGAGAAGTTTTAAGTGACCCACGTTTTTCGTGGAATTGTGTGGAACTGTTTTTAATGTGTCTCTAACATGCCTGTTGATTTGCTGCAGAAACTGTGTAGAATAATTAACGATAACAGACAAGTTTTATGTACACATGAGCACGGAGGTTTCTGTGGTTATTTGGCAACAGTTTGGTGCTTGTTGCACAAAATTTAACCAGTGGATCTGCCGTGTGTAATTGTGGCTCGACAGTGCACAACATCACTCCAGTTAGAAACTGCAGAACAATAGAAACCTGCTGAAGAGAGATCAGGAGAGACTGAATTGAAAAAGAGGCCCTTTAAGAGTAGGATGCAGGTCTTGGTAAAAGGCTTCAAGAGTAATTTTATTATTAATTTATTCGACAGTGCACAATGGGGAAATTGAAAAAGTATGATGACATGAGCTGTGCAGGAATATCTCCCAATGGAGTCTAGACACTGCTGCTGCTGCTGGTGATGGTGAAGATCTGGATGGATGAGACGTGGAGCGAGCTCAGTGGAAGGCCCCATGGGCGCTGGATGTGATGAGAACTGGAGGTGAATGGGACAGCAGCAGAACAAGGAACAGTTTAAAGTTTTGACAGCAACGTGATGATTAGCTCACAGAGGTTGCCCTCTGAACGCCCTTGTGGTAGAAAAAAATCCCAAAGATGGGCCAGATGTCTTCAGGATTTTCACCACACTATAAGTACACTTCAATACTCAAAAATAATTCAACTGAGTCAAAAGAGTTCAAATATGAATAGAGTTTACTGATAAATCAACAAGTACAGCAAACTCGAGTTAGTTCATGGAGCAACCAACAGTCAAGCGTACAAGCACACACAAACCTGAGTCAGTCCATGAAGTAATGCAATCCAATGCACACATCTTTTATAGCCACCCCTTTCACCCTTCCTTCTGTGGGCCTAATTTTTGTGATGTTTTCAATCTTGTTCTGAGCCAGGCACCACGGTTTCCTCCCTTTTTTTGTATCAACTGAGGAACTGCTTGTTTTCACTCAAGGACTCTTTCCCACTGTCCTCAGAATAATACTCCTTTGTCTGATACTCTAACCTCCCACTGCTGCACTTAATTAAGAATACAAGACTTCTATGATTATGCCCACATCCAACAACACATGACTACATCATGATTATGACTGAACCTGACAACCTAACCATTATCAATATGATTAACTTTGACTGACTTATACATAATACTGTAATATTGATTATGACCTTACCCTGCAATGATTCAATACTGGTTCACCATTATAGTCAATATTATACCACATTTGCTGAATAAAATTTCCCACTCGGTCAGCTGATTCAGGAGAGAGAGAGAGAGAGAGATCCACAATCCAGCTAGCGTATATGTCATTTTTAGAAACATTTGTCTAGACACAGAATGTGTACTTGCAATATTATATAGTATGTTATTTCACTAGCAAGGATCACACACAACAAGACACGTTTAAACGATTTATTATAAACTAATTGATGTGAGAAGCTGGTACTGCTTGTGTCCTTTAATTGCTGACTGCGGTGTGGGGAAGCTTCGGTGGGGAATCCGCCGTAGCATCCGGGTACGACGGACCCCCTTCAGGACCCTACAGAGAGGAGGAAGGCTGCTCCTGAAATTCTGCTAGCTTCAATTAAAACTCAGTAATGCGACAACACATTTGTTGACATTTTGTTTAATGGTTTCCCAATGCATTTTGTGATAAAAGAAAATGATGCCAATAAAGTAAACAAGTAATGAAAAGATATTACTGGAGGGGAAATGTAACTGCACTAAATGTGCTTTTTGCACAGGGAGAAATAACGTAAACTGAAGTGATTGAGGAGGAAAATGATAAGTGTACACAGAAACATGAGAGAAAGATACAAAGATAAAGAGATGTGGAGAGAGGCCGGGGAGAGAATATGACAAGGTAAAAAGAGAGAGACATAAATTACAGTACAGTTGGAGATCAGCATGTGGACTGTGCTTGAACATGAGCGAGGGGAAACGAGAAAGAGAGGCAGAGCAGACCGGAGTGGGGTGATAAATGATTCGAGCACTGCACGGGACGCTCTTGCCTCTTCATCTTACGCAGCTGACCTTGGGCTTATGAGCTGTAATAAAACGTGGCCAAGCACTCCTGAAATTGGTCCACTCGCTGTAATGCTCGGCAGCCTTCTGGTGCATTAGCATACGGCTTTTATAGAGTACAGTACATCCAACACATACAAATACCGCGCCTCGGGGACTGTGGGGGAGATGATGAGGATGATGATGATGAGGATGATGAAGACAAGGAATGCAGCCAGGGGTCGATGGCGGTGATGGGAGATGAGGAGACGAGGAGGACGAAGAGAAAATGTAAGAGGAATGGTTAAGTAGGAATGAGAGCAGAGTAGTGATTTCTGTGATGGCAGGAGTGGAGGTGATGATAGAGAAGAGGAGGATGAAGTAGTGTAATGGAGGAAGAGGAGATGATAAGGTGAGTGAATAACATGAGACCAGGGCATGGTAGATTGATGATGACAAAGAGAAGAAAGACAGCGAGGAAATGTAAAGGAATGGTTGATTAGAAAATGATAAATGGTGGTGATGAAGATGGAGGAGGAAGAAAAACGTAAAGCTGAGGTAGAATAACAGCAGCAGTTTTCATGGTAGCAGTAACAATATGGCTTGAGACATTTCCAGAGTTGTCTTAATGCTCATAAAGTTAACTGTGCTTTGCTGCTGTCGCATCAGTCAAGATGAGATTTGAAATGTCACTTCTCAGCACAACATGTTCTGTTCCTGCAGTGGAGGCAGCTGTGAGTGGGAAGATGAGGATGAAGGAGACCAGGAGAAAGATTATTCCATCACTTTTTTAACACCTTCAAATTTCTCTTCAGTGGCCTCTTAACACAGAGCCAGTATCCCCCTCTCCATCATAATTATCTTCTTCTTTTCTTCGCGGGGACCAAAAAAACCCACCTTCATCTTATTTTGGGGGGCTAATAACAGCGGAACAAACAGCACGTCTCTCTCAGGGCCTGGCTGGTATTATCTTCAGCCATTATTATATTTCTGCGAGGTCTTAGTGCTCCTCTCTAGAGGCTCCTGGGAGTGTGGATGGAGAATGGAGCTGTGGAGCACCAATCCTGGCCCAATACAGATTAAGTGGTCTGTTTGCTTGTTTGGACAAATAATTAATTAATTATGGTGTAGGCCTGATTAAGTGAAAGATGGAGGAATGGGAAAAAGAAGTGATGAGGAATCACTGAGCACTGAGCCTTTAAATAATACAGTTCTGAAAGAAGTGACACTGAATTGGAAAGAAGTCTGACTTTAATGCAGGTTTAAAATCTAATTTTTTAAGCCATTCTAGCGGTGTGGCTCTAGGGATGGCAACGTCAGTCTGTTGGTCGGTCCACCACTTTGGTCCAGACTGAAATATCTCAAAAACCATTGGATGGATTGCCATGAAGGTTTGTACAGACATTGATGTTTCCCAAAGGATGAACCTGTACTTTGGTGATTCCCTGACCTTTCCTCTAGCGGCACCAGCAGATGAAAGTTTTCGCTATGTTATGCTCCACCCTTAGGGGCAAACAGACACTCCACTACTGACCCATATCAACCACAGAGAAACACCTTTAACACAACCAAATCCATGGGATTTATTAACATAAAAACATACAAAGAACCAAGACACTAAATCAAAGCTACCAAACAGCACACAATCAAAACACAAGACCAGCAGTCCCTACGCCAGAAGTCTCTCTTCTGATGCTGGCACAGGAGCTTTTAAGCACTTCCATTTCCAGACCAGGTGCACCTCAATCAGATCAATCAGATGCAGTACACCTGGGCAGAGCAAGAGAAGGGACAAACAGCCCAGAGAAACACATACAGCCGTACCAACTAATCCTGTAAAATATCTCAACATCTACTGGATGGATTGGCACAGAATTTGGTCACGGCTCACAGACGATGTATCCTTCTGACTTAGGTGATCCCCTGATTTTTCATTTTGTGCCATCAACAGCTCAAAATGTTGTGAAAAACATATACTTTATGACCAAATATCTGCAAAACTAATGACATTCCCATTAGCCTCAGCTATACTTTTGTACTGTGTTTTGTGTTAATTAGCTAATGTCATTGTAAAGCAGTAGCCTGAATAAACCACCAAGCCTACATTTGCTGTTGTGCTGTCTATTCCCCAGACTATGATAGCCCTGAGGGTCAAAACACGACACAACATTTCAGAAAACACAATGACATTTCACGAAACAGAGTTACATTAGCATGCTAACACATGATAAACTAAGATGGTGAACATGGTAAATATTATACCTGCATAACATCAGCATGTTAGCATTGTCACTGTGAGCACGATAGCATGCCAACGTTAGCATTTAGCTGAAAGCACTGCTGTAACTAAGTACAGCCTCACAGAACTGCTAGCTGTCTACAAACTCTTACGCTGTGTCCCAAATCGCGTACTTGCGTTCTCAAACTTAGTATTTTGAGTGCATGAGTGCGTTCACAAAATGGCAAAATGCAGTGTACTGTAAGTACCCGGATGGTGTACACAAAACTGCCAGAAAGTTGCCTGTGGAACATTGCACACTACTCACCCTCAACGTTCGCCATCTTGGCCACGTACTGGAAGGGGAGGGACCACCAACGTATGAAAATGGCGGTTGCGATTGTTACGGCTAAAAGTAAAAGCACGTTCATTTTTCATTCTTTTTTAATATAATTGAATTGAAGTCAAGTGAGCAAACGTGCTGGCAGATATTTCGGCGTGCAGCAATCGCAGTAAATGTTGGTGATAATGCTCCGCCCGGTTGCAATCCGTCATTAAAATGAAGAAGAAGAAGACGCGGTCAAAGGTTGCGATTGTCATTTCCGGTAAGCGCACTACAGCAGTATTCGATTTGGGACGACACTACCCTGTCAAAATTAATGCACTTCACAAGTCAGTACATAGTGTACACAGTATACTGCATGCAAGTGTACTAACAGAAGTACGCAATTTGAGACACAGCTTTAGTCTTTTAAAAAAAACTGGTAAAGATAGTTGAAGTGTTCCCACTTGTCTCTGATGTTGACAGTGTTGGGCTCATCTGAACCTCACTGAATTGTCCCGCTGGCAGCGCAATCTGAAGAAGACAATGTCTGTTTGTCAGTCAGTTGGTCAGAGACTCCGGTCAAGAGCAAAATGTCCCAGTGATTGCTGCCATGATCCTTTGGTCTCTGTATCAGTTATCAAGAGCCACAATTTGCAGTTGCTTCTGGACATTTGTGGTTCTAAGAGTGAATCGATTACATTTTCCAAGCACATTCATGTTCCCCAAAGGATGAACCCTTTCCATCTAGAACACTCAGCGAGCTTTCCTCTTTGGCCACCCTCAGACCAGCATGTCAGATTTTCACACATGATATCTCATTGTCAAATAGGCAGATTGCTATGAAACAGGCAGAGCACTTTTATACCATACATGAGGAATTCAATTTCTTGATACCACTCTTGGAGTCTTTTAAACATAGACCTAATGGTTCCAATTATGATCATTCGAAGAGCAGTTTTTGAATGTGTGCGACAATTTTCTTCTTAGTTTTACAGGCTTTTTTGTACTCGTTGGCTATGGCAAAATGATGTAGCTCCAACAGTTCCATCTGTGGCCACTTTGGCAAAATCACTGCAAAACTGCAGCGCTGTCCCTGGGGTTTTTATGCATGCTCCAAAGTAAATAAACACTTTTGATTTTTATTTACCCTCTTGGCATTTTCTGTAGCACGACTGTCATCACAAACTTGGTATTTTTTAACTCCTAAAATTAGAACAGTTGTTTGATCAGTCCAGCGGTTTTTATGTTGTGGGGTGTAATGCAATTTGCAGCCTCAAGGTGCCCACTAGTTGGGCTTTAGACTTTTAGTTTTGTTCAAACAAGCTTTTATGACAATCTTACCAAAATACCTTCTCGCTGGAAGTAATGCAAAGATTCAGCAGTAAACCGGAGGATTGAAGAATCCTTTGACCAAGGAGCAGTAAGTGAGATTCATGGTGATCTGGGATTTTGGCCATTAAACAACCATTATACAGCACGTGTGTTGATTGAGTTAAAGTTGAGTTCAAATCGAACCTGAAGACAAATATAAACTGTTATGCAGGCTGTAACTTTAGGAGGATTTTTCAGCACTAGCAGAGATTTACAGTATAGTGACTGCCTTCGAGGTCTTGTATAATTCATCAATACTGTACTGGTTGTGTATGGGAAGTACTGAAGTGATTCCACAATGCATGAATGTGCTCATATTGTTAGCATTCTTATCATTAATATGCATTTTGCTGGGTTTTTGTTGGGATTTAAGGCTGCCTAAATGATGTTTCAGAAGCTGCTCCACTCTGGCAAAATCAAGTTTCAAGAGGAAACAAGACTGGTACTTTTTTGATCTGTAAATGATCAGAAATTCAGGCATCAGCAGTGTCAATCCAAAAACATTGCCAACTGACTTTCAAAACTTGATATATATGATTAAAAGGTTCTAGTGTATAGACTCCTGTAGCCTGTATTTCCTCTACTGTTATGGCTGACAGACTGAAGCAGTGTGTGTTGGTGTGAGAGAAGTTGTGTGTTTGGGAGAGTAGACATGAAAAAGACAATGTGTTGGAAAGCAAAGTAAAAGACCCTAACCTAAAGGGAAATCAAAAAGGCCTGCAAAAACAGCTATACAGAGCAATATAAAAGGCTCTTAAAATATATATATATATAAAGATGGGAAAAATAACTTAAATGACAGGAAGGAAGACACATCATCAGAGTCATAAAAAGTACTAATAAAGTAAAAAAAGCAATAATAATCAGTGAGAACAGATGTTTTAAGACCCTTTTATAACTCAACAGTATGGGCTGAGCTGAAAGATAACAGGAGCTTTTGGTTTGAAATTATGGATGGTTGGGGGATCTAAGCTACACAGTCATGGAGTAGAGGAGTCACAGATAGAAGAAAGTGCCATGTCATATTAAGAACTTGCAGGTGATTAAAGGAGTCTTAAAATGTATTCTGAATTTAAAGAACAACCAATGCAGAGAAGCTAAAACAGGGGTTATATGTCATCTCTGATTAGGTTCAGGAATGCTGCTGCTGAACTCAAGACCAACTGGAGAGTCAGGAGACATTAAAGCACCAATGTGTTTATTACTGCCTATGTTTTCCATGTAGAATGAAACACTTGACATATTTCTTAACTAGAAAACAGGACTTAGACCCACGTGGTAAACAGGGGATAAAGATCAATAAATTAGATCTTGACACTTTTATTGTCTGCAGAGATTTAAGGGGGTTGAAAATCTGTATAAAAATGCAATAAAAAATAAAACATAGCAAAATAGAATCAAATAATTAAGTAGGCACAAACACCAGCAGGCTTAGTCAGCAACACATGTAGGTACAGTGAGTCAAGAATTCAAAATCAATCAAGAGTTCAAGACAGGGATGGAAAAAAAACACCTTCTAAACAAGTTCTTGGTGGGTCGGAGCCACCTGCATGAAGGAAGCATTCAAATTCAGAGTGAAGTGGGTGTGAAGTGTCAGATACTGTTTGACGAGCCTTCTGCCTGGCCTGATCTGCATATATATTTGACATTTGTTGCAGTGGCCCTCCAATAAGTATGCTGCATGTATTCACATTTCCTGCCAATTTATTTCTGTTCTTGGTTCCCAGGTTCTGAGTTCCCACATACCAAACTGACAAGGTAAAAAAAAAACAACACTTTTAACAAAACTGTTTCAGCTATGACTTATATAAAATATCCTCTGAAGTTGTAAAACTGTAAAGCCTACAGTCCAGCTCGTTAATTCTACACTGAGTTCAGTACACACTGGGGCTGCACGGGTACACGCTGCTTCGGGGAAATAGCTCAGCTTCACACTCTGATTCCGACACTGACAAAAGTCCTCACCTTCTTCCGCCTACTCAGCTTTGTTTTATTACCAAGCTAACTGCCAGTGTTCAAGGTGAAAATATTACTCCCTTGAACACCGGTACAGAATCACTCGAGTACTGTGGACATGTGTAGCTAACTTTAAGCAGTACGAGTGGTGATTGACACATTTTCCTCTCAATGGTGGTTTGCGGTAGCTGTAAAAGCCTTGACGTGTAGCTCCATGCTACACACTGTACTCGACAATTCCTGCACATACAGATCTGCTACCAGTATGCTGAGGAATACCGAAGCTTCTAGTTGGGGCTTCAGGGCTTGTCAGATTCATTGATATAAAAGTGTCAGACAATCGACAGCAAATTCACTTGAGTCAAAAATCTAGAGTTAGGCCAGTTTAGAGTGAAGTGTTGAAGTTCTGGTGTTGGTTGGTGTTGTACAATGAACTCTGTGAGAAAACATAATGTTGTTGCCATTAACATCAGAGAGTTTACGGTATTCAATGCGTATAATCAAATAGTCCTCCAACCTAATCGACAGAATAGGTAGTTTAGTGGTTAACGTTGTGAAACGGTTGCAGTTTGGTTAGGTTTAGGCACCAAAACTACTTGGTGAGGTTTAGGAATAGATCATGGTTTGGGTTAAAATAAGTACGTTAGTTATGCAACTTAACTTACATACTTACGATGGAAACAGGTTTATCTTTATAGCACAAAATGGGGCCTAGTTTTTTGTCTGTTGTTTGTGGCAGTTCATAAATGGATGTTTTGTTTCTGGATTCCTCACTGTTCAGTCAGGAAGGATATACAGTAAGCAGAGCGGAAAGTGGTGGTCATGCCCAGTCAGGCACATCTCATCATCATCATCATCATCACCTCCATCCACAGCACTATCCTCACCCACTGGGAGTTTCCTCTCTGTGTCCATTAATAACAGTGAAACGTCTAGACACAACCCAAGGGAATTAGAAGTGATGAAGAGGCACTGCAGAGTTCCTCAGCCAGAGATGTAAGTTTATCATCAGGTGTCTACATGTAGATAGTTTAGATCATATATAATCTGATTTATTTCATGTGCTTGAATTTTTTATTGCCATTCAACAAATAGTGAGATCAAAACAAACCCATGTCAAAAGCCTGACGTTATGTTCACAAAAATCTGGACTAAGCATTCATTTGTCCTTTCAAATTTGGCTTGACTTGATAATTATTGCCGTCCTGGTATCATGATGATGTCTGAAACTAGTTTGCTGCTCTAGGTGTAAATTAAAACAGCTAAATATACCTATGGGAAGGAAGGAGATATTTCTTCTGTCTAATTTAATTTGTGTGTTAGTAGAATTACTCACGTTTGTTTGCAGAATTATTTGTTTTGTACTGATTTTGTATTCATTTTCACAAAGGTCCCTTGTGGACCAAGGAATAAACCATTAAATTTGGCTACAGAGCCAAATCCAGGCCAGACTGTTCGGCCTTGTTAGAAGTGTACATTGTAACGAGTGACACTCTAATTCAGTGTTGTCTAATCTGTTTAGCGGATAAAACAGATCCTGCAGACAATACCAGGAGGGACAACAGTGCTTGAAGAATATGAAGGAACTGGAACGCTGTGTGACAGCAGCAGAAGAAGGCAGATAGTTAACATTCTTGTAGCACACAAGACTGAAGGCTAAGTGATACCAGCCTATAGATTTGATTGTAAGGATGAGCAAAATTGTGTGAAATAGGACAGCTTACCCCAGCTGTTAGACGGTTAACTTTTGTTTTTTTTCCTCTTAAATAAATTCACATACAGCATGATTACTAAATGTAGGAATTTAGGTTTGCTTGAGGGCTGAATTACTGACAGTTTGCTACTAGTTGTCAGATTGTGAAAGGGGGTGACAGGGGTAGACTCATATAACTGAAGTAATCATTCCAGCCTTATAAAGCACAAGTACTTGTGTGTGTGAGCAAACAACAACCACCTGATAAAACTAATGCTGCTGTTGAACCGTATTGTTATGCTGAGAGGGGTTTCTAATACGTACTCTACCCTCACTGATAAAAATGGGGAGGGCCAAATGTTAGAAGCACCTCTCAGTATAACACACTGACTTAGTGTTCTTGTTATCCATTGTGGTTTTAATATTTTACACTGTAAGAGTTTGGTAGGTAACACTGTCAAAGTGTTTATAATGTTAACTCATTCGAGAGTGTTAATCTAACACTTTCCTCCTGGGTGAGTGGTAATTCTAAATAACTTTGCAGTGTGGGCTTGGTGAAATTCACTGTTCCAGTTTGGTTGATACGTACCTAAGATTACTTACTAAGTACTACTACTGGTCCATCTAATTGGGTATGGTACTGTATACATAAAATACAATAGGCCCAAGAACTGAGCCCTGAGGTATCCCATAGGTCAGTGGGGCTAAGGAGGACATGTAAAGAACTCTTGTGAGGTGAGCAGACTGTATATAAAGATGGACAACGTGTCTCCACTTCCTCCTCCTGTACAAAAATGAAGCAAAATATCCCGGATACGGGCGCTGCCATCTTGCGCTGGTGATGTCATTTGGAGCCAGAGTCTGTGCAGTAGTGATCCGCGGCTCGAGTTCCCGCATATACACCCACCGAATCAATTGGGAGCACACTCAAAGTTGACACATCATAATGTCACACCCCCTTTTTATATAAATGACAAGAACCATCTTTGGGAAAAATGTATTTGATGTGTACTTTTTCATTTGGCCTATGTCCCATCTGCTAACATAGAGGGGGCGGGGCCTATAACCTATGCTGCATTCAGCCACCAGGGGGCGATCGACATGTTTTGTCTTCCCTTTTGGGGAGCTGTCATGTCGTCCATCTTTATATACAGTCTATGGAGGTGAACAATGGTGGAACCATACAAATAAACCCATTTCCAAATTGTGTAAGAAAGTAGAAATGTAAGATGACTTTGACCAGCTATAGAATGATTTGCACCTATTGGTAAGTATGTATTGTTTGGCATGTTTTCAAACTGAATACTTTATTAGACATTGGAATGCATAAACTGTTGTTTTTTTTTTTGTTGTTGTTTTGAAAATATACATTTTGAATGCTTTGTGTTGGGTTTTTGAGCAGAAGAAATACAGTGTGTGTGTGTGTGTGTGTGTGTGTGTTGGTGTTTACACATTGGTTTGTGTGTGTGTATGTGTTTGTGAGTAAGTGTTGTTTGTGATAAGTCCAGCTAAATGGGCAGGAGGCAAATACAGTCACACATGGCAGTCTGCCTTCCATAGGAGGCGTCTGTTGGTCACACTCTCCTCTCCAGCAGCTATTGCCAAAAGACACAGAATTTGTCACCAACACAAATAAGTGCTATTTAGTATTCTTTCTGAGAAACAGCAAAGACAGTTTATATACACTGTGTACACCTACCCGTCAGTGATACAGCTACACACAGCCAGAGAATGATTTTGTAAGCATTTTTTTTGCATTGATCACTCAAGGGTGGAAGTACTGAATTGCAATAATTAATTTCAATGCTGCAGTACTGAATAGTTTCTGGTGATAGATTTTTTGTGTACTTTCCCTTTTGGGTAACTGTATTGAAATAGACTTTGCAGGAAATTGTGGACTTTACCAGTTTAATGTTTCCAAATATATAATGGTTCCAAAACAGAGTAAGGTCCAGAAAGTAAATTTCAAATCCAGGAATCTTGGGTGATATTTTTGTGATGGGATGGCAAAATGGTTCCAATGCACATTTAATTAAAGTACATTTTTAAACCAGGAAAAGAAAGCTAAGTAAAATGTTATCCTCACAACATTACCTCTATATGTTGAGTAGAATATGTTGACACTTGATCGCTAGATTTAACACCACCCTATTACTCTAACAAATGTTTTCCATTTCATCAGTTGGTGTCCATGGACATCACCAAAGCAAATTCAGATTTTTCAATAATCCACAAATAATTGTATTATTTGTGCAGTAAATAAAAAGTGAAATGAAAATATGTTTGATCATTTGCATTAATTTATTGTTAACGAATCTTAACATTTAGCAGTGAATTTGCTTTTTCCATGAGGTTTACAAACTTACAAAAGATTTATTACAAATGGCAAGACAAATCCCCTCCACGTATGTAGGAGAACCAATGGTGGGCGCGAAAAACGTGAAAAGCCCTCTTTAGAGCCAGTGTTTGGTTTGTCTGTTCTGGGCTACTGTAGAAACATGGCAGAGCAACATGGCAGGCTTCGTGGAAGAGGACCTGCTCTCTCTGTAGACATAAAAGGCTCATTCTAAGGTAATGAAAAGACAACGATTCTTATTTTCAGGTGGTTATACACTAACAAAAACATACTTGTGAATATTATATTCCATTTCTGCCAATATAGATCCCCTAAATCTTACACACTGGTCATTTAAATAAGGGGAAAGTTATGGCAGCTTCAGCAGGAAGATACAGGAACACAAATGTTTGCAGAGATATAAATGGAGGATCTCCTTGTATAGTATTTCCCATCACCTTCTTTCTGGTTGCATCACGCACTGAGCCATTCAACTGGACACACTGCTCTTGTTTTTGAAAAACTGCCATCAGCCTGGAGTCAAGCTGATGCTTACCTGGGCTGAATTGCATGTTTGGTCTCTCTGGCTTTCACTTTTTCTCTTTGAACCTATATTCTCAGTTCTCTGTTTTCCCTCTCTCTGTGTTGTGTAAGTGTATGACTTTCAAATAGCAAACAGTAACATGTAAATGCAGCACAATTGTTTATTCTGACTTAAAAATTCCCTTGACCTCCCCAGCAATTGTTAACAATTCATGTAAGCCCTGCAGCCAAATCATTGTTTTTTAAGGTAAAATAGGCAACAGTTTGAAAAAGGCTAAAATAAAAGATTTATGGTACTTTTTTCTCAAATCAACCTACCTTGAAATATAATTTTGCTTTATTATAAATGGGACTTATTTTTGTAGTTTTGGCTATCATTCTAAGTTAATCATTCAATTAAGTTAATTGTTGAGATGTGTGGCTAAAAAGTCAGATGGCACATGGAACACGAGCAGTCAGATGGTTTGGGAAAAGTTGCCAAATTTATTTGAAACTTAACTGTCTTGATTCAAGGCAGAGACAAACAAATCTAAAAAGTGAGCAGGCAGGAATCATAGCCAGCAGGCAGGGAAACAAAAACAAAGGATGCATGTTAAAAGAACACTCCACCAATTTAGCATCTAGCAACTTGCGATTAAGAGTTTAAAGAGTTTAAAAAGAAAATCAAAATCAATGCAGAGATATTTTTTATTCTATGTATTCTTCTTCCTTGTCAAAACATGGTCCTACATTACCCACAATGCAACTCGACTGTCGACAGTTCATTGGAGATTCCGGTGTGTTATGCTAGTAGCGGCTAATGTAGCCTCGAGCTGCTAGCCTCAAGCAATGATGAGGAGCGGTTTTTTTTTGTTTTTTTTTTCATTTTCAAACATGTAGTCTTCAGCTCCAACCAATGCTGACTCAAGTGACATCACCTGAGGTAATTTATCAAATGTACTCCCGAAGACCTGTAATCAGACTTTGATGTGTACAATCGATGGGGTTCCCCTTTAAAAGTATGGTCACATTACATTCCGTTCAACAAAATTTGTCTGGTCGTGGGACAATGTACTAAATAAGGTGATGAAACACGCTAGAACAATAACCTCTCCATTTCAAACACAGTGCATCAGTGTTTCTGTTGGTCGAGCATGCACATCTGCTCGGTCAAAGTTGAACAAAGGTGAACTTTGAGTGTAATGAAACAAGAAACTAATGTTTGAATTTGTCCATCGTGTGTGCTACAAGTGAATGGGGGACAGTGAATATTTGTAGGACGGAAATGTAATGTACCTTTCATGGGCAGGTATAAATAAGGAGTGGTTGTTTAGAGGAAATGACGGGGATATGTGCTGGCAGATGAGGATCAAGTGACTGGGGATGGTGAGAACAACTGTGGACTACTAGTGGATGGAGAGGTCATGGCAGGGTCTGAAATGACAGAGAATGTTAGAACTGGCAAGAATGAAAAATGAGCAGAAAATTGCGGAAAAGAAAAAGATAAAACAGACATTTCAGGTGAGCTCACTTTTGACTTTTCGTCCAAATAAAGCTGATTGGACTGCTTGTGGTTCTTGCCCTGTCTGACATCTTGCGGCAATGTCGCCTTGTTCCCGGCTCCCATCACTTTGGTGCGTAAAAAGTTCAAAACAAGAATCATATGTTGCTATACTGTGATGATGATTAAGATGAATGCTATTACAAACAAGCTACATTTCAGATTCACAAAGTAGCAGTCGTACTGTACATGGCAGCTATTCACTAAAATGCCCAATTTGTATTTTTATCCTTTTTTTGCCTCTTATAACTAATTGTGCCTTCATCTCCTGCGCACTGCAATTAAATGAGTTAGAGGCTGAGGGTTGAAGATAATGGAAATTTATTCCACCCAGTAAATTGAGAATTACAAGGAAGTGTGCTGTGCTCAAACGTGACGAAATAAAAATGGACACTGGCATTTTGGAAGTTAGTGCACAATCACTTGAAGGTTTGCATCTTACGCTCTAGTGATCTACTGCTAATGCCTTAGCTCAGACTGTCAACTTGGCCCTCTGTTTTAACCTGTTGGAACAGCAGGAGACACAGAGCAAACTCTTTGTCCTCTACAAAGGCACATTACTGCAATTAATTATTTTCCTAAAACTTTGAAGAAAGTTGAAAAAGGCAACATGCATGTACATATATATCCACCACATACTATATATATCCTGAATCCTATCACAAACATGCAATGCAGGTTAGGGAATACATCATTTTGCGCATAGAAACAAGCATGTCCAATCATGTATATGCGCTTAGACAAACTGGCTCACAGACATGCACAAAGATGCACGGATCCCTCAAATTAACTCTCTGACTCATGCACATAAACACAAACTGAAAATTATACACACTCAAATACATAGACACATACACATGTGCACACGTCAGCTCATTTCTCAGGGAATGACGACCGTGGAGGGTGTCACAGATGTCAGCAGTGACTGTCACGCCCCAGGGGATTCTGGGAAACGAGAGAGATGAATGTAAAAAACTAAATTAAATAAAAAATTGGGGGAGTATGCCTTTTGCAGAGGGAGAGAGAAAGAGAGAGAGAGATGTGAGTACAAGCCAAAGAGTAGAAGGTGGAGATGAAGGCGAGGGAAGAACAATCAATTCTCTGACATCTCTAAATGTGCACTTGATGATGCATACCTAAACAGGCCAGAAATGGTCCGCAGGGAGAGGGGAAGGGAGTGAAAGAGGTGAATAAGAAAAAGGGGAAGGAGGGGGGATGTAGGGAACAGTGAGAGACTAGATTAATGAAGAGAAATTGGGAGGGAAGGAGATAAAGGAGGAACTAAGTTGGAGAGACTGTTACGTCCGTCCATTTGGGCCTTAAACAGCAGTTGGTCCTCTAAGGACTCCGCTCTAAGCGAAGCGGTCAGCCTTGCAGGTCGTTCATAGGTCCGCAGAGAATGAGGGGAGTGAAAGAGTGAGTGGAGGGGAGAGGGGGTGAATACTGATGAGGAGGAGGTGAAGGAGCGGCCAGAGATTGTCCGTGGGACCCGTGAGCTCTCTCAGCCTCACCACAGCTCATTTACTGCAAAGCCTCAAAAAGCTTTGGGTTACTCTGCATAAAAAGTGAGATAAAAAAAACTTTGTCTCAGCCTATTTTTCTTAAGATTATCTTCAAAGCATTTCCAACTTTCTAGAGAGAAATATAGGGAGGTACATTAGCGGGTAATGCAATTTAATTATTCATCGGAGTTGATTAAAAACACACCTATAAAAGGAGGTCAAATTAAGGAAAAACCAATATACGGTAGCTCCTTAAATGAGATTGCTACGTATCATCAACTTTTGAACTGTGGATACTGGACCTTTAACAAGTAAAACCTCAATTTTATTGAGATATTAAGGCAGTAATAATGTACTTCTCTGAAATACCCACTGATATGTAAATTTGCTGATTGAGAAAACCGTGGAAGTGGTTTGACCTCAATGGGTCCATTCCATTAGAAAGCAAGTGTAAGCATTGAGACTCCCCACCCACACACAATTCCTATCTCTGAAAAGGAAATTTAATTGTAGCACAATTACATCTTAGAGCATCTCCTATGACCCTGAACGGGATAAGTGGGATGCAGATCTACTCTTAAGATCTTCAGAAGTATAAGACGAAAACTCTTCAAACATGCACTTCACTACGTAAATGTGATGGCAGTTTCACAGACTAGTCTCATGTTTGAATGAGCCCTTGACTCACTCTGTAAAACTTGGTGACAGCAATCTTACTATGTCAGACCTAGTAACATGTACAGAACACTTCCAACATGGCACAAGTCATAAATTAATGCTGTCACTTTCATGTAAAGGATACAGCACATGCAAGGTTACGTTTAATGGAGAAGTTGAATGCGCCTTTTGTATACTATAATAAATGTGTAATTTAATTATCATCCTTAAGCAACAAAAAAAGGATTCTTCTTACGTTGGATCAATCTATTAAAATTTATACCATCTTCAATAAAATATCTTGAATGAATGTGTTGTAGAGCAAGGACATTTCTTATTAGAAAGGTTTTCATCGTAGGCCATCACGGTGAAGTTCTTACATTCGTTTCTTAACCTCTTCAAGTCCGTACAAACACAGGCTGCAGCCAATGTTTGAACAGACAAAACTTTATTTTACATTCTTGTGGAGGTCCCAGAGGTGCCCAAAGATACCGAACATGTAAGGCTGAATTTTAGGGAAATAAAAGGATGTACCTCTATAATCCTTGCATGTAATGGAACTGTGCAACCATAAAAACAAACACTGAGTCTTTGCTGTGACTATTTCACACATACTGTAGCTTCAACAAAGAGCTGGAACAAACTATTACACAATTTATATGTGATACTCTCACACGGACCGAATAAAATGTTTTTTTCCAAACTTAGTTACTTGAGACTGCATGTGTGTACTAGGTAGAAACACAGTACTAAAAAACTATGAAAAAGAAAACTTCCCATAACAGAAAACTACAGTACTCTCTACAGCCTGGAGGACAACGTCCTGAAAGGCCACCCTCCCTGCGTCTGTCTGAAAACAGTCCCTCAGGCTGTTCCACACCTCACTATAAAGTCGAATTGCTCAATCAGCAGTGAGCGATCCATCACATTGCTGTGCATGTACTTGCCCTTTCTGATTGGACTTGGTCAATGCCACAAAAGGTAGTAGTGCAAAGCCACACATACCATGACTATGTCTTGAGCAATATCAATACAACACTCCCCACCTTGCAGTTACCATGAAATGCCGAAAGCATTTACATCAACCTGTCTCGCCCCTTATTAAAAGGGTAATAAATAGTTAGGAGATTTAAGTTTTTTCACATGAAACATAATAAAATGAAAAATGGTAACAAATTAACAATGAATGACACAATCATTTCACTAATCTTCTTTAAATGTCAATGTCACAATTCTGAAGGTGTATCACAAACTGACCTGAGTATGGTTGCATCGAGGTAATCTTCAGTGGAAAGGCCTCATTTTCTAAAAAGACAGATGGTCTCAAACTTCACTCCCAGGTACAGTTGGAGGTGGCAGGGGAAGTTTGCCCAAAGTAAGCAGGAATTTAATGCGTCCTCTTTAATATACCTCTTTAATGCCAGGTACGGATTGTCTATCCGTACCTGGCATTGCTCACAGCCATGAATGTTCCCCTGTTGTCTGTGCTGTTCTTCAGCAGTGACCCCGTCTCTCTCATATATCCCACAAGCATTGCACCTTTATTCATAAATGTCCTGTTGTGTTTGAATAAAGACGTTATGGAATTTACATATTTGGTGTTCTGGTGGGCTAAACAAGGATTCAAGGTAGGATTGGCCCATTAGAGCCACCCGTCTATAAGCGCCCCTATATCGTGCATGCCTTCTCCTCATCATCTGAATGATTATATTATTAAATTCTTGAAATGTTGCAAGATGTTCATAACATGTCCTTTTTCTTCCATTGTTCTTTGATAACAACACCAAAGAGGTATAATAAATGAAAATATGAGATGTAGCTAACTATTCATTATGTGCGCCTGACCTGATATCACCTGTTAACTGTACACACTTCCTGATGGTATCCTCACCTATTTCATCAATTCTCCCTGCCCAAGCAATGACTCGCTTGTTTCCATGGTGTCCGGATGTGAAACCTTTGGAAAAATTGTAACAACTTGTTGGCTGAAAATTCCACTGAACCAGGTGTGAAAGCACCATCAGTTTGTGACTCAGGACGTCATGCAGTGGGCTCTACTCAAGGAAAGAGAAAACCTACAAAAGGAACCTGTAGGTTCGTCAGAGGTTGTTTATCTCAACAATACTGTCAACATCCTGGAAGCTCATGTAGGGGCACTAGAGAAAAACCTGGTGGACCTGGCTCAAACGGGGCACTACAGTACGTATATAATAACACTGTCCAGAAGCTCCAGGATGAAGCTTTAGGCTGAGAGTGATAGCCAAGGAGCAATTATCAGCACAGCAGACATTGATAGGAAGCTTGGACTTCGGTTTAACACTATGAGCAGCTGCAATGGGACACAGAGCTTCAAGTTGAGTGTGAGAAGCTTCTTTCAGACATGTACTTTCTTATGTTAATGTGTTGGCAATTTTGCAATTTCACTTGTAGTTCTCATGTCTGACTAAGTCACCGACTCCCTGAAAAGTCATTACAGTAGTCTTACTAAATCAGGCCTAGTAACATTTCAGACACTTCCTACACGACACAAGTCTGAATTGGAGAATGTGAGCTCTGAAGTTAATTAGTGGCACATAATACTGCTGTCAGTGTTGGTGTTCTCTCTCTATTAGGGTTTGTACGGTCAACCGCATTTTGGATCATTTCTAATTATCCTTAGGTCTTTTCGGGTCGGACAAGACTGTCTCTTTTGTTTGAGAATTAATTGATGCATGTTGAGTCAGGGTTTTTCTACTGTTCATCCCATGTGCAGTATATTAAACATATTCTAAACATATTTTACATTATGCCCTTTCACTCCCTCTTCACACCTGCTGTTGCTCCACTTGCCTGTGTAGCATTTCCCCAGCCATGACAGCCCAGGATAGTTACACTCCGAAGAAATTCTTAGATTTTTTTTTACTTTTTCATGCTCTACACTAAAATGAGAAAGTATGATGAAGGATCTTAACTCTTTTCCTCTGGCTGCCTTGGTGGAAGGGAAAGCTGCGACGTGGGCTGGGCTCCGTGTCTGGGTTCCTGCTGGGGACTCTGAAATATTCATGGTATAAATATTGCAAGGCTCTGCATCTAATAAAAGCGCTGGTCTTTATTAACGAGGTGACTGAGGGCTCCATTGATCAAGCTTTCTGTTTTATGTCATAAAGAATTTCTCCTCCGCCACTTCTCTCTTTGTCTCACATTCCCACACTTTGTACAGCTCTCTCTCTCTTACCCTCACTGACTCTCTCTTTAATACACATATTTAGTGGCTCTCATACAAGCTTTCCCTCTCAAGATGTACTTGCTGCTTTGCACGCTGCCTGTTTATTAGTGGATGACCCTCTCACTTTGTCTGTCTCTCAATCTTTTCATGTTTCTCGCTGCTCCACGTTTTCCCTCTCGGCTGCTTCGGCAGCAGCACTGGCCTGGTTTTAACAGCAGCCCAATTAGCCGGCCTGTGTGAGAGGAGAGCTGGAACTTTTTGAGGAGCACTTAACATCAGAGTTCAGTGACAAGTGAGAACGAGACACACTGGATGAGGATGAGTTTGTTGTTCAGGGTGTCTGTAAGCTCATTTTACTGCTGTAATGGTGACTCATAAGGAAGTTGAACTATGACCTGAAAATCACTCCCTTTCCTTTCTTTTTTTAAACCTATTGCATGTTTTACTTGTAGCCTTTTTGAATGATTCATACTCTACATCATTAACTATTCACTATATAGTGCCCTTATTTATGTGACAGTGAGTTTTTCCCATGTGTGATACTGTCTCCCTTATTGTATCATTTAGCAGTGTTTGTCAGTGCTTCAGCAATTCAGGCAACTATGGCAAAACACCATAATAAAGTCAGCTACACTGTGACTTACTGTATATAAAGTTGAATACCTAATAGCATATGTGTTAGCTTTAATAGAGGTATAATAATCACCACTTTTATAAGGCAGTAGAGAACTACTGACAGAGATCATCTAATTATTGCTGTCTGAATTTGTCAGTCACACACAGTTATAGCAGGGCTGGTGTATTGTAAGGTATTGCAAGGTGAAATAAATTATTAAAGCACAGATGAAAGAGCCATTTGAAATGCTGATTTTTTGTTTTGGGGAGGGGGGCAGGAACTTTTTTGCTACTTTATACTTTGACTTCAATACACTTATCTGACAGCTATAGTTTTACATATAAAACATATAAGGTTATTAAAGCTTATGACCCCTTCAAAGAGCAGTGTCTAGTTGGGCCCCCTCTTCTGCTATGTCTATGAGTGGTTAGCAGCTCCACCAAAGAGTGATTTCCAAAGTCCAAAATATGAATACAAATGTGTGTGGCAGCACTTTGTTCCAACCACGTTAATCCTCTCACGATCCCTCAGATTTATTTTGTGACCACTGGACCAAACTACCTAACTGTATATAAAGTAGTTTAAACTAGCTCCTCCTTGACCTGCTACAACAGTAAAATGCTACTTGTTGTATTAGTATTAACAATCTTATAATGGCTGCCACCATGAATAAATACCCAACACTCAAGCCTTCATAAAATGTAGATGAACTCACCAGATGGAAAGCAAGTTTCTTATCAGACCACAATATTGTGGTCACTGTGTCAGATTAGGCAATCATACACTCATAAATTATTGCTGTGATTAGCAGAGAGAATTGACAGCCTACTCGTTGGACCCAGAACTATCAAAGCTTGCCATCTTTATGACCTGTATTAGGTACATACGTGATCAGGAAGGAGGTTCCAGTGAATGACTTATCTGCTTTGCCATGTTAAAAGTTGTGCATGACAGAACGGTCTGTGCTCCTGTGGGTCAACGTCACAGAACATGTCGCAGTGTGCCCAGTGCTGCCACTGGTGCCCAGATGGATTGTCCTCCATCGGGTGCGTTCATATTTTCATCTTTCTTCATATAACCAAATTTCATGATTTCCTGAGTGACTGAGATGTTCAAGTCTCCTCTGATAGCCACCCAAGATTATGATACAGAGTATGACTGTCCTCCTCAGGGCTGTTTCCCCACTCCATTACCTCACTTCCCCCCTCTCTTCCTCTTCCTTCCTTTCCTTCTCCCTCCCATCCTGCCCCATCATCATCGTCCCAACAGAATGCGTGTCTCAGACGTTTTGTCGTCCCACAGAAGTCTGTCAGTGACAAATTACCCTCATCAAGGAGAATCCTAAGTATTCATTATGAGCTTCCTCCCAGTTTTAAGTGTCCGTCTGTCATGTTGAGGCAAATGAGAAGGGCAGGGAAGTGAGGGAGGGGTGCAAGAGTCAGGAAATCCGTTAAAATATGGACCTTTGGGTCATTACACCAATACTCACCCACATACACATCCATATAAACCAACTCCAAGTATACTTTCTAATTTAAAAGTTTTTTTTGTTCCCATGTTTTTACATTTTCTTTTTACACAATTCATATTTCACATGAAACCCAATTTTAGTGTTAGAAAAAGTGATGTTTGAAGTTCCTGATATTACCTAAAAAAGATGTATTTGGTTTTTAAAAAGTACATTTGGCCCAAAAATTACTTTCTATACAAAAGAATGACATCCGCTTAAAATTTAAGTCTATATTTTATGTTAGCATGTTGGCAATACAACCACATTGAAACAGTGTGGAACTGTGTCTAATCCTTTACTTTCAGGTGATGTATCCAATTGGAGACAGGTGTTCTTAGTAGCTCAGGTGTTCCATATTTTAGTAATCATGCTTGCTCAAACAGGCTGTGAATGTCCTGGCTTGGTTTTAGTCTTTGGAGTTGGCTTCTTGAGTTAGACGGCATAAACTAAAATAACAAGAGAGTTGTTTTTGATGGGAAAGCAAGTCATTTTGAAGAGTAAGTTTAAAAATTGTAATTAGAGACTTTGTAGAGCAGTTGGATTTAAAAAAATCAATCACATTGAATGACATGGAAATGAAAGAACTGCTGGAAATGCAATCAGCGATGTCCAGGAATCCAAGAAATAAGGCAGCAATTGATGAAAGAAAAACACATTACAGCTGTGAATGAAAAAATAGAATCGAATTTGCAGACAATCTCCAGATTCCAAGGGTGAAACAGTCATAATTCACCATTGAAAGAGGATTAATACAGAAGAAGTACAAAGATACACCACAGGATGCAAGCCTTTCATCAGCAGCAAGAACAGAGCCAAATACAAAGAAAGCCAGAAACAGCAGAGCACATCTTCTCACCTGGGAAGCATCTGGGAGGCAGCGTCATGATTGTCGCATGCATGGCTGCCTCTGGACCTGGCTCAGTGGATTCTACTGATGTTACTGATAATGGCAGCCAAATGAACTCTGAAGCATACAGAAAGATCTTGTCTGCGCTGTCACATATAATTACAGAGTCCATTGGGAAGAAAAAGTGGGAAATGTGGGCAAAGTAAATTTGATCATTTAAAGATCCATTCAGTCAGTGCCTGTGCTTCTATGGAGCCTCTTTTTTTTAATTTTTTTTTTTTTTTTACAAATAATCAGAGCAAATCAGCACAATCAGACAATAAATGTCTCAATAAACTGACATTAGGAGAGAAATTAAATATAATGTGTAATGGATTGATATCTGTTGATATCATCGATATGTCCATTTACATTACATTTTCTGAACTATGCTCTTGATCTGTGCTCTTTCTGTTGCATAAATGCCCATTTGAGTTAAGTCAAACAACTCTGGGAAAGCACAATACTTGATCTCTTCCACTGTTTTGTCATTTATGGGCGCGCTCTACCACTAGTGGCCATTTTACGAGTGCTGTGTATTTCCCGGGGGAACCATCTTTGGTTAGGCTAAGTAGCTCTGACTTGTTTCCACAAGACTCTGAATCACGGCAGGCAGGTGGCCCGGCTTCTTCCATTTTGGTAACTGTTGGAGTAATATATTCTGATAAAAGCATTAAAAGCACAGCAGTACACCGATGATAGAGCCAAGTGCTCAACTCAGGTACTTCTTTTTCAGAGGTTTGCAGCATTAGTCAGACACAATAGCTCCCGGAGCTTCTCTCTATTTTCTCTCTACTTGTCTGTTAACTTCCCGCTGGCACTTTGCTCACCATTGGACACTAATTTGTTCAATAAAAAGTTAACTTGTTAGCTTAGCTCTGTCACTAACGTGTCAATTAGTTCACACAATTTTATTCAAAAGATAAATTTGTATACCATTTGTGTACCCTTGCTCTTTTGTGGAGCAGTTTTTACTCCAATAGAGGAGGTTAAAAAAAAAGTGGATGGTGCAACACAGCTAACAAGCTACGATGGCTTCCTGCATTTTGGACTC
The DNA here is from genome assembly GCA_008360985.2 of Macquaria ambigua. NCBI lineage: Eukaryota > Metazoa > Chordata > Actinopteri > Centrarchiformes > Percichthyidae > Macquaria > Macquaria ambigua. The sequence continues at coordinate 230,450 of VMKM01000640.1, read as the reverse complement.
TCTGGCTCTCCGTTCCCTCAAAGGTCAGCACTGTCATGACGGCTTGCTATTGGTCAACGGTGCAAATTCACCAATGTGAACTCTAAGTAGAACATTGATGCTGAATTAATTTCGCCTCCTCAAGCAGATCCTCCATTGGCAATTCCATTGAAATGAAATGATTTTGCCGTTTTAATTCCTTGTTTGACCAGGCCTTAAGGCGAAAGCAACAGTTTTAGGCCTCAACCAAAGATACATACCACATTTTGGTATGTATGTATATTCAGTATGGATTTGGTGATGATATTACAGTAACATTTGTAAAACTAAACATTAGGCAACATTTTAGATCTGTCTGATGACAAATTAAAATGGATATAAATGAGATTTGCAGTGTTGCAATGTAAGATAGATGTGCATGTAGACAATATTGCACAGAGGTTATGGTAAGGGCAACACGACAAGGAGTTGATGTGTGGTAAAGTGTACAAATCTCAATTGATGGGTGTAAAGTCTTTCCAGTACACAGTACATAATTAAAAGCACCCAGTGATTTATGAGCATGCAGGCTCTGTTTAGTCTACACACTGAGCTTCTCAGATGTGTACAGGTGTATAGCTAGCTACAACTTTACTGTGTTCACACAATCCTTGGCCACTTGGAATCATCTCATACCCGTTCACAAGCCAAGCACGGACATAAAACCAGGCAGATGGGTCTCTAAGCCAAAGGGGCTTCTACTGTTTGGTTTTCACATAACAGCAGTGAATACACAGGCAGCCAGAAGGACTCCCACTGACAAACTCCTGTCTCCAAAAAAGATTCAAGTGGCCTCTGCAAGTAACCACTGCACCCTAATTAGAAGCTCATTGTTTCTGACCCAGTGCATTGTAAAATATGCACTGGCTAAACAACAAAGTTTGAGTCACCTGAGTCCATGTTGGTACAAAGAATGAACTAAAGGTGACTTTAGTAGGATCAGTGATTTCCTGATCAATAAGCATATAGTGATGGGTGTGGATGGAAAATGCAGCATCTTGCAGCAAAAAATATTAATTATTAATATTTATCTTTGCTTCAAAGTTTGCGTCAGATAATTATTTTAAACATTGTATCTGTTACAGACTATTTTCTTTCTGTATAACATGCACAGGTGGAATTTTCAGAGTTCAGCTGCATTCAAAGACCAACCAGAGACTGAAAACTCTCTCTCCAAAAATGCATTAAATCTTATATGCGATGTACCAAATATTACAGGATATGATATCTTTGGTATATGATTTATTTGGTATGTGGAGTCTGAGACAAGATGTCTTTCCTCTAATTTTAAAGGACATACTTTGCAATAATTGCTTTGGTTGTTTATTTAAAAGAAATAACCTGAAGTGATTTTCCTGTAAATTGTCTGCTTATCGACATTCTATACAGACAATAAATAAAATAGTTACAGAAAATATTTGAGTGCACACTGGATGCGCACTAGATAAAATTTTTATGGCATTGGGAAATGGGCTTTTTAGCTAGGACTTCATTCTAGACGAGCTCTCTGTCAGGTGGTTAAATCCACGGTGGTGTTAAGACATCTTCATAATAATGACAAGGATGAAGAACAAAAAGCAGCTACAAGAGGCTCTACACCTGGCTCCATTTATGCTTGCTTAGCTCAACACACTATATCATCTATAATATCATGATATTAATTTACAAATGATTAACATTGCGAGCTTTCAAATAGCAACTACAGAGAGCCAAAGTCCAACCCCCTCTCCATAAGGCAGAGCAGTTTCTCATGGTGTCTTTTTTTAATTGGCCTTTCTGGGATTTTCTGTCCACATTCTAAACCACATAGGTATCTACATCTACTATTGCACTGGCATATGAGAGTTATATTTCTTGTAGTGTGATGGGACTTGGTTGTCTAGTATTAATAATTAATGAATGCGCAGTTGCATATGCTTTTTTATTAAATATATATGTATGAATTATTAAAGAAGTCCAGATTGGTATTCTATGTACAGAGCAGGCCTTCATTTCAAACATAAAGCAGCTTTGATCAGTTTTTGAATAATGAAACAAACTCACAGAAACATACGCCTGACATAATAGGCTCATCAAGGTGTTATAGCCAACCTGTTGGCTACTGCAGACAGAGAGCAACATGATCCTCTCTTTGGAGTTGTGTTTCTGTCCACAGTCCAATATTCAATCTATTTTTAGCTCAGGTTTGGTCTCCACCAACCCCTGAAAAAAACAGGTTTAACTAAGATAAGGTTAAAACCTAACCTTATTTTCTCTTACTAAAATAGCTGTGTCTGAGTTTATGTACTGCTGCACTCTAAACCTTGCTCTCGGAAAAATGTGTATTTTTAAAGGCCCTAAAAAACGCATTTCATCAATCATTTTCTGACTATGAGTGATGGAATCCTACATGCACACACTATTTCTGCCAAAGTTAGAGCAGTTTTGGGTATATCACACAAGAGATTTCTGTATTTCTGTTTTTTCTTGGAGCTCTTCTGACTGGTTTAAAGTGGGCGGGGCTCTGATTAAACCACACCCACACAGTCCTGTTGAAACAAAGAGTTTCTGAGTTTATGTGTTAAACTCTTAATAAATAATACCTAAAGATTTTTTTACTTCCTTCCTTTTACTTCCTTTACTTATTTAGTCATGAATATGTAATGTTATAGAGAAATACTTAAGATTTAAAGCCAAGTTTTCAGGGTCTTTTATAGTGTTTCTTTTTTTCTATTATATTTAGCATTATTCCATAATGGACAATAGATGAATATTTCATTTGTGTGACTCAAATGATTGGTAATGAGCTGACATGATACTGTCTATTCTCAGTGCAGTAACATAATGTTCACCTGAATGCACACCTCACCTTTGCTACACCACTTATCTGTTACTTTCACTTCATTGCATTTCTATTCTAACTCTTATAGATCCAAGAAATTACATATACCTATATATAAGATAACTTCAATTACCTATCTTGAACTTTATTACATTTTAACATCCAACATCAATTTGTGACAGCTGGGCTCAGCATTTTCCAGTATATTCATTATATTTTTATGCCATGAATGGGGAGATAGACAGAGGGAGTGAGAGACTGACAGACAGGCAGAGAGAGAGAACAATATGGCATTTGTGGGTGCTCATCGTGTTTCCCGAAACCTTGATAAAGTGCGAGGCTTGGCGTTTCGATACAGCCGTTAATTAGCTCTCTCTCCCTTGTGGGGTCTGCCTGATTGAGCGACTAATGGTTTGCTTTAAAGTGCTGAATGAACAAATGTGTGTGTGCCGTGTATCAAATGAGTGTGTGCATGTGTTTCAAAGTGCTTTGTTTGTTTTTGGTATGGCTAATTTCCTAATGTGTGTGTATGCGCTGATGAGAGTGTCTGTCGTAGCTGTCTGTGTGAGTGTGGAGTCTGTACTGTGCTTGTGTCAGCATTTCCAGACTCTTGACTAAGGTTGTTTCTCTGATGTTATGATGGCAGGGGATTGGCGCAGTACACCTTGAGTGGAATAATCCTATGTTTTCATTTAATTGCTTGGAATTAGATTAGTTGCGAATTTTCAGGGGTGGGGGTTGGGCCTGGCTCGCCATTGCATTCGTGAGCACACATCCACAGTGATGGTCACTTAGGCCTTGTCCACACATATATGGATATTTTTCTCTACGTTTTCTCTACGTTTTGGCCTTTCGTCCACACACAGAAACAGAGTTTTAGGTCATTTTTTAAAATGCCTTCTAAGGTGGATATTTTTCAAAACTCTGTATACACACAGAAACTAGAGTTTCTGATACAGTATCCGTGTGGACATGTAAAACAGAGCGTTTGGGAAACAGTAGCTGTGGTTACATGGACAATATTTCTTCAACCCGATTCAACCTGAATGATTGAAATCATTCTGAATAGAGATTCCAACTTAACTGTTTACATGGACGCTAAATAAAGGGATCCGATAAGATGTACGTTACATGCCGAAGCATTTCATCAGAATAGAACTCTTTTGCATGCGCAAAGTGGTTCCACCCGCTGTGAAGCGTCTAATCTGCCGGAAATATAACAGAAGAAGAAGAAGCTTTTTTGGGTTTTTTTTCGGCTTCGTTCATCTTTTCAAACACTTGTTTGAACAACTCTTTGTTTTGAGCCTTTTGACCTTAACTTACTTAAATGTTTTAAGGTCTCCAACAAAAAAGTTGCATCAGCCACAGACCAGTTTTATTTTGCTGCCTCCATGTTTCTGTCCCTCCCGAAAACTCGTTCACGTCACTTAATTTTACCCCACGTGGGTCAAACATGTGCAGAAAGAATATATTAATTCCAACCAGAGAGAAACGATCAGATTAAGCGTTTACATGGTTATAAGGCGCTAAAATTTTCCGATTGAATGGATTATCAAAGCTTTACACCCCCCCAACCCGATTGAAAATTCCTTCTGATCGGGCCAGTCTCTTCCGATTGTGGTAGTTTATTTATTCTGATTGGGCTATTATTCCGATTATTAGTGGAATATTAGTGTCCATGTAAACACAGCTAATAGCATCATCACCTCAATTCGTGCATGCCCACTGTTGCTTTGTGCAATGAGCATGGGCCTGAAACAACAACAACAATGGCGGACTACCAGTTGGTTTCCGTTTGGTTAGCACTGCTAGGTCAAATTACAAGTTTACAACTTAATTTAGCATTGCTGCACCACTAAAAATAGGTGTCAAATAACTATAAATAAATAATTAGCTACTGTTGTTTGTGTTTTTAAGTTACTACCGCCAAAGCAAAGTAAGCTCACTACGCATGCTCAGAATGTTCTTCTCTGGTATTTGATGTATCGTTGACGTAGACTTTATCGCCACCTACTGGCCCGGCATGCTTGTTTGAGCGTTTGGAATTGTTTTTCCGTTCTCATGTGGAGGGAGATATTTTGTAATACAAAGATTGTGTTTACAGAAACAAATATCCGTTTTTAAAAATATCCGTTTACGTGTTGACAAAACCTTAGAAACCTTCTAAATCTGTGCCACTGGTGGTGCTAACACAGCTGCCATGTCATTTTTGTTTGGCACAAGTGCGTAGTTTTTGCACTTGCACTTGTTTTGACCCATGTTTGATCTGCTTTAAAGAATGGCCTGCATGTGTTTGTCTTCCATAAGGGTACCAACATCTTACAAGATGGGTACACAGCTCGTTGCTTTTATACAGCAAGTTTGCAAGTTTCTGCAGGGAAATCATCTGGAGTAAATCAGGCGTCCTCCTGATGCACTCTGAGCAACTTCAAAGATGTCAAGACATATTAACTTTAGCCAAGTCCCCAAACACCAGTACCTCTGAATAATCAAATACTTGCTGTCACCTCAAAGGGACTGTTAAAGGGATTTCTCTTACGTTAATCACCAGAATGATGCTTTGCCTGTAGTATGTGCAGCAGTGGGATTATTGTGCACATACAGTATAGATATACCTATATATGAGTAACTGATCGCAATCTGTTTAATCACTTTATAAAGTTAAAAGACAAACATTTCAAAAGTAATTTTACATGTCAACAAAATCAGTCCTGAATTATAAAATTCATCATTCTGCTGCTAAAAATTATGTTTTGTGATGGCCCCTCTGTTTGATTCGCCCTGCTGTTGCTCTCTTCTCTGTCTCCAGGGCTGCACACCTGTTGGAGGTTAATCAGTGGCATGGGACACACCTGGGCCCGGTGTGCCCCGTGCATAGAAGCCAGAGCTGCAGCCAGTCCTTTGGCAGATCACCTTCATCCCACGCACCTCTGCGATGTTGCTTTTTGTTTCCTTCTCTTTGGTTTTACAACATCCATGCAGTACTCATCCACTCCCTAAACTACTGACTTTACAGATTTCTAGTATACTGCAAGGATTCATGGATCAATGCAAAAATTATGAAATAATACTAAAACAGTATCAGCAAGCAAAAAAAAAAGAAAAAAAAAATGTGTATGTTGTTGGCACTCAAAATAGACAGATATCAGAATGTATAAATTACATTAGCGAGTAAGAGTATAGATTGTCTACATAATCAATGAAGAGAAAGCAGATTCTATCATATTTTTTAAGTGATCCATTTAAAGTGAACCTCACTTTCTCAGTGTGAAGACACATCATGACCTCCCTGATCCACTTTATATAAGAGGGAGGGCAAGCAGCCGTCCACCTGATGAGGATTAATTGTTGAGCTAACATTAAAGCAAATGCTATAGTGTGTGACTTGAATATTGCAGTTAGTTGTGTTGGTGAGGGTGTGTTGCTACAGTACGGGTACCAGCGAGAGGATGGAATAAGATGTAGGAAATCCAGTTTGAGTATTACATTTTTTTTTTTAGTTTTAAGGCTTATTGGACACCACAACACTGCATAGAGGTTTATAATACTGTGAGGCAGAATTAACAACATTAGAAAGTTTCCACAGCGGCAATGATTTTATCCTCCATTTTGAGGTAAACAATGACATCATCAGCCTCAGTGTTTCTTACATCTGTTTAGCTGGGAACACATGCTCAAGTCGCTGTAGCTGTTTTCTAATTGCAATGAGATTATCTTCAAAAACAACATCTTCTGGCTTTCAAACATGGAGTTCTCTATATTAATATTTTGATTACTTTAGTTTTCACGTCAGACGAGAACTGGTCTCTCCTCCCATTAAACTGTCTTCTGCTTTTAAAGGGGATGACAGGAGCTGATGTGATTGGACATTATTGAAGCCCGCTCTGAATTCCTCCTCCTTAATAATGGATTCATCCTCTTCTCCATATTGTTTGCTGCCAGGATTGCGCTAGTCTCTCTGCCCTCCAAAAATTAGTTGGTCACACTCACATGCACTGGCAATTGCTGTCATGCTGAATTTGAGGAAACGAGATGCCTCAGCGTCCTTGGGTGCATTGCTCTTCTGCAGCTCTTTCAGTCACAAAGAGCTCAGCTGTAATAGGGAGAGCTAGACTTTACACTTAACTTCTCTCCATCTCTCTGTTTCACTGTCTCTTAACCTGCTTTACACTCTGCCTTTCTCTCTCAAACTCCCTCACTTAACCTCTCTCTTTTCTCTCTTGACCTGTCTCTCTTAACACCTCTAACCGTCTCTATTAGCCTTGTTCACACTGAAACCAGTGCTACCTCTTTGTCTCTCTTGCTGTCTTTCTCTCTGTCTTTCGACCTTCCATACTTCTTTCCTTCCTTCCGCCTCCTCACATAATAGTGAAAACACCACGGCAGCAGAACTGGGCATTTGGTTTCTGTTTCTATTTCTCTGTCTCTTTCTGGGCTCCTTCTAAAATCTGCTTTTTAAATAAAATAAAAAAATCTTGCTTTTGTTCCGTCAACTGGAGACAGACGTTTGGTCTTCAACACCCTGTTTTCTCCTCACGTACACCAGCATCATTGTCTGTCTCCATTGCCTTATGTCTGTTTCACCTTCCCAGCATCCTCTCTCCATCAAAAGGACGGCTGTTCTCTCGTTACCTCTGGGTTCATCTGTTTCATTCAATTACTTCCTCACTGTTTTCATCGCCTCTTCCGTAGTAGTCCTTTCCTGTTGCTGCCATCTGTGGCCTCACTCTCCTCTTATTCTTTTGGTCCGCTGTTTCTATTCATAGTGTTTCATTTAGTAAGTCGACTGGATGTACAGTACAATATTTTGCTGGTGGAAATTGATAGAGAAAGTTGTGCAGGTTTGGCAGTTAAAGGGACACTCCACTGGTTTTACACATTAAAGTCCACTAACTAATAACTGGGTGTACTGTTCAGCCTGTGACATAAAATTATTTAGCAACAATTCACATATTTGTTCAAGTAATTTTCTTAAGCAAACATTCTCTGATTCTAGCTTCTCAGTTGTGAATTTTTGCAGGTTTCTTTAGTCTTCTACGATAGTGAATGGAATATTGGTCAGCCAAAACCATCTATATATATATATATATATACTGTGGAGATGTGTAAAGATATAACCTAACAACTTTTTTTTTTAATTCTTTTTTTTTAAACTTTTTTTGAGGTTAGGGTAAGGAACGTCATCAAACAGACTGTGTTTTACTTGTGTAGACATGCGAGCGTTCAGCTTGTGTAGATGAGAGATCTGTGTATGGCACACCGAGGATACAGAATGGACCATAAACTCGCGAGCGCAAGCCGAGCGCACAGCTGTTGTGTTCACTGCTGCTGGTTGACATGAACATCAACATGAAGCAGGAGAGAGTTCAGTGAGTGCCCTGGTAAAGCCACCGGATTGCTTGGACTCAACAATGCCCCCCGCATAAAACCATAAGAATGAGCTGAAAGATGCTAAAACGCTGCATGGAGAGGAACTGCAGAGTTGGGTGATAATTCTCTGTGAGTTTATCAATACGAGTGACAGCTTTCACATTAAACAGTAAGCTTTAACCAGTTGTTATATTAGCTTAATTCTGGCAACTCAAATTCAAATTCCTGTTTGCTGGTCAAGTATAAATGTATTGTGTAGAGGACATTTACAGGAACCATAAATTATTAATAATGTAATTTTTTGTGGCCAAGAGGCAGGCCATAACACAACCAAAGTACAGAAGTTTGTACCATAAAGCCATTTCAAAATGAAGAAATTGTAATAAAACAGATTCTTCAAATAATACAAAGAACATTCCAGATAAAGTTGATCTTTTCCCATTACAGTCTCTGTCTCCGTTCACACTAACTTCAGCCACTCCCTCCCTCCTACTCCGTCTCTTTTTCTGGGATAAATCTATGTAGGGCATACAAACACGTTCTCTCATCTTTTTTGCTGATTTTGTTTCTCTTCCCTCTCTAATTTACCCCCATTCTTTTCTCTTTCTCTGTCTCTGCAGGGGGTAGTTAGCGTGATGCGGCTCCTCTGGAGACACATCACAAGATGAAGCAACACCCAGTGTGGTTTTACACCAGGGAGAGGGGTACACGAAGCTGTGAGTGCGTGAGGGGGAGTGTGAAAGGCTTTTTTTTTTTTTTTTGGTCAAATCAGAGGGTCTGTGTGTCCTCAGAAGTGGGAATGGACAAGAAGATTGTGTCTCTTCACATGTGCATACATACTGTATAAAGGGATTGTGTGTATGTGTGTTGAACAAACGTGTGTGTCTGTGTGTATTAGTAAGTGAGAAAAAAATATGAAAGAATATGTAGTGTATATGTGTGTGTGCGTGCATGTCATTTCATTGGTCTAGCACTTTTCAGAAGTGACACTGAGAGAGCTTGACGCTGAATGTGCGACAGAGGCAGAGAGGGTGAGAGAAACAGAAAGCAAGACATGAGAAAGACAGGGAGAGGGTGAGAGGAGGCGAGAGAGAGTGCTGACACGTTGGTTGGCCAGGTGCCATTTCCTTTTTCAGGAGGTCGTTTGGAAGCTCATCTGCTAAATGGGCGCTTCGATTCTTCAGCTCCAGCCGTCTCGTAATTATTATTATTATTGTCACGGCTAAAGCTCAGGCATAATAGCTTGTAGCCTCTGCTGCTAAATGACTTAACACAGGTGAGAACATATCCTGGTACGACCCCTCACCCCCCCCCTTCACCTTCATTTTAGTCCTATTCTCAGACCATATCCACACTAAGCTAAATCTGAGAATGCTGTTTATGAGTTTTTAGGTAGTTTCACGAAGATCTCGGTCCATGCTGAAATGCCTAAACAATAGAAAAAAGGCTAAATCTCTTCTTTGTCCCGTTTTGGTTGGCAAACATCAAATTGTGCATCACAGTCAATATCGGCTAAGGAGTGGCACAGACACACTTAAGTTGCGGTCACACTGGATTTTGTTCCCAATTCATTTCTATGAGTGGGATGAGACGTATTTGCTTCCAGTTTGAATTGACCAGTTTTGCCGTTTCAAGTTGCACTTTGACACGCAAAATCATAAATAATTGTTTGAGAAAAAGCGGTATAATTTGCAACTTATGGAATGACATTGTTAGCCCGCTAGCCATGCTAGCTACCACAGTTTATGCTTGCAACCCTGCCCACGTTATTTCCTGTCCTGCCTGTTTTTGTCTCAGCACGTGAGTACATTTCGCCTGGTGAAATCCATTCTGACCAAATCATCCCTCTTCTGAGTTTCAGCTGGTTGTCCTTCGTTCTGTCTGTGATGACCTTCTACTGTGTCCTTACACTTTCCTCTCCTGTGCATCTTCATCATCACCATTTACCATTTTTTATACTCAACTATTTCTTTAACTTTCCTTGTCCCTTCCCTTCTCTTTGTCATCATCGTCAGTCTACCCTGACCTCGCCTAGTGTTGTTCCCTGACCTTATCTCTTCCTCCATCCCGATTTAGTTGTTCTCATTTATATTCATATTATATTTTTTCTGTGTCATTTCCAGACAACTGAACAAGCATAAAATAGCAATGTAATCTGAGCTCTGTTTTATGCATTCGCACTGAAACAGATTTTAGATTTATCCACTCTTTGTTTTTGAAAAGATTTTGGGTGAGAAAAATGACAGCTAAATTCAGACCAAAAACAGCCCGTTGGTGGGGGTTGAGATGATAAAATATGATCCAGGAAGTTCAGTTTGAGTAATAGATCCATGAGATTGACAGCTTGCCAGACACCAAACACCTGCACAGAGATTTATAATTACTTTGCGGAAGGATTTTACAATTCTGTAAGTTATCACTGTGACAATGGTTTTATCTTTCATCGCTACGTTTGCCAGGTAAACTGAAGAAATGTGACATTCATGTTACAAAGTTAATTTACCAGGAATGTGCATTTGTGTGGACAGAGGGTCAAAACAGAGAGGAAAGATGTATCTGTCAAATGTATCTGTCTTAGCGTGCATGCACTCCTAGTCCCTCTAGCAAGGGGCCAATCAAATGAGGCCTGACCAGACAAGCCAAGATCCAATGTATAGCTGAAGTGAAGGATTCTGGTGAGAGAGTCATCCACTCGCTGTGAGACTGGAGAGCCTTGCTGTTCTGACCAGCCCTCACACCACAGAAGGTATCACTCACTATCTCCTACTCTGTACCCACTCGCACAATCTCACGCACTCCGCCACATAGCCATATACACACATCACCTTTTCACAAGCACACACAGTTCACTTCAAACACATGCAGCCTTACTAATGTACCTCTCAGATGTAGACTCCCCTTCCCCTGTGTCGCCACCCCTGGCGATGCCCAGTCTTGTTATCTCTCATGTACCTCACCCTGTCTTCTCCCTCCTCCTCCTCCTCCCCCTTTTCCAGCACCCCTCAGAGACTGGAGCTTTCGTTTGATGGCACAGCGTGGGACCAACCGCACCGGAGCACCGGGGCTCATACCAATGAAGCCGACCTATCTAGGACACAGTAAGCACACACTGTCATCAAGTGCTCCCTAATTAGAATTCACTGATACTGTAGGTTTCCAGGCGAGGGGAGAGAGGAGCTCGAAGGAAAGCCTTCTATAGATAGAAGCAGAAGAATGTCTAATTAAGGTCTCATTCTTCTCTGAGTCTGATTGCATTGCATCCTCCTCTCTCCCTCATTCTCTCCAATTATGAAACCCACGTTGGCCTTTCTTCTGTCCATGTGGGCTGGGCGTTTTATCTTGCCAGAACTGGGTTGTGAGGAGACTGACAACAACACAGCCAAATGCGTGGGCAGGTGAGAGGAGCGTGTTTGTGTGTGTGTGCATGTGTGTGCGTCTGATTGTCAGTGAGAAAATTAGACAGAATAAATAACAGGGGCTGCATGTGTTGTCTTTTTATGAGTGTTTGAGGTTGTGTTCAACTCATAATGAGTTTACATATGCAGAAACATCAGTATCCAAAATCAACTACTGCAACTGTAGCAACCAGATCTCACAACTAGCAACCAGCTAACATCAGCATGACAACAACGACAGATAGATGATCTTGTACAGGCTAACGTTATCAAGACATCACCCTCTAATAACTGTAAACACAGCAGGCACTACAATTGGAAACCAGTTAACATTCCCACCCACCACAGACAACTAGCCAAAACTTTTGCAACTAGAAGCTAGCAGACACCACAAAAATAACAGCAAAAAAACAACACTTTGCAAAACAATTATTGAATGCAGCTACTCCCAACAACACCACCACAAAACAATTACTGCAATTAACAACCAAGTATCAAGAGCACCACCACAATTAATGCAACCACCATCAAGTTAGCAGAAACACCTCAGCAGCAACAACCTGCATCAGTATCCAAAGACTACAAAGTCTAATAATGATAATGTTATATTAAACGTTAAGTCTTCACTTATATAAACAGATGGATGTAAACGTCTTTTAGAGCTGTGACAGAATCATAATTTGAATGTCAAAAAAGGTTCAACCTAGTTGTAATAAACTGAATAAACTTTGTTTTGATGGTCAGTCATTGCATGTCAAGCCGAGCTCACTGAATTTACTGCTCTGTCAGTTTCAATCAAATTATTCAGAGGAGAGGAGGGATCACTATATTGGAATATAAATAAACTTTTTGTTGGTGGAAACCACCCAAATGGTACATGAAGTAGTTCAAATTATCACAACCTGCCTAATTAAATTAGAAGTAGCCCAATTAGGTGGAAAACTGACCAAAACAGATCTTAAGCACTTTTTGACAGCCTCTCTAAAACCAGCTAATGTCATTTCCAAATCACCTAAATCAACACCATTGACAAATTAATCAAACTCTGTACATGCAGTGCAATAAAAAAAACACTAAATGTTTTCAATCACTTTGACATTTAGTCATTCACTGTGTCATTTGATTGCAACTGATTAAAGCAGTAGCCACTCACATTGTTAGTGTCCTGTCATATAATTGCTATCGAATTGCGCCACCCACTGATGAACATCCAAGTTGTTGTTGATTGGGAACACGTGAACACTTTGACAAGTGAGGCAAGCCAGGCAGCAGTCAGTCAATAAGCAGGGCAATCTGATTGATGTGTCACTCAAACTTAAATTAATTCCAAATAATATAATAATCATTTCCTGGATCGTTCAACTATTTGTTTTCACCAACAACAATAAAATGTCCTTCATTTTTACATTCAGTGGATAAAATAAAATAATTTAAATGAAGGTTATTGAGTTTAATCAGGAAGAATACATTCAGTTCTTGCTCCTCTCCTTCTTTATCCATTACTCCCCAGAGCCATGCTTCCCTCTATTACTTTAAAGTTCAAGTGGCAGCTCTCTCCTGGTTCACAACATCCAGTCAAGTAAGCCTAAAATCACTAATCTTTATCTCTTACTCAGAAGGCAATCACTAACGAGCATGCCCAATTAGCTGCACCTGTGGCATGCAGTGTCCAACTCTCACACTAATGCCAACACCCAGCAAGTGCAATGTGTAATGATTAGACATAATATTTATTCCCATAAATGAAGATGGAGTCTACACTGAACATTGAATTTGTGTTTTATCATCAATGCTTTATACCACAGGAAACTTAAAGCAATGTACTGTGGTCAGATGTATGCACATTACAGTGAGATGGCAGAAGAAACCAGCGAGCCACAATTCATTCATTTTCCATACTTAATCTTTTCAACTTAATTTTCCTGAGATGTTTTGGTTTAGCATCAGGGCTACTGTTGGCACTCAGTGTCCCACCTGTTGAATGAGTCTGACCTTGGGGATGAATGCATGCATGTCAGAATAAGCCACTTGTTGAATCACCTCCATATTTTTTAGTGTTGTTTACAGATGTTGCACTCTGCTTGAAAAGTGATTGGAAGAAATAGCTGCAAGATTCCAACAAAAAGAAATGAGTCATGCATTTTGTCTGAATCTGATAAAAACCCTGAATAATTTGACTGTCCATTACATTCAGAGTAGGGTTCAATCATCAAAATTGAGTTCCATGTAGCCAGAATTTTATCATTGTTACTGAGACTGTTGGAACCTGGGATTTTTAGCCATGATGACATTGTAGATCTAAGGATGGCAATGTCTGTCGGCCAGTTGGTCCACTTCTTTGGTCTAGACTGAAATATCTCCAAAATGTTTGGATGGATTGCCATGAAATTACATGAATTGCACCCTTTCATGGTCCCCAGAGGCTGAAGTCTAATGACTTTGGTGATCCCCTGATTTTCCCTTTTAATGTCACCATGAGATTGACATTTATGGTTTTGACTGAATTTTTAAAATTTTGAATGAATGAAATTTGGTACACACATTCACATGGATGAATTGTAATAACTTTGGTGATCCTTTGACTTTTCATATAGCATCACCATCAATTTTAATTTGTCCAATACTTGTCCAAGCCTTCTCCAAATTGCATTGTTACCACAACTTAAGGCCTTCACACACCAGAGTGTTTTTTTTCGTGCGATTAATTTGCATGTTAATATATTTTTTCAAACTGTTGTTTTTGGCATGAGTACTTTCACGCAGAACGTGACACGGTGAAAAAGCGACGTAATTTTTGTTTTGAAACAAAGTCGATTTTTCAGATTTAGATTATATTTCACATGGTGAATATAGGCATCAACCAATCACGTTGTGCGGAACGGATGTCACGTCACAACTCCACAGTGGTAGACCTGTTAATTGTTTGTGTTTCTCATATGACAAGGGACACAAAAATGATAAAGACAATGAAATCAAGGACGACGTGTGCAGTAGCATCACCAGATGCAAGGCGACACTCATAGCATAGCAGGTTTGGCTCGTCATATCCTTTTACCTGAGCACTGAACATAGACTACCCAAAGTAACATAAGACACTGGAGCATGCATATTGGAGCACACATAGGCTTTATATGAAGGCTCCAGTGTCATCAATTTTTTTTTTTTAAAAGAATGAGCTGGCGCAAATGTATCTATCGCAAATTTGCGTCGCTGCCAGTATGAATAGTTTTGATGTGAAATATTCGCAGGCGAGTATTTCGCATTTTTGTGTTGTTTATTTGTGACGTCCCCGGTGTGTAAAGGCCTCTACCTAAGTAAATGCAACAGCCAAATGCAGCTGCCTTTGTTTTAACAAGGACAAATAAGAACACATCTCTCCAGTCCTCACTATCTACTGGCCATCTGCTTTTAGAATTGAGTTTAAGATCCTACTCCTGGTAAAAAGCTATAAATGTCCTGGCTCCACAGTCTATATCAGACACGCTCTCAATTTACAAACCCAGCAGATCTCTCAGGTCTCAAGGCACCTACTGTACCTCTTTCATATCCCTGGAGCTTACTCCAAATCTGGTGAAATTGTATTCAGTATGTATGTACCTAAAAGCATGGAACAGCTGACCTGCTGATTTAAGACGTACACTTAAACTCTGTTCACTTAAAAGTAACCTCAAGACCTTTTTTATCCATTTTAGCATTCTCATAAGTCTATTCAATTCTGTCGTAATTATTGTTACTATGTATCTATTTCCATACTCTGCTGCTTTTAGTACTCATGCTCCTCTCTCCCAAAGTCTCCTCAATAAAACGGGCAGAGCAAGAACACATTGGGTCATTTGGACTAGATGCACACTTTGAACTGGAACAGTGCTTGGGCTATGACTGATGTCGAGTCTCTGAAGTCCACAAGAACACAAGTACAGACAAGTACACAGATTGAGGAAGACTTTTGGTCTGTCGGTCGGTCAGTTCATCCACCAATTTAGTTGTTAATACTGAAATATCTTAATAACTACTGGTGGGATTGCCATGACATTCGTGGTCTCCAGGGGCTGAATCCTACTGAATCTCGTGATCCTCTGGCTCTTCATCTAGCGCCATGTATCATTAGGTCAGTTTTAATTTGTCCAGTACTCTGTTTTCTGACAAAATCCTAGCAAAACTAATGACATTCCCATCAACCTCAGCTGTACTTTGTGTTAAGTGCTAATTTGCGCATGTTAGCATGCTAACACACTAAACTAAAATGGTGAATATAACATATTAAGCAGT
This sequence comes from Macquaria ambigua, assembly GCA_008360985.2. Classification (NCBI taxonomy): domain Eukaryota; kingdom Metazoa; phylum Chordata; class Actinopteri; order Centrarchiformes; family Percichthyidae; genus Macquaria; species Macquaria ambigua. Next base: position 214,577 of record VMKM01000640.1, on the reverse strand, counting down.
ATGCCTGCTAAACATCAGCATGTTAGCACTGTCGAGGTGAGCATGCTGACTTTAACATGTAGCTCAAAGCACTGATGTGCCTAAGTACAGCCTTAAAGAGCTGCTTGCATGGCTATAGACTCTAAGTGTTGCTTGGTTTGAATTTTAGAGTATTTGTGAGTATGGATGACTCTTTGACTCAGATTTGATGCCACAATTGCGTAAGTGGCATCGAATGTGAATCCAAATTTGCGAATAAGTAGTCTCTAGCTTCTACACTAAAATGAGCTTTATGTCATTGTTGTGCTAACAGTTATGATTATCAAGAAAACATGGCTCTATGAGTATAAATACACCTTTGGTGGCCATCTGCATCTAAAAGGTCAGCCTCCACTCCACATCCTTATGATTGAGATATGACTGTCTTTGTGGCAAAGCTTGTTCATGTTCACAAATTTAGAGCTGAACTAAGATCATAGGAATAACATTTCTATTAATTTTTTAAGGGTGGCTTTGTGCTATAAATTCAGAAGCTCTTATCTGCATAAGGAGCTTTATTTCTTTAGTAATCATTCTATTAATACGTGATTACACTGTATCCCCTGGAGTTTTCATTGTAAAAAGGCTGATAGTTTTTTAATTAGACCTAAAGGGGATTGGAGCAGTGCTTTTACATATTCCACTAGTGCAATGAATTATACAACACTGCTGTATGGACTCATACGCCTCACATTACGTAACCACGTGCCAATTATTCAGGTCTTTATATGAGCTGTGAATTCACAGCCTTGGCTTTCTCACAAAATATCGGGGGCAAAAAAACGAGTGTACATCTGGCCACAGTGAGAATGCAGAAGTGCTCTCCACTTGACAGGCTCATCACATGCCACTACAGTCAGTAGAACCGGACCCGGGTCCCTGTAAACCAGCAGGTCATCTGCAGTAGAAGGCTTTCTGTCATGGGTTCTGGCCCCATGTTTATTTTATTTTAATCTGTAGGTATGCTCTCTCTGTTGCTACCACTGTTGCCATCCTGACAGGCTTTGGCACAGATGACGCTGGAGCAATGCTGTTGTCCTGGTAACAACCCTAATGACAAGATTTGATATGATCCTCAGATATAGAACAAAGCTGCAGTCTGCTGCTGGGCATTGTGAGATGGTAGGAAGACAAGGTGTGTGTGTGTGTGTGTGTGTGTGTGTGTGTGTGTACTGTTGTACCTCTTTAATTATGAAGACCAAATGCACTCTCAAGAATACAAGAATGCAGAAGTGTGCTAAATCCAACGATATACTGTACAACTGGTCCTAACGTTGGTTTAGTTTTAAGACTTGGGTTTAGGGTTAAGGTTAAGGTTCAAGTTAAGGCTATTGCAAAGGCTGAGTTTATGTCATAGGGCTAGTTCAAGAAATGTATATACTTTTTTTTTTAGACGGACAATCACACACAGGATGTAATTTAGCAGTCCAGTGAACAATAACACCCTCCACCCTCCCTGCTACCAATACACCTTGTCGGGAAAAGAAAGTAAATAATAATCCACAATGTCACAATGTGATGTCTCGACATAGATTTTTTTTGTCATAAATGTTTGTGCAAAATGTTTCACAGTACGTTTCAGCGTGCATTTTAAGCATTTATTAGAGCACCAGGAGAGAAATGACAGAAAACGTAAGAGAGAGAGAAGCAGCAAAGCTCCCCAGTCAGACTCATCAGTCGATGTTGCGGTTCATGATCGCACCACATCCAGACAAAAAATGCAATACTCGACACTGGTTATAAATGATTGCCAGACCTTTTATCAGTAGATCATCTCAAAGTGAATCTAACTTTCTCTAACTGTAAAAACTGCATTAGATCTGTATCCCCTAATGGGTATATGTGGGTGATGTTTTATCCTTCCACTTCAGAAGGATTAGTCTTCTGGCAAAGGCAATAGCATTTAATTAATATTGTGAAAACTAGTTTCCTCAACAGCGATTCTAAATATCGCTGTCAGTGGAAATGGGTTAAAAGGGCTCCCAAACACCTTTTTTTTTAAAGAGTTTTGAACATGTCTGTCAAGTACTCAGAGTAGAGGGCATGTCCAAAAAGTGTGGATAAGGGACCCTGTTTGATTTTTGCACCTAGCACACAGGGGACTCGCATCAGAATATATTTTGGCTAACTTCTCTTTGGAATAGTGAAGCTGTTGGAGAACTTTAAATTGTAGAAGTCCATGAAGCACAAAGAGAGGAGGAGTGGACTCTGTTCAGAATCAAATCCCATGTATCCTCATCCAGTTTGAGCTGCAAGTCTTCTTCCCATTGAACTTTAATAATAGATCAGGAGGAGCAATGAAGAAATTACATTTTCTTACATATCAGTGACCACACTATTTATAGGTTGTAGTAAGAATGTCAGTAATGTAGTATTATTTCATGGATGAGGGAACTGGACTAGATTTGTTCGAGTAATGTTTCTGATCTGGTTGTTCTGGTAGTTGGTTGCTGAGTTTGGTAACATTTGGTAATAGGTCAAACCTTCTGAAGTGCCTTGAAACCACAAAGGCACTTTAAAAGAGAAAAGAAAATGCACACTTTCTCAAAGAAGCAAACATCTCAATATAGTCATCCATCCAATCCAAACCAGGGTCACTTGTTGCATCACTCATGGGGTCAGTAGAGTCATCATCGTGTGACAGGAAGCCACGGTGAAGTCATTACCAGCAGTGATGGAACAATGAGGGCACAGTTGGCCTGAAAGCACCGTGTCTGAAATAGCACACATCCTGTCAGCCCCCCCCTTGTCCTCTCCCCATATCTCCCTAAACTCTCCACCCCTTTCCTTGCCTCAGCCATTACTTTGCACTACGATCAGGACCACACCCACTGGGTTTTTTTTTTTTATATATTCGCTCATCCAGACTATCTGAACCAGCGGCTGCAGAAAATAACAGGTTGCACGGCAGCAAGCAAATGGAGACAATCTCAGAGTGTTTGTCTCTGCAAAGCGGCAGAACGAGTGGAAAAGTGACATACAGCACGCTTCTCTCTTCCCCCTATCCAACCTTTGCCTCCTTCACTCAGTCTGCTATAAAACATAATGAGGCACATAGAAAACAAAAAACAACAACAAACAAATGTAAGTGCACACAAAGAAATGAACGATTGACAAGTCTGCATTTCTCCAATGCCTCATTTTAGGCTAGTTATGTATGTAGCATGCTAACACAGGCTGTAAGCAAAGTCTGGAAGAACTGCTGGGGACAGGAGACAGTCAGCGGCCCTTAATGAAGACCCGAAGAGAGGAAGGTGTGGCCTTGGTCTCTACAGACAGGTTTCTTCACCGCCAACAAGGCCCCAGGAGTTAATATGATCCGGCAGAGGCAGACGGTGCTTGTTCCTCGTCTTCCCTCCTTCCAGTGACTTAATTTATGCAGCATCTTGCAGTGCCACTGAGCTTGAATAGCAGCCGCGACAAGAATTTGAATTTGGGAGTTGGGGGATAATTTTCAGAGTTGGAAATCATGGTATTGTTGGTGGTGCGCAGGGCTCTGCGTGTGTGCAGAAGGCTCTGCTCCAGTAAATACAGACTCAGGACTTCAATTTGTGGCGCTGTGACATGTGTCTATTCCCTGATCTCGTCACTGAGATGGGACTTAATTTCTCCGGGTGGTTGGGAGGGGGAGCGATGCTGACGTCTCTCACCTCAGCTCTCAGAGGCTTTAACTGACACCCCAGAGAAATAGGGGCAACTGCCTGTGTTATACATTTCACTACATATTCTTTTACTCTGCTCACTCCTTTCCATCTTGTGGAGAGAACTGCTCAGTATGGTCCTGTTTCATCCTCCTCCTCCTCTCCCTTTCTGCCCTCTTATCTTATTTCTCCCTCTCCTCAGGAAGCAATTTGAAGCAAAAGATGCTTGGTTAAGGGCTACGATGGCTCAGTCTGCTTTGATATGCTGCTTTGCCTTATGAGCTGTCAAGACATGCGGACAGGAATGGGATGGGATGGTAGGAGGAGTGAAGAGGGGGGGGGGGCAAGGGGGAAGAGGGAAGGAGCTCAGCCGTGATTTGGGAAAGGGATATGGGGGGAGAGAAAAAGCTGAGCTAAGTGGCACCCTTCCAAGCGAGTCGGCGTTGAGATACACTAATTAACGTAGCCATAATTAGAGTTAGGCCTGACACACAGAAAAAGGCTCCCATTCCTCTTTTTCCTCCACCCCTCCACCCCCCACATCCACTTTGGGTGAATTTGCGCTCATCCGTGTCTACCCGCCGTGCTGGTACAGTCATGGGCTTTTTCATATTTTCAGCAGAAATCCCCTGCACTAGTTTTATTTGACTGGAGGTACAAACTAATGGAAGGAAGAAAATCACACCTTAACTAGGCCAGAGAATGTTCTTCCTAGCCAACCCTTCCCCGGTTTCCCATTACTCATCTACATTCTTGGAGTTTAGATTGTTTTCATGTAAAGAATCGCCACAATTTCATACTTGACTAATGATAGCAGAGATAACTCTACCAGCTGCGGTGCCTGAGGAGGACAAAGCTAAGGTGAATAATGTTATTCCACTGTCACTTCTGCTTGGATGTAATCATCAATCACATCGCCTCATAAACATTGTGTGTTCACACAAAAGATGTGATGCGTTTGTCCTAAATTAGATTGTGCCTCTCTGTCATTTATCAAGTCTTTCTCATATATAAAGGCCACTGTACATAGCGACACACAACAGAAGGGGCTCGGAGCTCGGCGCAGTCAAAATGTCCTGCAGCTATGTCCTTCCTTGAATTACATTTCTGGAGACGGGGGTGGGGGGGTGGGAGAAAATGGCATTGAGTTTCAAAGGACTAACGTTTGTTTAAATGAATTCCCAGCTCCTCTCATGTTGAGGAGGGCGAGCATCAAAGCATCGTGGCATTGACAATGAGGGTGTTTTTATGTGTGTGTGTGTGTGTGTTACAGTATGGGTACGTATGGCTGCTTGGGAGCAGCTGAACAGTGCTTGAAATGAGCAGGGGTGGGGCCAGAGGGTTGCCCCCTGGAATCTGATTGGCCATCCCTGGTGCCCCCCTTACCGGAGGCAGAAGGTGATGGGTAGTTTGCTTGTTAGTATCATGGATGGCTCATGGACGGGCCTATTGGGTACAGGCCCAGGGGCCCCTGGACCAGAACCTCTCTATGAAGAGACTGTAAACATTTCCTGTTGAAAACTCAATCAAATGGCCACAAAATGAGCTGTCTCTCTCAGTCGGGGGCCTTGCTCCTATGTAGGATGGGTAGGGGACCTTTAACATGTCTGTGTCCAGGGGCCCATTGTCTCATAATCTGTCCATGGCTGTAGGCTATTTGGGGTTGCTAATTTATTCATTGATATTAATTCACATTAGAATAATTAATGTTGATTATTTGGCATTCATTTATTACACTGACTAAATAATGTAACTATTAATCATAGACTATAATTTGAGAATTTTTACTTGTTTTACAAATGTGCCCCCCTTCTATCAAACTGTGCCCCAGTCTGCCCCCCCGATTCGAAAGTTTTATAAAGCGCCCCTGGAAATGAGAGGAGCCGCAGAACCAGACCAGGAAATTGATCAAATGAAAAGGGGGCACGTTGTTATTTCGCATTACAAATTCACCAGCATACTGTGCATAAAGATGCATAATCTGGGGTATAATTTAGATGCAAAGTACAAACACCCATCCCCTCCCTCCCTCCCTCTCACTCTCACATACAACAAACAGAGCGCCATGGATAACAAGAATCATTGGTGTGCATGTGCTGCAGCAATAAGACAGAGGGTAGCTTTGTTGTTGGCCAGCCCAGTTGCTCCACCTCCTCCTTGTATCAGCACATCTTCTTCTCTAACTGCTTGGGGCACGGGGCAGGAAGTGTGTCACCACGTCTGGTCTCTTTGTGCCTCATATCCCAGACCTTGTGTGGAAGCCTCAGGAGTGTGTGTGCTCATGCACTGGGAGTCATACAGATGGTTATATGCATGTCACAGTCCTGGACACTCACTCCGATTAGTTGGTCAAATACGAACCTTCAAGCTCAGCACATGGGGAGGGGGGGCAACGCAGCTGCTTACTGAATTGAGTTTAACAGAGAATAATGAGAGTTGGCACAGGTAGAGCTGTTTGTTAATGTGAATGTGTGTGTGTGTATGTGTGTGTGTGTGGAGGGGAGGGGGTCTGGAGCAGAGCAAGAGATGACTATCAGGCAGGCAGTTTAGGTAGCTGCTTCCTGAGTGCTGATGTGGCCCCTGTGATTCAATTGGCTGGGCTGCTGAGTGACTGCAGGGCTACCGGTTCTCTGGTTGGTCAGCCGGGCTGTGCTGCAGCACAGCAACGCCATCCTGTGGAGAGTGAGTGAAGTGCAGCATGAAGATGAAAGGACGCTGACCCAGCAGCAGCTCCAGATACTGCCTGTGGGACTGATCAGGGGGTAGAAAGAGACAGGCCTTGTGTTGCAGTGCCCACATTGAGTGCTACTGGCTTTATTCTAACGTTTATTTGTCATAGACAGCTTCCCTGAGGACCACCCTGCTCCACATTTACTTAACAGGTTGTGTCTTGGGAAATTTCCAGGACAGCTCCAGTCTTCTAATGTAGAAATCCACCTTCTCCACTATGAGAGTGAAGTGCATCTCAATGTCAAGAAAGGGAAAAGTCATATTTTCTCAGTCGGTTCGGGAGGCTAAACATGAAATATGATATGTGATATCAGTAGTTCTTATCATTTTAATAAAATCAGTATAGGCACTATCAAAAAATTGTTTGGCAACACTGGTTGCACAAAATAATCTCCAAGTTGACTAATCTTGTCTATTTGTATGACACTTGATGTAAAATGTACTCTAAAATTAGAAAAGCGGAAAGTGTTGGGGCCAATTCACCCTTCTTGTAGTGAGTTCAGGACTGCTTCCTCAGTGCTCCTGACATTAGTATTCTCAGAGGGGTGTGCTCCCTGAGAGCCAATTCCCAAAGCCCACGGCCCCCCGCTGAGACGCTGTTACCAGCACTTACAGTAGATGGCGACAGACATCTGAGGCAGGGGCGATAAGAGCCTCTCAGCAGGGTGGTCCCTTTGAGAAATGCAGTCAGAACCTGTCACACTTCCTGCTCTCTGAGAAGGAGGTCTTCTTTTGATCCCATGCTCACAGATGCAAAATATTTCCTCTGAATCCTAACGTGGTCAGAGCCATGATGGGCCAAAAAAACCTGATCATTTCTATTTAAGACATACAATGAATTTTCAGGCAATTCCTCAAAGACACTTGACAGACACCTGGTTGTTGGTTACACCTGTGACTGTCTAGTAATAGCAGGAGAGGGATGCAGTGGGATTTTTTTCCCCTGCTCCTGTGGAACCTGACAGAAATATCACAGGTGTAAGATATTTTTACCCTATTGTGGGCAGATAGAAAATCAATACTATTAAAGTATTCCATTCCAGACGCAGCCTCTTGTCCATGTGTGCCAGTGAACCATGTTTAGCTAAATGTGAAACATCATGGAGTCACTAGTTGCAGTTGAGAAATCATCAACAATGGACCTCTCTTAATGACATAGTATTTTTTTTGTTTAGTTTTGTCTTGGTTAATGTAGCAAGAGAGAGAAATTAAGGGAAAATGGTACTACTGCTACTATAATCAATATTGTATATAAACAATGAATAAAATAACTTGGACTTACATTCGCCAGGTGGCCAGAAACACAGCTCCAAATTAATGTTAATATTGCTCCTAAAAGCAAGTAACTGTTTGCTAACAAGTGAGTTAGCTTTGGCGTTAGGTTATAATATGTCTGTGTTGTGTTTACTGAACTTGGATACACAGGAAATGTTTTTTCCCTGTCTGTATTAAAGAAGACGTGATTGAGAAACGTGTTTATCCATACATTTGATGTTGCTAGCCAAGACTTGCTTGCTCTTTGTAGATAAAGTACAGAAGGAGTGGCCAATAACTGGGCGCCCCGGTAGCTCACTTAGTAGAGCGTGCACCATAAAGGCTGAGTCCTTACCACAACGGCGTGGGTTCCATTCCAACCTGGGCCCTTTGCTGCATGGCATCCCCTCTCTCTCTCTCCCACCTTTCCTGTCTCTTTCTGCAGTGGTCACTAACAAATGAAGGCAAAAATGACTCTTAAACAAAAAATAGAAGTGGCCAACATTTTGCGCCATTTGCCAATATTACCATCAACATCATTCTGACCACAGTACAAAGATGGCTTAACAAAATCCAACTGTACAATCATCTGAACCCAGAGAGATTCCTTGTCTGTGGAAATGTCCTGCATTGCCTAAATTGACCCATCTCATCATGTCATCTACAGTAGCTCCTATCTGAGAGGGCATTCAGTGTTTTTGAATGCATCTTGGAAGAAAAGTTGTTGTGCAAGTGAAGAACATTTTATTCCCACATGGAAAGCTGGCAAAGAAAACCCGAATACACTTTTATTTATTCAGGAATGCTTTTGTTTGGACTGCTGGGCCTTTACACCTGCTAGAAATATGTATAATAAATGTTTTGTTTTAAATCAGCCCTCTGATCTAAACACTGTGTGAGGATTGATTAGTAAAACTGTTGCATCTTGCTTTTGAGTGAAATGATTTCAAAAAGCTTTCACTCCTAAGATACCAACTCAATGTGTGCATCCATTTGCCTTATTTTCTGTTATTGTCTGATGTATGAATTTCAATTTAGTGTGAATAGTCAGGAGTTATGCAGTTGCAGGGGGAGGCAGGATTTACTAAATATCTCCCTGCAGGTTACAATCAAACTGCAGCACCCCATGGAGACCTCCTCCTGTCACAGCCCTGCTGATTGTAGTCTTGACACAGAGTTCATTGTTACTTTGTTTATTTGACAGTCACACAGGCTGCACATTGCTCATTGTTCCTCCCACACTGTCATTTGTCTTCCATAACACTATATTATGCTAATTCTTCCCTGCATGCATACTGCAGTGCCAGACATCAGTCCTGTCATTCTTTGGATTGACAGCTCCAGAACATGTGCTCGATGGGTTGTCATCTCCTGCAGAAACACTGGTTCTTTTCAGACACGCTGCTCTGTTTATGCGTCACTCTGAGATGTAAACATTAAACACACACACCTCCCACGGAAACTGAGAAAGATTAAGATTATATAAAAGGAGTAGAATTTCCAGTGTTTGTTTGAATTCAGCTTTTCTTACTAAAAACATTGTGTTTATGTTTAAGGCCTTGCAATGCATTTCCTACTTCAGAAACATCTACAGGCTTTTTTAAATATTTTGAAACTTGCATACCTCTCACCCATTGCATGTTGGCGTAGGCTCCAGCCCCCCATGATCCCATGAGAACAGGATAAGCTGATTGGGGAATGGATGGATGAAGTTGAAATGGGTCTGTCTCAGTACCCACATCTGCAGTATTTGGGCGTAGTCAAGTGCCTGCTTTTGTGAAGTACTGTGTTTGTAGGGGCTGGGAGGAGTAATACAATTAATAAAGCAATTAAATAAAGAAGAACATGGGCCTATTGTACATAACTAACAAAACTCATCTGACTAAATCTAATATACAATTTTGCAGAGGTGGGACCAAGTCATTGTATTGCAAGTCACAAGTAAGTCTCAAGTCTTTGCACTCAATTCCCAAGTCAAGTCCCTAGTCCTAAACCTTGTTTCGAGTCCTAAACAAGTCATTATGTGCTCTTCACCAACTGTAATGCAATTTTAACAAAATACTAATAATATATTAAATTTAAACAAATCATGAATGCTTTTTAAAATGTGTATTTATTTCAGTGCAACTGAACTTAATCATAAAGAAAAGTAGTGCTGACATTGTACTTTCATAGCATAGAGCACTATTAACCAGTACCACAACAGAATGAAGTTTGTATGTGTCTGTCCTGTCTTGTTGTATTTAAATAACATACTTGTTCATCTTTGGGCTTGGGGGAAGGTATCAAGTATTTTTAAGTCAAAAGACTCAAGTCCAAGTTAAGCCACGAGTCACTGGTGTTAAAGTCCAAGTCAAGTTGCAAGTCTTTGAATTTGTCAAGTCAAGTCATCCAATTTGTGACTCGAGTCTGACTCGAGTCCAAGTCATGTGACTTGACCTCTGCATTTCTGTCAAAAGACTGTGTCTCAAATCGCGTACTCCCGTTAGTACACGGGACACAGGGTAGTGTTGTCTCAAATCGAATACTGCTGTAGTGCGCTTACTGGAAATGACGATCGCAACCTTTGACCGCGTCTTCTTCTTCTTCTTTTTAATGACTACTTTTTAATACTTTTCTGCTGATGTATACCCAAGTAATGAATTTACCTACCGGTTGACTTGTCAGTGTGTAGGTTCTAATTCTTGCCTTTTTCTTTCTCTATCTCCATAAAGGACATGACCTCAGCTACATGAGCAATGACAACAATGGGATCAAGAAAAGAAAGAAGTCCTGAGAGTGTGGTTTACAGTACCATAGTTTGTTTATTATAAATACATTTTGAAAAACTTGTAAAAAGAAAACAAATTAATATATGACATTGTAGAAAAAATGTATACTTCTATAAAATGAATGAGCTTGTATAAAAAATAAAATGTAGTTTTTCTTTGAGGTAATGAACTCACATGCAGGGACAATGAACACAGTTTTTAATTTCACCTAAATGGTGCTTCCTTGCAACCAACATAGTTGCTAAAGGGGTAAGGGTATTTGTCTCTAATCCAGCATCCGGTTCCTGGTTCCCAGACGTCCCAGGTGATGTCCAGAGAAACCCCTGGCAGACGGGAGACCACCATCTGCAGGACTTCATCCCTCTCCTCTTGTGTCAGTTGTTGCAATTCTGTCTGTTCAGAATGGCTTCATTGTACTGCATTGTATTGTGTGTACTTTTTACTGTTTCATTCATATATTGTTTTACCAAAGATCTATGACTGACCAACCTGCATCTCTGCTGTCCTGGCAGCAGTCAGCTGAGCAACCCGGAGTCCTCTTCAGTGACAGAACCAGCTCCTGCTCTTCCTCTCCCCCTACCACGGCCTCTCCCACTTCCCCCTCTAGCCTCACTGTCACTGCTTTCTTCAGTAGAGCTGCATAATCTTCAGAACTTGAATCCCGAAATGAAAGAAAATGAAAATGTATAAAATGGGTAGTTTTATTGTGATGCCTTCCATATTTGAGGATGCTGATTGACAGTAACAGTGAAATACTCCATGGTAAGCTGTAATGATAAAGCAAGGTAAACTACAATGATGCACGAATTGATAAATACATAGGATATGTTGCCAAAAACATCTGTTCTTTACTTTATGTGCATTATCTCCAGTCTAACGTTAGTCATCCCACTCCTACCATCTGTTTATAACTGACGTTAGTTTAGTATTATCGTTGTCTAAACCCACTGCCAGACCCATTCAGTACAGTAATGTTGACAATAAAAAAGTCTCATCTATTATGCAGAAACATTAGCGCATCGATTCAGCTATCACGTCAATAATGAACGTCTGGTTCACTAATTTTTTATTTAATTTTGCTGACATTGCTGAGCCCCTTGGTGGAAGCTAGACAAATGGCGATTGATAAAGCTGGCTAGCTAACTTTAGCTAACGCTGAAGTGTCATATACATGCAGTCAATGTATCATGCGACGACAATGGATTAATTCAAAGACACTAGCCTATATTGTGCAAGCTAGCAAGCTGATAACGGTATTGACTCTTAATAAATCAGATTTTTTTTTTAATAACGTTAGTCAAACTATAATGACAGTGCAACTTCACTTACATGATGCCAGTCGATCACGCTCAGTCTACTGTATGTCATGTCACTGTTTTGGCCGATGCCCAGGATGCCTACTGTGTGCGAGCACGAGAACGAGCAACAACGCTGAATGCTATTGTCTTAACGGCCACTGGTGTCACCAAAAACAACGACTTTCTGAAAACTACGCACAGCACCTTTAAGTCTCATTGACTTTCTTACTTCTACACTGAGGCCAACTTTCCATAGGTCAGATGAGTTAATACAGTTTTCATCTCTGCTTGAATATCATTCTGATCTACATAATTTTCAAGCAGACCTTAGAGCAGAGAAAGGTAATTCTGCAGCAGAGCTTTGAAAACTTTTCATCATACTTTCTCCTGCTGCCCACAGGTCCATTGTCTGACTCATAGCGTAGTCATAGTATCGAGATCTAACCTCTCTCACACCCAGGATCACGCACTAAATTTGCTTGAGTGGATTCAGAAAGGTGCAGTCATTTTCTCTCTTTCTGACCCCAATTTCTTCAGGTTAATGATGAATACACATCAGGTGGGACAAACCATCAGACGAACAGTTACAATTTGGATATGTTCATGTTTGAACTCATTTAAGTTGGAAAAAAATATAATATCTTTTCTGACTAGTACATCATTTCTTAACCTTGACAAACAGGCATTTTCCTTGTTGGTAATGTGTCAGAAAAATGAGAATGTGAGGGCTGTATTTACAGCTCGGAAGCTGGTGGATGGCATTTTCCACAATTCCCATCTGAGGTGAAAGCATCCTCACTGTGATCATTGCCTAGCCTTGAGCTTGTATCAGCCATTTCATGGGTTCCAGCCAACACGCCCAATTCCCCCTAACCCAAAAATCTGTCACCACCAGCTGGAGTCATTACCCCAGCTCCTCCCTGGGTAGGCGAGGGTCACTCCTCCCTCATATCCTCGTCAGCCAACAGGGACAGATGTTCATTACAAGCCCATTTCCTCCCTCCAATATTATATCTATTAGCAATAGAGCAGAGTAGTACATAGCTGCCTATTGTCTCTTATGACATTGGCGTTGCTTCATATAGTAACAAGTGAATGGGATGAACGTGTTTAGCGGTCACCTGCTGGCAGATCCTGGGTCAGAGCAATATGCTAAATGTAACTGAGATGATGGCTGACTGTGAGGCGATGAGGCTCATTAGCAGCTGATGGTCATGGGTACTCAGTCCAGTAAATTGATGATCAGGAGCTTTTTTGGGGACACATCATGTTTAATACTTCCAGAAGCCTGAATGTAATGTTCATCTAAATGACTCATCTAGTAAGAATCTCTATGTAAATTGAGGAAACTTTCCAGGGGAACATGTAATATTATTATATTGAAAAGGAAGTTTGTTGAACATGTTGATCCTGTGTTCATGTCATATTCCAGTTACAATTATTCACACTAATAGAGTCCGCTCTACTTTGGTGCTGGTCGATACGGCAGAACATTTTATCACGCTAATTTTTAAAATGAGTGTCAATATTAATATATTCCCTTAAGCGTAAAATTCCAAATTACAGTAGATTCAAAACCTGAAAAATAGATTTGTATGAGCTGCAAAAGAAATTATATGAAAATAAACCAACAATCCAATGTGCAGTGTGAAATGTTTTCAGCCAGGGAGCTTATATTTTGGGTCAGTTATGTGCTTTAGTTAAAATCCATTTTGGCATTAAATAACCAAAAACATGCTTGATGTGTATTAATGTGGGGGAAAGCACATAGAAATGATACTGTACAGTTTGTTGTTGGGATGGGTGTAATTGCTGGGGTTTGAGACTGTATGTGCTTGTACTCTGCGTGCTTTATTGGATGGTGATACTTCAGATAATAAACTTTTGTTTGTGGTATTTGCCTGCACAGGTTTTTGGCTTAGTTAACAATATACATCACCTAGCTGTCTTGTTGGACAACATTGGAACTGGATCAGCCACTTTATGGCCAAAGGAGGCTTTTAGTAGCCAGTTTATCGTCACACCACCAACGTATTGTTACCACGTTTATTCACCACCGCTCTTTACATGTAATGTTGTTGTGACTGTTGAGCTTTCCTGAGAGGAAGCGCTTGTCTCTCCTGTCTAACCATCTTGACTTTTGATGCTTAAACAATATGTGTTGTGTTTAGCTAACAAAACCAACCCCACTGTGCATTCTTTTCCTAAAAGACTGCCATATGATTGGTTCAAAAAGATTTGTTTCTGTGATGTAATTGCTTGTTAGTATGTTGTCAAGCAATGTAGCTTATCGAAAGTATATTGAAGTTTCAACTTCATCTGTGTTCATATTATATCACCCAGCCCTGCTCTACTTATAAATAGAGGAAAACATGGTACAGTCATGTGATAGATTTTAAAGTACCACAGCTGTTGACCTTACACCTGTCGCCTTGAATATGTGCATTACAACAAATTAAATATGGAGACATGGTCAAGATGAAGCAACTGGCCAATGTAATCACTTCCTTCTACATCTTCAAACTGAGTTGAAAGCGTGTAGCTATAAATATGATCCCAGCAGGCTTTCCCATGCTTTTTACAGTATGTATATACATAACAGGGCAGGGCCTCAGTGTTGGAATGAAAGGCCTGAGGAACAGGAAGTCACTGAGGTTTGATATTCAGTAAGGGGACACAAGTGTTCAGGCAGTCCTGCTCTGTCCATATCACTCAGCAGGAGGATCCAGTGCACCAAAGGAGAGGACTTTGGGGTTTGGATGGGGCCGGTGCTCCTCTCGGTCCCAGAGAGAAGGCCCTTGTTCCTGGGCGGCTAATGAGAGCTGGCCTGCTGACAGAGGGCCCTCCGCTGGAGGAAGATGCTATTGTGTGTGGGAGCTCTACACCACAGAGGAGTCGCTTCCTCTGACTACTGACTAATGTTTCATTCAGAGCTCCCTGCACTGGCACTGCTCTGTCTATACACAATATATCAGATAATGCAGCAGAGCTCATCAAATGCATGTGTTGTATGATGTATGCTTTGCAGAGTGTTTCTATGCACCCATGTGGCACTAACTCACATTTCTTTCTCTCTTTATGGGAATATGAGTGCGTCTCTGCACGTGTCTCCAGTTTGTTTTCCATACTGCCCTATGTGTGTTTTTTATCTTCACGAGTGGGTGTTATAGCTCCACAGGGAGCATTCGCTCTGTGAGTAGTGATTCCACTTGTCTTCACAGATAAACGCTATGAGTCTCTGCTCTCAAAGCGGGTATATTAAAACTGTCAAAAGTGTTGCGCAAAGGAATGTTTTGTGTCTGCATGTATATGAGCCTGAACTCCCAAAAGGCAATATGTAGTGGGTAGGCAGTTACCAAGGAAGGAGGCACTGCAGTGCATTTGTTCTTACACGTTGAAATAATGTCCATAGTAACAGTTTATGTAATCTTGTATTGAGTCAAAATCGATGATTAAAAAAAATCTCATAGCACCTATTGTACTTGTTTCCAAACCTTGCTCATCTTTAACCTTTTACCACCCACTGCTTACCCATGAGCTAATAGCACAATGTACAACTTTAACTTCAAAATTCACATGAATATGAACATGCAATATATGTATTGATAGATTACGTTCTCAGATTTTCAGTCATTGTGGTCATTTTTGAAAAGAATGCCATGTCATAGAAACAATCCTGGTATAACACATGGCAATATATATATATATATATATATATACATACAACTGAAAGGTACACTGAAACCTTAATTTTAATAGTTAGTATGGTAAATATGAAGCTACCGCTAGCAGCTGGTTAGCTTAGTTTAGGCTCTTTAGGCCCTTTGGACAGAGCCAGGCTAGCTGTTTCCCCATGTTTCCAGTCTCTGTGCTAAACTAACCAGCTTCTGGCTGTAGCTTCATATTTACCGTACAAACATCAGAGAGATATCAATCTTGTAATCTAGCTCTAGAAATCCCGTTCCAATGATCCCAATTTCTAAAGTGTCAAATTGTTGGATTAAAAATGTGATAAAAGCAAGATAGCTGGAAATTGTGTGTACATTCTCAAATTTAGAGATTGGTTGAAAGAAACACAGAAATGGTCTGGCATCAATTGCCCTGACACAGGTGGTGTTGCTGGAATAAAAAACTCATAAAAAAACTCCTTAGTTATGTTCATATTTTCTTTTTTATTAATTGTGTGCTGCCATTTGAAACAGGTCCACTGAATAATGCCATAGCATACTTACAAAGCTACAACTAATGCTGTCTTGTCTCCTGATTTTCACCCAACAATGATTGATAATTTCTTGCTTCAGTCTTTCTAACAGTGTAATCTAAGGAAAATTCAGGAATGGCTTGTTAAGATGAGTATTTTATTTAGTACAGTATATATTCAAACCTGGCAACCCAACACTGAATGAACAGCCGGCTATGGTTTATTGGTGGTAATTGCTGCTTTTCTGGCATTTTATCAGCCCATCTGTCGCTGACGATTGGAGCATGTGGTGTAGTACTATCCATACACACACACACACACACACACACACACACACACACACACACACACACACAGGAGTATATGCATGCAAGTGGTACCCTCATACCTAAATGCATAAACCCAGACAGGTGGACAAACACAAACATGTGCACACATCTGTCATCTGCGCCAACACACAAACACACACACACACACACACACACACACACACACACACACACACACATCACAGATAAAAGCCTGCACCTGATCCCTTTACTCCACATTTGATATTAATCGACATATAAATGAACACATATACCCATGTACATACTGCACCAGCAAACACAGCACACACATACACACTTCATACATTCTGCTACATGGGTGCTCACCAACAATATTCTGTTACAGGTCACATGGACAGACACACACACACACACACACACAGAAATCACTTGATCCATATACTACTACTGGAAAGAACATAAACAAAACACAGACTATGCACATATACATACATACATACATACAGATGAATGCAGATACATTCATGCAGACACTAACACACACCCACACGGGTGCAATAAAAGCCTGTTTTATGACTTTGATGAATGGATTTTGGATATTGTATCCTTTTAGGTGGGTGCAGAAATGGGGGTACTGTAGGGTGCTGGGGAAGAACACGCACAAGTACTGCTTACATATAAACTGACAAGTACAGATATATCAACAATGTACCGTACATGTACTATAGTTGCATGCATGCATGCAGAAATGTATAAATACACACATAGGGATCCTGTCTCTCTGCCTGGGGAAGCCCAGTCTTTGCTATGATTAATAGGGGTTGTGTGGCTCCCACTCTTTACCTCATACTATCTCTGTGCTGAAGCTGGAAAAATAAGCAAGCAGTCAGCTTACATGACACTGACAAGAAAAACTCCCTGGCCGACCAGCCAGCCTGCATACAGTATGAGCAGGATAGCGCTTAGCATGCAATGTTCTGAGTTCAGCAGGCCTTGGCGCCAGAAATAAGGGCTAATTCGCAATAAGGCTTGGTACACTTTGCTTGTACTACATTGGCCCAGATTACTACTGTTGCAACTACCTTGTAATGTTATACTTATGATATTTTATTCAAAAAGTCCAAGACACTACTTTTTACCTCGTAAGAGATATAATAATGCCCTCCAGTAACTTCACACTACAATGAAAAAAAGCTAACTTCTAACTTTTTTTTTTTTTGCATGGCTGGCCAGTCCACAATGCCTTACAAAGCAATTCACTAGAGTATGATGGAAAATGAATAGGGGCAAACTCGCATCACACTGCAGCCTGGGCAGTGTACCAAACACCAAGCCGATTGACGGACACTGGACCTAAACAAAAAGCATGACAGGCCTCATATTTGTGCTTGTGTTCTGTCTCGTTATTAAATGTGACACAGTATAAACACAACAGAAAGATAGGACAGAGATGCATCAAAGAAATTGGTTTAAATGTGATAATGAGAGCGATTTAAACACATTTCGCCACAGCTGCTTAAGCTATTAGTGTTAACACGTCTGACTTAGGGACATGAAATTGACAGAGAGTTCAGGGGTTCAGCAGAAATAAGAATAAGACAGGGTGTATTTTTTCATTGATTCCCAAGCCTTGTATGTTGGGAGAGCTCTGTGGAGAATCTGCAGTGGAGCAACTCTCTACCAGCATCCAATCATGACTCACAGCCAGATCTAAGCAGAAAGCATGGCTGCACTCATGTTTTTTCTCTGAGATTTCCAAACCAAACTGTCAAAGAAACCTAGTGAACCTCCCACTGACCAGGAGGTGAGATCATAAACTTGTAGTCAAAAGTGCAAGCATTTCCAATCCCTGTGACAGGAACTTTTACTGTCACAGTTGCTTGTAAGCGTCCAGAGAATATTTTCTTATTGGTACTTCTTGGTTGTCTGCCTCAGTTATGTGATTCCATAGTTCCAATTTGGTATTTTTATTGGGTGCGTGGAGGACATATTTTCACTTAGGTCCAGGTGTTTGGCAGCTTACCCTCGGCTGTCAGTCCAGGCTTTCACAAGAACATGACAGGCCTCTGAGCTGTTTATTTAACTTCACCCCATTAACTTGCACTGACTGACAATCTTTGGAGTTTTTGGAAGGAGATGGGAGGAGAAGGTGAGGTCAGGAGAGGTAAGTTGGGAGAGTAAATTCCCTACTTAGCTGTGTTAGCTATTAATGTCGATATTCATGTTTGTTTGGGAGATGCCAATAGATTGTCTGTCTAGATATTTACACTGTGAAGGCCTCGTCACACAGCATTTAAAACATTTTTCACGCCAAGTTTAAGCATTTAGCTGACACGCGTTGGCCAATAGTAAACCGTCTTGACAGTACTGACCTTTGAGGGAATGGAGAGTCTTAAATGGAGGAAGCTATCATAGCTTATTAGCTGTGATGCACCTTCCACTTTTTGGGTGCGGCCATTTTCAGTTTTTCCTCTAAATAAAGTTTGTGAAGAGTGTAATGAAACACACTACATCAGATCCACCTATTAGAGCAGAGGTGGCCAACTATGTGCCATGGAGAGCTAACAGTCTGCAGGTTTTAAGTCCAACCAAAGACTCCATCCATTGATTGGTACTCCTTCGAGTAGAGAGGAAGAACTCATCAGTGAAGTCTGCTGGGGTGATCGATTGAAGTGAAATCTGCAGACTTTTGGCTCTCTATGGCACATAGTTAGCCATTCCTGTATTGGAAGGCACACTGGTGAGCCTTTATTAGGTTTTAAAGAAAAAGTCGTTCCAATATCTGCATACTGGTGTAGGGGTTAAATTCTAATTGATACATCAATAATAATGTGATGAAATTACTGGTCATATTGGAGGAGAAGGGAGTGTTGAGGGGTTAAAAAGGAAAAATACCTGAGCTGGACAAGGTTGTAAAGATAAGAGCAGTACACTCCTTCAGCCCTAACCAGAATGATCGCCTGGTTGACTGACCTGTCGGCAAGAATTGACCACGTGGGCATATTATGTGTGCGCATGTGTGGTGACATGGCTAAAGGAGTGCACACTGCACGCTGACATGAGTCTTTGTCCTTCCAACTGATGGATGGGTTCATGGCCTGAGTTTTAGAGTGGACACACATGCATACACACTCGCACACACAGAGCTCTTGATCTTATCTTGCAGTCACTCATAAGTGCCACTGACCGTTAGTTATGAAGGCCCGAAACCTGATCCACTGTGGGCAGTTAAGAAGTCCTGCTCTGTGATCAGGGAAAAACACAGAGAGAGGTATTTCTTTTATTTAGTCCCCCAAGGAAAGTCAGTGTGTTCCAGTGAGGTTACGCTTTAACACACTCCATACATTCAGAGCTGGCAACTGACCAGTAAAACCACCGCTACTGCAGTTGGAGGTAAAGTGACTTGCTCAAGGGCATTTAGCCAGTAGTTGCTGATGGAGTGGAGAGTGCTATCCATTCACTTTCCCCGTCGTCACCTTCCCAGGCAACATGGAGATTCAAACTGCTGACCTTCCGCTCACACTCACACACTCCTGTTTATCACCTCTAGGCAACAGCCACAGCCATCTGCACCCTTGTTTGATAAAACTTCACCAGCCGACAGAGATGCCTGCTTACACAAATCCAAACTCCTGCAGTGACCTCCAAAATGTTTAGCCAGCGGCAGTAGCGGTATAGCACTCGAGTCAGCTCGGTCTCTCCCTCCAGTCGCTGTCAGTCCTCTGTCAGCTGCCATCCATCACGGTCCAGCTATTTGGGTTCACCTGCAGCCGACTGGGCCAAGACAAGAGGGCTTGTCTTTCTGTCAGTCACTGAGTAATGACACCAGGCCTGGGTGACCTCCAATGCTCACTAACAAAGCACAAGCTGCCTGCAGTAGAGTGGAGTAGAGTAAAGTAAAATGGACTGGACTAGACTAGAAGTGAAAGGCATGAACATGCGGTTCTTCAGTCAAATGAAGGTCCAACATGTGTAGCAGAGGAAGACATTTGCTCCTTGCAGTAGAGAAGTGTCAGACAGTGACAGGCAAAAGTTTGGAGGTTTCTATTTTTGAATGCAGTAGCGCGGAGAAGCTGACCAGGCATGCTGAATGAAAAATGCATGACAGGCCCAGGTAATTATTCTAATCCCACTTGAGAAAGAGATAGGGAGGCAGAAAAGGGAAATTAAAATTTTCATCATTAGGCTTTGCCCTGATCAATAAACTGCGTATAATTAAAAAGTGACTCCAGCTAGAATCGGACCGTATACACCGCTAACCCCTTCCTTTGTGCCTGGCATTAAGCCTGAGAACTGAACCCACCCTATCTCCTCTCCTGGTAGGTCTGACGCCGGCATCCACAGACAGGCTCATCCTGTATGGAAAAATGATCAGCCATGGAGCTGAACGCCGCTGGCCTCGTAAATAAGACGGAGGCAACGGTTGAAAGGGTGTCCTGACACGAGGTATCTGACTGTCCACTTCCCTCGGTCCAGCCGCAGGGGTGTAAATCAGACATCTGCTGGTCCGGGGATAGCGGGCCTGAAGGGTAAAGGAGGGAGGTCCAGGGAGGTCCTTCTCTGCTCTTTAGCTTCCATTTTCAAGGGAAGGATTTACTGAACATGCATGCTCTTTGTCTGCCACCCAATGTCAGATTAGTACAGGTATGCTCATTTATACCAGAGGCCTGCTGAGTAAAACCACCGTCCTCTGCTTTTGGCAATTGAGCAGCACCACAGGCAAAGCTGGCGGTGAAGGAGAGGACAGCCAGCGCTTATCTGCAGGGAACAGAAACTGACAAACACTTCTGCCAGGGGCTAGCCAGAGGAATTCTGTTTCCCTGCTCAGCACACACATGCAGATAAAGTACAAGATCTTCTTTTCTGAAGACTGTCTGCCCCCTCTGCCTTGCTTGGCTACCATCTTTCCCTGGATTTATCTCTCCCCTGGCTATCATCAATAACCACACACTGAGAGTTTATATTGTTCCACTTCAGGAGCACTGAATTTAATTCAAACGGCAAGTCCACTATAAGTTACACAACAGGATTTGACAGTTTGAAGGCCAGTACAGATATCTTTGGATTGAAGTTGTGAATAACTGATACTGTGAGCTGCACAATGCTCAAATGGGACCATTTTCAGGCCAAGAAATTAGAATAAGTGTATTAATTCAGTGTTTTTCCCAGACCTTTATACACTGAAGGGTGGAAAAGGGAACAGTTAGCTAAAACAACAATGTTGTTATGAGTTCTACAGTTATTCATAACATTGTTTAAACCTGCAATAACAAATTTTTTTGCCGCTTGGGGGCAGTGGAAACAGCTGTAAGCACAACACTATTATTACCATTTAAGTTGATATGGAAAACATGTTAGCAAACAGTTCCCAGTTGACACATCCATGCTCCGTAGAGCTGAGGGGAACTACAGAATTGGGTGATAATTATATGTGGGTTCATTGCTACAAGCGACCATTTTTACATACAAGTAGCACTGTGATCCATTGTCAATATAAACATATTTATTTTAGCCACTTTAAAATCAATAATAATAGATATTTATGCATAATGGAGCTGTAATTAATCAAACTTATACAGAGCTAAGAAAAGATCATATCTATCATACATTAACTGACCCTTATCCAATTTAAATGAAAGGTCTGCCTCAATCTAACCTCACTTCACATGGCAGAAAAGCAGGCATTAAGGGAAAATTTCCTCTTGTAACTGAAAGTTCACAGCCAGATACCAACCATTATGTCCATAAGTGGATCTCCTCTGGTGAAGAATGTCAGCTAAGAAAAAAACTAAAATGAAAACTGAACTCTGTGCAACAGCTGCATTGTAATACATCTTATTTTACTGCTGAGCTTTTAGTCTTAGGCCATTAGCAAAGCATCTGGTATGGCGTGTCCTGATAATAGTCCAAACCTGAGAGCTCAGCAAGCATTAAATCAAGATATATTACAATGCAGCTTCTACATGGCGTTTACACATTACATTTGAGGTATTTAGCTGATGCGGGTATCTTTGGAATACCTTTTAAATGATTAAATCAACAATGTTACGAACCTTAGCACCAAATTCTGTTGAATCCCTTGAATATTTACGTTGTATGGGGGTGTTTTTTCACTTAGTTTCTACAAGTTTCTCCTTTTGCATCTGCACCTCAGACAAATTAGCTCTCCAGAAATTGCTGAGCCCTCCACCTTAAGCACATCATGCATCATTCAGCAGTGCAGGACGGTTCATTGTGAATTTGAAGTTGACAGATTAAGAAGAGAAGAACCTGAGAATCTTCGGCCAGTGCTGCGTCTATACTGTACTGTAGGCCAACGCTGAGTCGACCCCGAGGAAGCAAAAGCAACATGATTCCAAAATTTACTGGCTCAGGGTTAACAAGGTCTAGTTGTTAGGCAAACAGCCTGTCCCAAGGATGCAGTAAATAACAGTAAGCGCTACGGTGCGAGACCACAGGGTCTGTGTATGTACAGTATACTTGCATCTGGCCAGTTAGGTATTTTTATGCATCTGGGTGGGTGCACATGTGTGGTAAGAGTGCCTCAGCCAGTCTAAGATTGATATGGAGGATGGACAAAAGTGAAGTATGAGGTTTTTTTTTTTTCTGTATATCACTTTTAGACTCTGCGTTTCTACCTCCAGGCCGACCCACTCCATTCATCCCTCTGTTGTTTTTAGGCTTGATTATACAGTATACAGTTGTGAAAGGGTACAAGTCATCTGGGGAATAAGAATGAGGGTTAGACTGATTGATTGGCAAAACCAAGCCTGCCTTCAAGTGCAATTCTCAAGGGCTTAGTGTCTGATCGACTACATCTTTTTGCAGTTTGATGAGAATATAATTCAAGACATTAATTGAAAATTGTACACTTCAAAGATATTTATAGTCGGCTCAAAAATATTGACTGCTTCATTCCAAACATATTGGTATCACCATTGTAAAACTCATATGGATCGAAACATAATTTTAACCCACAATGCCAGGGGCCCTCTGAGCCGCTGTGGTGCCATTTGTTTGTGTGCGGTTTTGATGATGGCTACTGTGAAAATTGAAGATTCTGTTTATCGCTCCACTCACCCGCTCTTGTCCTTGTGTTGATGCAGCAATCAGAAAACCACTCGGGGAGAGGAGTGGCATTGGTGAGGGAAACAAGGGAGAAAAACAGAGATGCCGAAAGACAGACTCTCACCTAAGTATCCAGCTTATTATCTGATAGGAATCTGCGTGGCCAGATTCGATTGCGGCGCCCTCGCAATGTCTCCGACTTAATCACGGTGTCCGCCCCCTCCCTCACACAGATTATCCCTTCCTATCGTGGAATCAATTTGCCTGTCACTGAAACATGGCTCATGCCTCGACTGGGTGGAGGGAAAGCTCTTTGATGCAGGTAACTGCGATTCAATTATGTTCCAGTGGAGAAATCACATCTGGAATGTGCATAAAAGAGGGATAAAGAAGGACAGAGACATGGTTGTCAATGTGCCTGCCAACCTATTGACTTTGATTTGACTTTGTAGTTTTTAGCCATGCTAGTGGCTCTAGGGATGGCAAAGTCCCCAGAGGCTAAATCCTATTGACTTTGGTGATCCCCTGACTTTCTGTCCAGCTTTTAGTGAAATGTCTATTGGACTGGATTGGTGTGAAATTTGGTGCAGATATCCCCATGCCCAGAGGTTGAATCCAAATGACTCTGATGGTCTCTTGAAGTTTTTATTTATTCTGTGAAATATCTCAACATCTACTTGATGTATTAGGATCAATTTTTGTACAGATCATCAGGTGTATCAGGTTCCCAGATGATGTATCCTAATGATTTTGGTGATCCCCTGAGTTTTCCTCTAGCGCCACCATGATGTTGACATTTGTGCTTTTGAGTCTCAACAACTACTGGATGTATTGACATGAAATTTGGTACATTCACGTCTCCCTGAGGATGAATTGTAATAACTTAAGTAATCTCTTGACTTTCTATCTAGTACCATCACCAGGCGGAAAATTAAAATGTATCCAATAGTTTGGTAAATCACCAAATACCTGCAAAATTAATGACATTCACTTTGTTCATGGCTAATTAGCACGTTAGCATGTTAACACGTTAAACTAAGATGGTAAACATGGTAAACATTAAACCTGCTAAACATCAGTATTTT
Source organism: Macquaria ambigua (assembly GCA_008360985.2). Lineage (NCBI taxonomy): Eukaryota > Metazoa > Chordata > Actinopteri > Centrarchiformes > Percichthyidae > Macquaria > Macquaria ambigua. The sequence continues at coordinate 190,221 of VMKM01000640.1, read as the reverse complement.
AGCATTATGAGGATATTAGCATGATGACGTTAGCATTTACAGAATCTCAACACATTGCTGTCCCTAAGTCCAGCCTTACAGAGCCGCTAACATGGCTGTAGACTCCTCTGGAGTCTTGTTCATCCTCAGAATGGATAACAACATCTGAAACTCATTGGAATACATATCTCTCCCTCTTTGGCTACGTTCAGTACCTCTAATGAATCACTTGCCCTGTGCCACTTTGTTCTCATTAATGTAGTCCATCAGTGTCTTGTTAAATGAAGGATAATGTCATATACCTTTGTATTTTGTCAGTTAATGTCCTGCAATGAGACACAAAGGTTTCTAAATTGTGACCCGCTGTTCATGCCAGCGACCTCTATTTAACCTGTTGCTGACCACTACTAGGCAATTAACATTTTCATGAGTCACTGGTGTCACTAACCCCCCCACACCCCACCACCACCACCCTGGCCCATCACCTGGCCCACTCATGCATGGACACTTGGGGTCGACTGCCAGTCCAATAAATCTGACCAGAAATAGGAGACCTGCTCACCCCTGTTTACTTTAAAGAGCTCTTTCTGACTTTCAGTCTCTCTCTCTCTGTCTCTCCCTCCAACTGATTCATAGCCCCAGGCGTGAAGGTTGATAGCAGCCTGACTGAACAATGAGCACCTGTGTGTGAGTGTGTGTGCGTGCATGTGCCTAACCAAGCAGGAAGAATGACCTTGCCACCCCTGATGCCTCCAGTGACTGTTAAGACAATTCACTGACAGTCGTTCAGCTGCTGGAGCATCCATATGGGTCTGTTCTGGTTAAGAGAGAAACCTCACAGCTCCCTTCCACTCACATTAACATGTACATGAGTGTGTGCAGACAGCAAAAACAAATAAAGTGCAGGTTTAAATTCCTTTAAGATGTACTGAAGGAAATTAATCTTGTTTATCATCAAATTTGAAGGGTGTGATCGTTGCGAGTGTAAAGGACATGCATGAGATTTGCCTTTCACTGGTGAAAAAGATCATACATGTTGCAATTCTGCTTTATTTGACAGTCTGTGACTAAAGAAACATAGCAGGGGAAAAGCAAGACAAATGTAACAAAAGGTCAAGACTAAAGCCAGACTGTCAGGGACATCATCCTTTCAAATCCAATCCCAGTCAGATTTAAATGTTTATGCTAAGATGCAATTTAAAGTCAAGTATAAAAAGGTCAGGTGGGGACAGATACAGCCTAAAGCTACTGCTAATGCAAATCAGCCACATTAACAACAAAAACGGATTCTGTTGCACCTGATCCATCTAAGTAGTGAATGAAGAACTTAGCACCTCATCAAAAATGAATTTAAGTAATTTATGCACTTATTCACTTACTCACTGGTAGCCCATGGCAGTGCCTGTAGGCACACACTCACTGAACTGTGTTTTATTATGACATCAAGGTTTTGTGGACAGGACAACTTGAAATGTCTGACAAGTTATGTTCTTTTTTTTTCTTCTTTTTTTTATTCACTCCTTTAAAACCATGCAGGCATCAAGTAACATACTTTTTTACAAAGACTTCCCTCATCAACTAAATCTAATAATAATAAGGACTTAATCTTCGGCCAGTTTGGGACCTTTTGGAAAATAGCAGTATGACAACAATGGACAAAGTTTTTTATAGGTCTTTTTCATAGAAGACATGTTGACAGCTTACAGTAGGAAAAGCACAGGTATAAATAATAATATGAATGATGGCCGAATTCCATTTAGCCTCTGTCGACTTGTTTTCACTCGTCAGGATTATATTTTCTCTATCGCAGTGAAACACATTTCACGTAGGAATCCCCCATTGGTTAAACTGGGCTTGCAGAAAATCTTTTAGGGGCGGACTAACTCTTAAAGACACACCATAAATGGACATGAAGAAACTTGCTACAAACAATCCATACTGCAACTCTCTGGAACTGGTGTTACGCCGGTGTCACACCAATAATCTCTCCATTCAAAAAGAATATCTGATGTTGTGGATATGTAATTGTGTAGTCCTGGAATACAATACAACCCCGCTATTTCAAACATAATATCCAGAACAAAACATATTCAGGCCAATATGTATTGCAGATACCAACGAGGATCGTCATTTGACATAAACTTTTAGTAATGCATTTGCAACTTTTTTGTTCAAAATATTTAGCATTACCTTAGGCAGGCCTTTAAGCCCATTACACAAGGGCACTCTTTTTTGTTTTCCAAGTCGGTACACTTGGTAAAACAATACGGGTGATTGCGTCCTCACGAGATTGCAAGTTTTGCAGGGATGCAAACGCCCATACTGGTGTGTTGTACCTGGTTTCCTCTCCTCAGGGAACATTGGTTACAAGCATAGACTGTATATAAAGATGGACGACGCGTCTCCACTTCCTCCTACTGTACAAAAATGAAGCCAAAATATCCCGGATACGGGAGTTGCCATCTTGCGTTGGTGACGTGACATTTGGAGCCAGAGTCTGTGCAGTAGTGAACCACGGTGGAGCTGTTGTATCGAGTTCCCGCCTATACAGCTGCCTGAACCAATTGCGAGCACACTCTCACTTGTCAATCGAGACGTGATACCCTGTTTTTATGGCATCGAATAACTAATTAAAACCAAACTTATCAGAAAAAATGAACACTTGGAACAAACATCAGCATGATAAGAACTACCGTAAATGACAGGAACCATCTTTGGGGAAAATTTATTTGACGTGTACTTTGACTTTTCAGTTTGGCCCATGTCCCATCCGCTAACATGGAGGAGGCGGGGCTTATGACCTATACTGCAGCCAGCCACCAGGGGGCGATCGAGATGTTTTGGCTTCACTTTTGGTGAGCTGTCATGTCATCCATCTTTATATACAGTCGATCGTTATAATCATAACCATCAGTTTAATGTTTAGGCATCAGACAACCTATTTTGTCTTTAGGTATGAGGACTTTTCGCGATTCTTAAAGACAAATTTGAGCTGATGCGCAGTGAGATAAAACCATTCATCGTGCAGATCACCTCAAATCCATGTTCTACAAATTAACTTTCGTCTTTATATGTAAGCAAGTAACAAAAGGAATATTTGATATAAGTTTGCCATATTCATTCATCTCCTGCTGTCTCCCTCTCCAGTCTTGTTTTAACTGAAGTGCAGCTGACCCTCCTAACTGTTACTGTCATCACCCTCTCTAATGTCAGCCCCTTCACTGTGCTAAACGAGGCCACATTTCACCACCGTATCAGGGGCCCCACGCCACGGACTCGGACGCCTGATGCTTTCAACTCCGACACACCTGTGTGTCCCACAACATCACAGGCCATTTCCCCTGTCCTCTGACAAACAAGGACAAATACCCCCTCCACACACACACACACACACACACACACACACACCTTCCCTGAGACAAATGGTGACTTCTTTTGCATTGGGAGGGGATGTTGTTGCTGATGAAGGATGGAGCTTGTCTCATCAGCAGGGTTAGAAGGATACATTGCTTTGCTTTTTCATTAGTCTGCGTTTGAGTGGTCTAAACACAGTTTGAGATGTTGTCACAGATATAATTCTCTGGAAATCAATCAACTGAATCAATGCATCTTTTAGGAAGATTAAATCAAATTAAAAGTAAGTGAATATTGGCACAAAATATCAGCTATTATCAGCTTTGGTCAATGAGTATTAGTGTCAACCTTCAAATCCCATTGATTTCAATTTACAAACAATCTAGGATGCACATGCACGTCATGATAGCTGTGAACATTTTCTGAATTTAAAACAAACATAACTTTATACATACAATAAAATGACTTATTTTAGAGGTAAAATTGCTTCACTGATACTGTTTGCAAGGGGGTCTGGACCCACCAAGGGGTCCACAGACGAATCTGAGTGGACACCAGAGGGTTCAAGAGAAAAGAAAGAAAAACAAATGTCACAGATATTTGTTGATTTTTTCCAACTTTTATCCAATTTTTTGCTTTTCTCCATTATATTGGATTCTTTTACCTCTCTGGGCCTCACAAAACCTTTCAAATGAGAAATCTGAGAAAGAAAAATCACTGGCTGAACTGCTCACAAGTCCACAATAAGGCCACAACCTGTGACCAGGGGGGACAAGTAGACATTGCTTCATTTTAAGGTACCAGGTTCCAGTGATAGCATAATTATTTGTGTGAATCACTAATTACCTTAGATCTGTTTATGATTGTTTTCTAAACGTGATGCATTTTTGATCCGAAACCATTGTTCTGTATATGAAATAACTCTCCCCCACTTTGCTGCTCTATAAAGGTCACAAGTTTGTTTAAATCCTGTGATGCTGCAAGTGCACAGTACCATAACCAGCTGAAAACACCAACATAATGTTCTCTCTTCAGACACACTCCCTCTGTGCGTCTAATGCATATTTTAACAGCTTTAATTCAGCCCACTGAATTAAATCACTCTGGATTTATACATGGGAGAAGGTCAACCAGAATTAAGGACATTTTGACATTTAAGGATAAAAAAAAGCATAATTTCCTTCACAACCGCAGACACACACACTCACTTTCCTTGGCAGTCTTTGAGGCTCTTTGCTTGGGTTAAATGTAACTTCAGAAAGGCCGGGGTGTGCAGGCCTCCCAGTCTCCAGTTCAGCCCACATCATTCTCCATGCATCATTACCACTGCAGAAACCTTGAGCCAATAAACAGCTCAGTGGCACTGCTCTTATTTAAGGCAAGAGGGGAAATGGAAAAATACATACGCGCACACACACATACAGAAATGCTCAGACTGCCTGTCTAGTTGACACTCACTTAAAAAAACGATAACACAGTTAGCGTTCTGCATCAAAAAAACAACATGCACAAGCCTGCACGCACACACTGTACACACATTAACACACACACACCCACACACACTCTTCATTAAATTCCAAATGGACCGAATTTAGACCTGAGAGCTGTAATTAATAGTTGGAATATACACTCAACGCTATTAAAGTCACCCCTCAGGACTTTTCGCTGTAGAGGAACTTTCAAATAATTAAAACCTGTAATCAGAGACATGCACACAAGTGGCCGGTGTGTGTCTAAAGATAGATGTGTGCTTCTTGTTTTCCCTCATCCCAAGACAATATTCGGCCCTGCAGAGGAGAGGAAATGAAGAATAAATAAAAGAAGACATTGGCAGCGCCGGAATAATTATACGCCACTCGATCCAATCAACATAAATAAACGCTCACTAGGCGAGAGAGAGAGAGAACGCTTACAGTTATGGTTAAAATCATTTTTCAGGTCGCCGCCCACTGCATTTTGAAGCGTGTTTATGGCTGCGAGCGTGTTTTACATTGTAGATGAAATATTTGGTTTAGTTTGGCCGGGCCGTGGCCAGTGACTCACAGTGCAGGATTGATGCAGAGTGTGTATCCTATTGTGACATTGACCATTCATCTCTGACCTACAGCACGGCAACACCAGGAACCCAACAAGCTTTCCTGCGAGCATTATTGGATGATCTATTTTTATGTGCCTCAAGGACCTATTCTGACCTGCCATGTGATAATTGCTTTAAAAGATATGGCTGGCCCTGAGGGTTTAATATAAGCGATGTTGACCTAGCATCACCCAGATTTGAACACATGATGAGGTACCATTGTAAAACAAACATATTACAAGGTCAACAGAACATCACTCAAAGTGCAAAATATAATGGTGCCAACAGCAATTGAGTCATGGCAGTTTATTAAAAAGTAAATGAGCATCAAGTGGCTCAATGGTTCTTTCCTTGAGCTTGGTTTATGTAGCTTAGCATCTTTATGCTACTCATTCATTCACATTTCTCTCCCTCTTCTCCCACTTTCGTCATAATAAGCTGATGGGTGTTTGCTCTTTCAGTTAAACCAACAAGATTTTGCCACAATCTCCATCAGCCAATCATATCTTTACTGTCAAACTTAAAATCCGTTCTCCTCTCTGCTGCTGTCAGCTGTCATTTCAGTGCGGATCGCTGCGACCCTCCTCCTCCACATTCACCTCCAGATTCATCACTTCCAGCGCCCATGGCTGAGCTCACCAGAAGCCCGCTCCTCTTCACGTCTCAGCCATTCTCTTCATCCCATCACCACCACCACCAGTGTGCAGCCATACTATTCATGGCTGCACAACCACCTTAAAATATGATGATGTCGTGATGGGGTCTAATCGCCAAAGACTCACATTTCTCATCTTTATTGTGCACATGTCAATAAAATATTTGTTCACTCTCATTGAAGTCTCTCCTGATTGAAATAGATACAGTAGCTAAAGCCTTCACATGTAGCCAGTCTACCTATGCCAATGTTCGAATTACGGGGGCCATTATCTCATTTGTAAATGATAGCCTTTAAGAAATAATTAAAATCAAATCAAACCAATGTCCCGTCATCAGTACTTTTAACACTGAGCTACACCTAAGGCTACGTGTGCACAACGGTAACTATGGAAATACCATGTAGCGACTGCACCAAGTGTGATTGGTCAGCTTGGTCTTGTGCTTTCCGATGCCAGTAGAGATTCTTGAGAGTGAAGGCAACATTAATAAAGTTAATAAAGTCTAACAAAGACATCTCCACTGCAAACCTTCTGCTCACAGCGACCACCGCTCTCTATCACAGTGAATGAAGGGATGTAAACAGAATGTAAACATGACACGGCTGTACTGACAAAGCGAAATGGAAGTTACATGGATACATGTAACTCCAGTTATATAAAAGTATGTGCGTCACAAATTACTGTGAGAAATAATTCATAATTAAAGCACCTTAAGGCCTGATCACGTATGATACATCTGTGCGATGTTGCTATCAACAGGTGAAATACAGCTCTGAGCTATAAATCACTGCAGCTAACGTCAACTATAAATACAACTTCAATGCAAAAAAAACAACAACCCTGAAATTGATTCCTGGCTCTGTATGGAGTTTGTTTGTTCTGAATGTCTTTGCACATATTTCTCCCACGGTCCAAAAACATGCAAGCCAGGCGGATAGGAGTCTAAATTCCCCATGGGTGTGTGCGATTGCCTGTTTATCTGTCAGCTCTGTGATAGACTGGCATATACAACTTTGAAAAGTGTGTTAAGTATGTAAATAGGATGAAAGAGCATAACAGCACAGCAAAACCAACTTCAAAGAGAAAATCCATTTGTTCTTTACTGGGCCTTGTGCATGAAAAATGTGCTTTTCACAAAAAAAGCTAATTTAAAAATAAACATATGCATAACTAAAACAGGTTTAACTAAGGTTATGGTCTTTCCACACACAAACTGTGTAAAATCAATTAATTTTACAGTAGATATGCCTAAAAAAAAGCTTAATATCCATTTCATCAGATTATGGGAACACTAACAACACTAATTTCTGTCTAAGCCAAGGTGCTTTGCTAAATAAACCCCAGAAATCCAGAAAGTAGATAAAAAGTCGGGGCTCCATATCCTCCCTGCTAGCATCACATGTCCAGTTTATCTGATAGGAAGCTATGAGTCAGAGTCCTTGTTCACAGCTGCTATCTGTTTGCCTGATCAAGACACTTGTTGCCCTTAGCTGTTTACACTTATTCTGCAAAGGCCGCTGCTGCAGCTCCAAGGCTGTGTGGGGATACTAAGCTCCCCCAGGCTTAACAGGGCCTTGATCAGATAGCACACCAACAACATCTGAACATGCACACACACACACACACACACACACACACACACACACACACACACACACACAGGGAGGCCAGCAGCCACACAATAGTGTAATAATAAGTGTGCATGTACAGACTCAAATACAAATGAACATATATTTAGACAAAAGCAAACATATACGTAATCAGGCAAAATTATGCGCTCACACACCGATGCATGCGCATGCACAAATTCAAACACAAATGCACATACTGTGTGCTTAGACACAAATCTACATGCACACAGAATCAGACACAAGCCAGCAGGGGTCCAGATCAGCACCAGCATGCCTCAGTGGATTTGTAAAGCAGGGCTGGTTTGGCTCGATGGTTCATTGGCCACCGCGCTCCATCAGCCCCTCCATCAGTCTGTCCATCTGTCTGCTCGTCCGTCTGTCAGTGCTGAGATGCAATGCTCTGGCTCCCCGTCCTGAGCTCGGCTGACAGACTGAACAGGCTTCACTTCACTGCAGAGCAACAATATTGTAACACTATTACATGTAATACAGCTGTTCCACAACATAATTCAGGGTCACACTTAATGTCTAATCATTTTTAACGTGTTTGTGTTGGATATTGTGTGTGCAGAGTTCTATACAGCAAAAGCTTGATTCAAACATACAGAGCTGAAGTTGATTAGATCTTTCAGTTGTAAATGCAGCATGAAAACAAACTGGAATACTGGAATCATTTACTTGATTTTTTATTACAACAATTTTACATGGGGGTAGTCGAATTGGGGCAAAACAACATTGGTTTTGGTTTACAGATGCTATGTCAGATTCTCTTTTTTAATGAATCTGAATTTGCACCTAAGATTAATGAATAAGTGCTTTAAATCTGTTGTTTTCAACCTGGGGGTCGGGGTCACCAGATAATTATAAAAAACAGTTAATAATGCTAATAAGAAAAAGCTTAGGTTGTAGATTTATTTTTCAGGTGGCAGTAATGGGCTTCCATATTTGCTCTACTGTTTGCTTTTTTGCTTTGAATTACTGGATAATTTTATGTTTTGAAGCCTCTGAAAATTATTCATATTAAACAAGGAAGATAATACTCTTTTGGAAAACAAAAAAACAACTCATTGGTCACAACTGGTAGACATACTACCAGTGCTTAGGGGTCACAAAGTTGATATCACTTTGTTTTAAGGGCTCACAAGCCAAAAAGGTTGGGAACCACTGATTTAAATGATCCCAGTGTGGTGACAGAATGCAGTGTAGTGCAGCACAATCTGAGTTTAATTATACAACCAGACACCATATAGTTACGTATCGCAACAGATGCTAAAGGCAACTGGATCCAAACTGCTTTGCAGGGTGTGCGTGTGGCCTGAAATGAAAAAGGCTCCAAAGCAAGAGAGAAATTACCTACATGTATTATCTTTCATCAGAGTTTAAATGGTAAGAACAGCCTCAAAAAGAGATCTAACTAGGTAATACTGATGTTTAATAATTAATTGTTAGAAAAATCCAGATGTTACCATCCCTGGCCAGAAGGGGGTGTAAGAGCCCCATGTGTCCCTCTCTCTCTCTCCCCTGACCTCTTCTTCATGTGTGAGGGCTTCTCACTCCACTAAGTCTGGGTTTATGTGGAAAACCCTCACCCATGTCTATATAAGTATGTATATTAGTGATGATGGAAGCAGGTAGACTGGAGATGCCCTGTTGGTGAACCTCAACTTTTGATTGACACCAGCAGCCTGCCCCACTAGTTTGGATTCCAGGCGGCTGTTCACTCAACTTTAAATTGCTGCCTTACTCATTACTGGAGCAAACAGACAGATATTTGTTAATGAATCCACATGCTCCAGTAATCCTAGATTCCTCCAAGGCGCTTGGAGAGCACCCACTTCTTCTCAGCAGTCTCTTCTAGGGCCGAGTGGGGGCTGTGGTGGAGGGGGTCGGGGCAAAGGTCAAGGGCGGGGTCACAGGGTTTTAAGATGCTAGGGTCCACCAGGCAGAGGTTATCTGGACCTAATGGAGTGGTTAAAAGCTAAGAAATGCAACAATACTGGGTGTCACTGTATCTCAGTTACACAGCAAAGGAGAGGGAAAACACATTTTGCAGTGTTTGCGCATATACAAACCATATATAGGTTAAGAAAACGTTTTAATTAACTGAGTTTGACTGATTTTCTTTGTTTTATTGTTCATATTTATTCTGGGCGTTTAAGTTACTTTCAAAGACATTACTTTGGCAGCAGATGTTTCCTGTCATTCAAATAATGCAGTTTTAAAAATGAAAGACAGCTCAAGACAAGTAGAACTGATGTCATGCACACTAAGCTCATTTTTATTGTTGTTGTAATACATCTGTAATTGGTTTCATGTCTGAAGAAGAAGAAGGATTAATTTCTGACACTACATCGTGCTAGAAGATTAAGCAAAGTGCTGATACTATCTCAAAGCATGCGCTGCACTGCACATCACAAACAAACTGCATTTGTAGCACTGGCTTATGTAAAGTGATCCTCCAAGACAAGGGCCTTTGATTCCAGCCTTTGAACTGAAGCGAGAATGTTGTCTAATAATAAGCCATGCTGTTATGTGATTACATTCATTTCAATCAGCAGGTACCAGGTGAGTATTTGTGGTGGCTGATTGTAATGGGATTACAATATTGGACTGAAAGTAATCATACTGATTTGATGAATGTGACCACGGTAAATGTGACTTTTTAGTCATACTAGTGGTATGACTTTAGGGATGGCAATGCTGGTCGGTCCACCACTTTGGTCCAAACTGAAATATCTATGTCATGAAATGATGTACAGACAGTCATGGTCCCCAGAGGATGAACACTACTGACTTTGTGATTCCCAGACTTTACCTCTAGCACCACCATGATATTCATTCCTTTTTTTTTTAATGAAATATCTGGACCAATGCAAATTGGATGGACTGCCGTGAAATTTGGTGCATTTGGACATCTTATGTCCCCCTCAGGATGAATTATAACAACTCCATCTAGCACCATCATCATGGGCAATTTTTAAATGCGTCCAATATTTTTGTTAATGACAAAATACCTGCTGTACTTTTTGTTTAGTGCTTTTAAGCAAATGTTAGCATGCTAACATGCTAAACTAAGATGGAACATTGTAAACATCATACTTACTAAACATCAGCATGTTGACATTGTCATTGTGAGCATCAGGATACACACGAATATTTAATTTTCCACTGACTTTTTATGCAGTCGAGCCGCATTTAACTTTTAAGCAGGTTCCAACCCTGACTACAACAAAGAAAGATGATGTAGAAGCAGCACAAAGTGTTTTCTAGTCAAAGTAATAAATCACAACATTCTCATATTAAATAAAAGCACATTTTGATGTTCTTGAATGCTGATTTATTGCTGTGATACAAGAGCCACAGAACAACTAAAACACACTGGAGTTAGTTTTGAATCACCAGTGCAATAAAAGCGTTTGCAATTTTCTTTTTCATTTATCTTTAAAGCAATAAAAAACAAATGTCTCCACAAACAGAAACCCAATAGAGGCATTCTTTATCCTCGCTCCTTTGAACTCCAGTATTCAATGTTAAACAGTGTCAACAAAACATCTGTGTTTGGAGGTGCACAGGGGAATAGTTTATTTCAGATCCCATGTACTGCATAATGAAAGTAACCTTTCCAACACTGGCTGGCACCCAGCTTGGAAGAAGTGTGCAGGAAAGGGCTTTGGTCGAGGATAAGACCGGTCATAAAAGGCTACTGTGTTGGTGCTGAGAGACATATCAAACCCTTGTGCCACCAGCAGGCTAACTATCAAACAATGTTTTTTGTTTGGTCTTTTTTCGGTCAAAATGTCCTGTAGTTTCCTTAAGCTTTTCCTGGCCATAAATCGTGCTCACACTGACACTGTGTCCTAAACACACACTAGGCTTGGCGCTTTTAATCTTTTGATCATTGGACCATATAAATTCATGTTCAGTGCTAGACCGCAGGCCAGGGTGAAAAATAATAGGAAACGGGCCAGAGGCACGGTGGGCCACAGCTCACTGCATACAGATACAGTGTGTCTATTTGCTGTGCATGTATTTGTGCGTGTTTGTATATCTGTGTTACTCTGTGTGTTCTTTGAGCTTCTCTGTTTGTGTGATCCAGTAAAAGATGCCTCGCAGAGCTCAGAGGCAGATTCATTTCAGAACACTTCCTAAATTACCACTGCGTTTGCATAAAGCCCAACAAAGACACTCAGCGATGAAAAAAGAACATGGGCCGGCAGCACAATACACTAAAGCACTATCGCTGTGTAACGGCTCATAAACAACAACTGTGATCATCCACACGAGCAAAACTGTAGTTCGAGACTGATGAGAACACATTTATGCTGCTTCAGGCTTCCTATACAAGCAGGTTTGGAGGCTCCATTGAAAAGGAAATCCATTAAAGACAGAAAGAATACCATACAATACAACAAAGTGATATGCCATAATAGAATATGACAGGACAATGGACACTTAAATGATCGTTGTGCCATATAAAACCTACAGCCACAGTCAGATTATCAACAGTTATTATCGTTCAAAATAGTAGTCGGTGTATTGCCAAGTGCCCTGAGTTTCAAAATCTTTAGAAAATTATTTTTAGTAGCCATGTTAGCGCGGTGGATCTAAGTATGGTAATGTCAGTCGGTCCACCACTAGACTGAAACATCTCAACAACTACTGGATGGACTGCCTGTAATTTTGTACAGAAATTCACAGTCCCTAGAGGATGAAGCCTACTGACTTTGGTTTGGACTTTCAGGTCCCCCCTCAGGATTAATTGTAATATCTTTGGTGACCCCTCAACTCATCTAGTCCCAAAAAACGGTCAGAATTTTTATTTGTCCAATATTTTTGCTCTTTGACCAAATACCTTCCCATCAGCACCAGCTGTACTTTGTGCTTAGTGCTAATTAGCACATGTTAACATGCTAACACACTGAACTAAGATGGTGAACATGGTAAGCATTACACCTGATTAACATAAATGCTGTGGCTCTAGTGATGGCAATGTCTATCGTTTGGTCGGTCCAACAACAACCGTCCAACAACTATTAAATGGACTGCCATTGAATTTAGTGCGGACATTCATTGCCCCCAGAGGATTAATCCAACTTTGGTTATCCCCTAACATCGCCACCAGCAGGTCGACGTTTTACTTATCCAGTGAAATATTGTATCTCTACATCTACAAGATGGATTGGCGAAAGACATTTCAATACTTTGATTTATTATCAAATACCTGCAAAAAAAAAAAAAAAAAGCCCATCTGAGCTTTAGTACAGCTTAACAGAGCCGCTAGTATGACTGGAGACTCTTAGTGTTGTTAGGGCAAATATTTCAGCATTGTTCTAGTTGCAAAATGTAATTTGTGTATTACTAGTCAACATTTTGCAATAAGTTTCAATACTGATGCAGATATTTTTGGCTTGCAGCTGATGATATGTATTTAGTCTTGTTACTCCTCTCAGGGTAGAAAAGACTCTGCAACACCATAGATCATCAAACACTCAACAACCCTGTTGATCATAATAAAAATAATAGTACTATAACCATGGTAACATAACAAGGGAGAATTGATTAAATCTAATAAGATTTAATTTATTAAACATATTTATTCATGTGGGATATGATCAAAATCCCTGTAATTAATGTAAAATAACGTAATGTATTTAATTCAGATTAAGATTCTCTGATAGAAAATTAATCTACTTTTCATCATTACACAATAAAGTTCTGCAGTAGTGTAATCAGAGATGGATTATGTTGATTAGCTGAAATGTAAATTTGAATGAAAAGTTTGATTGGTAAATCAGTCTAAATGTACTTATCAGTTACTCTGGTAGAGCTGATTTGTGTTGTACGTTAGCAGAGGTTGCTGTGGCCTGCATGAGAGAAGTTGGCCAGTTTGTCTTTGGTGCAGAGGGAAGGTGAGCCGGTGCTCTGAGGAGCGAGGCTCATCCATCCAGGTGGCTGCTGACAGGCCCAGATAAGCATCTCACCCTGGGCAAAAATAACACAGCATCCCATTGAGACCTGATAATTACATGGGCCCAGTGCCACACCGGGCCTGATGTATGGCCCCAGATAGCCATCTCACACCCGCTAAGCTGCTGCACACACACACACACACACACACACACACACACACACACACACACACTCAAACACTTCCACTTAACACGTGGGTTGAATGAGCGCACACACACACCCAGGGAGATGGCATATCACTTCTATTATAGATCTGGAAAATGCCTCAGCAGCTAACTTTAGCTGTAACAGAACAGAGAGGTATGAGGTTTCACTTTACTGAGAGTGTCAGTACAAGTGGTGAAAAATAAAGTTTCAAAGTGTTAAATTGTGCTGCGAGGCCGCGGGTGTACAAGACTCTTTCAACACGGACTTTCACAAGATAAGAAATATCACTGACACCTAGCGTGACGGGGAGATGTTGGCGTACTATCTTTTCTTGTCACCAAACATGCCACTCGCTGACGCTATACACTCAACAACCTGTTCAGAGCCTTGACCCAACAATTCCCCCGAGTCAAATATTAGCAATAGCAAGTATTAGTTAGCATAGAGATGAAGCATTTGTCAAAGCCCCCTCTTTCTCTTAAACCTTTCACTACTGCCTTGAGTTAGAAAGACTTTGAATTATTGAACATTTAACTTTTTCTTGACTTTCTGAGCTCTGAAATATGCCTCATCAGGAAGAACAGGCAGCAGCAAAATATGACAGATATATAGTTGGATTTCAATAGCAGGTACTGAATGGGCAGCCATAGTGTAAACTAACATAAATTTTGTAACTTAACAGCAATGCATTAACTGATTTCTTGTCCATTTGGGGGCAGCGGAAATAAGCTATTAACATAACACTGACAATTGTATCACCTTTTAAGAGAAGAAGATGGTGAACTTGTTAGCAAACAGTTGCCTGTCCAGAAGACACAGAGCAACATTAGTGTTAGCAAATCTTGTTTCTGGCAACCTGACGAATGTACGTTTTTTACCTTTTACTTTTGGTCTGGTCTCCACCAACTCCTGAGGGAAATATCCAACTCTTTGGGTACTAAATGTTCCAGTTTCTTCACCAGCCAGTCTAACTTTGTCTGTCTGACATTTTTATAGTGCTAGGAAGGTAGCGTACAGTTGGTTTATCAGAGCTTTTTTGCTGCAAAAAGCTGCCTGCTGCATCTGGAAAAAGCACTGATGAGAGCGGGAAGAGTGAAACAGTAAAGTTGAGGGGCACAGAACCAAAAACTATGAGTTAAAAGACAGAAAAACGCTCTGTAGAGCTGAGGGAGAATGCAGAGTCAGTGATAATCCTCTGTGGGTTTGTCATGACAAGTGACAACTTTCAAATGCGCATGTGGTTATTTATTTATTGTTGTTGTGTTCAGGGATCTACGCAATGATCTACACCACAAAAGACTGCAAACTGATTAACTTCCAAAAAGCAATTAACTGTGGGTGTTGGAGTTGGTCGCCTCTGGAAAGCTAATGTCAGCTGGCCTGGTGAGCAAAGTGAATGGCAGCCTTCACAGGATTACATCAATACCAGTGTGAGTGTATTAGAGTTCCCTCCCCAGAGTGTGAAGTACAAGGCCGAGCTATTGTGCGAACTTGCAGGTGATCCTTTCTTTTCTAAAGTTGCCATCCTTCATTTGATGAGCTGACGTGCTGGCAGTGACAGCTAATATGGACCATTGTGTGTCCCATGGGACCAGCAACATCTGATATGGCCACCTGGGGGCAAGTTCACAGAGAGGGGGAGAGTTCACGGCATGTCTGACATTGTCTGGTCGTCCCCTGGGCACAAGCACCTATGATTTATGGTAGGGTACTGTACTGCTATCATGTAACTGGTCACTTCCTGATGTTGGACACACTCAGGACAGTGAATCAGAGACTGTAGTGATGATTCCCAATGTGTGAAGAGGAGAAGTAAAATCAATACATTCCGGCAGCACTAACTCACCTTTGAAGAATCCACCTGATATGACGTCAGTACTTTAGATAATTCATACTGATAGGCATTATTTATGCCAGTATACCATATATCTTTGTTATCTGTGCTATCTTAGCATTTGCTATCAGGAGCATCATTTCCCCTTTTCTGTTTTGCTATAATCTTGTTACTGAATTCCTCCAAACATGAAATGCTTTTTGGAATAAAGAACTGGGCAGTTAGCAGGAGCAGTAATTGCCAGCATAAAGAAAAGAGCATTAACAATAGCTGCATAGACTCAGACTTTATCAACAGAAAATCCAAAGAAAAAAGTACTAATTACAATGCAACACTGAATCACAGAGTAATTACTACTTTGTGCCAAAAATATCCACGAAATTTAAAACAAAAAGGATCTCGCAAATACAGACATATGGTAATGTTATCAATCATTACTCTTATTTTAACCTAAATAAATGTTATAACATTATCTTATCGCATCAAACCGACAACTCGTGCTAAAGTCATACATGACGTAAACTCTTAAGGCCTCCTTGCTAGCTGAGTTATGTCCAGGCAGTGTGTAGGACAGCCTTGTGTAGCCCGGGGTCAACAGCATCAAGCTGAGTGAACATGTGCAGCAGTAGAGGCGAGCCATCAGAGCCTCCCAGCTACAGAAACAGGCTTCATTAATCTCAGCCACCCTGACAGCACCATTGTAACCTCATAAATAGCCCGGGCCCATATCTGATACTGCACAGTGATGGGTGGGGAGATGGAACAGAGAAGTACAACACTGGAGTTGTATGTAGGTGATATCAATCTATACAACTATGTAAGCGCACACACAGAGAAAGTAATATCTCCAAGGTTCCTTACACAACAAACCTCTTGCCACTTGCCACACAGTGCAGATCACAAAAGAAGAGAAGATGAGATTACTGTAGTTGAATATGAACCTACAGGTTTGGTTTCTCAACACATGTTCTGTAGCATAAAAAACATTCCTTTGGGAAATGGGAAACAATAGTTTTACCTGTCAACAGCATGTTCAGAAAAAACACATCAACCATACACTGACAAATTGCTTCACTGTTTGCAGAATCATTTGAAGTGAATTAGTTTGAGTAGAATTTGATTTAATCTTTTGTTTTTCAACATCACATTTTGATAATGAGTCATGCTTTGGCTTCCTGAAGCAAGGCAAAGTGACTGCATATTTCCTACCTTAAGATGTCACTCATCTTGATTAGATGTAAGCTTTGAAGCTGCATGTAACTGGCATCTGTAAAACTGCCACAGGTGTTAGAGAAGCAGACGGTGAAGGTAGCCTGTCAATATGTTCACAGTGAAGGCAATTAATATCCCATATGTTCACTGTGGGATTTCTTTTCTCATTACTTTCACTCAATAGTCATGATCCCCTTTACCCAACACACTGACAAATCGTTAACATGTGGATGTTTAGCAGGTATGATGTTCATCACATTCACCATCTTAGTTTAGCATGTTAGCAGGCTAACATTAGCTAATTAACACCAAACACACAATACAGCTGGGGCTGATGGGAAGGCCATTAGTTCTTCAGGTAATTGGTCGTAAATCAAAGTACTGGAAAAAGTCACATTTTGACCTGATGATGGAGCAAAAAGAAATGTCAGAGGTCAGTAAGGTTCATACTCTTGGGATCATGAATGTGTTTTCCAAAATATGAGCCAATCCATCTTGTAGATATTTCACTGGATAAGTAAAACTACGACCTGCTGGTTGCTACAGATGAAATGTAAGGGGATATCCAAAGTCAGATTCATCCTTGGGGGCCATGAATGTCTGTACTAAATGTCATGGCAATCCATTCAATAGTTGTTGGATGGTTGTTGTTGGACTGTAGTTGTTGAACCGAACAAACAACAGACATAGCCATCCCTAGAGCCATGGCGTTAACGTGGCTAAAAAGGGTGTATTTATTTACACCCAGGGTCAAAGAGACTTACACACTGCTAATATAGATTGCATGTAATTCATTCACTGCCATTTTAATTTGGAAAAATGTGACAAACAGGCAAGATTTTCTTATTTTATAAAGAGTTCAATGACCTCTTCATTTACAGCTGAAATTATTGTATTCTGTTTTAACGTCTGCCTCGGTGCTTAAATGTTTCCTAAATGGCAAGTTGAATCATTCTTGGCTTCCTTTTTCCTGAAGACAGCCACTGTTGCTACTGTTGCTTTATCTCCCACTGTTATCATCTTGCAGTTTAACTGACTGTAACAGCCTTTCCTCCACTAAGAGTCCCTCTCCTGCTGTGTCCTCCCCATCCTCTCAGCATCCTGTTCCTGGCCGATACACCTCAGCACATGGCTGCCAGCAGGGGAGGATATCCACACCACTGACCCATGAACCTGTCAAACCAACCAACCCCCACTGCCAAAGAACCTGCACCCCTCGCCCCTACCTTAATGGCAAACAGGGGTGAGATGTACATGTATTTAGGTCAGTAGTGTTGTCAACCCAGAACACCTCTAACCTTTAGGGTCATCTTATTATTGCCTAAACTGATCTATTAGGGGTTCCCTTTTATTATTTGTTTATTTTATTTTAAATGCAGCTAATAATCATCATCATCAGAATCCTCATTGTTCTGTAAACTGTGGGATGTTTCAACACACAGTCTGGGTAATAATGTTACAATCTGCTTGGGTTTTCTCTTACAAAAAGGTGTGTTTTTCGCCCACCATTGGACTACTTTTTAGAGATGTCACCACTGTGTCAGCGTTATTATTACTGATAGAAATCATGGCCAAAAGTACAACAATAAGACTCCAGAGTTAGTCTTACTTTTGTTACATGTAATTCTAATACTTCAATCAGCTGTTTCTTTGGTTCTCATTAGGAACCAGAATTCACAGACCTATAGTTAGCTACAACTGAGGCAGTATTAGCTTTCCAGAAACCTCCATCCCTCTTTCATTTGATCTTTACTAAATGTCTGTTGAAAGCAGATGAAGTTCATTTAGTGTTTTTAATGGCAGAAGCCAGAGCCCCATGCAGAGAAGGGTCAGCTCTGATGGAGGACTGCGCTACTCGGAGAGGCAGGATAGAAAAAGCGGGGGCCCGTCACTGGCCCCGTCCCCCTGCTCCCAGCCCAGGAGCTGTGTGTCAGGAGCTGTTGATGAACTTGTTTTCCAGACAGCCGTGCTACCTTGGCCTGTGGTTTAGAGTGAGGGAATGCACCCAGTGGGACCTGAAACCGAACCACCTGCTGCACTCGCCCACTCCTCTCTGACTCCCAGCCTTCTCCGTTTACCAAACACCAGTTTCTAGGAACACTCCGGCACCGCTATTTGCCATTTGGCATGGTAGGGGTGTGTTTGACAGGGGTGGCGGGGGGCTGCTGTATTTGTGTTTGTGTATTGTATGTGTGTGTTTGTCTGTGCATGTGCGACTGTCCGTCTGTCCATCCAGAGCAGGGGTTATATGTGTATAAATGTGTGTGTGAGCATGTTATGAGGGGTGAAGAGACAAGCAGCTGAGGCCTAATGAGCTATAATGAGGTCTAATAGTGGAAAAGCCATCTAGAAGCCATGACCTTGGCATTATGACTGATGCCCACAACCATAACACATCTAAAAACAGCCTGGGAAACAAGCTAAAACACGCTGTCGTCTCACATGGTGGTAAGTCATCGTCCATATTTCATGGGAGGCGTTGAATTACCTCAGCGTTAGCAGTGATTACAGATTTTATGGTACATCTGCAAATTGGACTTTGGTGGTTAATTTTGATGAGAATACCATTTCCATTAGAGCATTTATGAGAATAACAAAGATATTTTAGCATGTTAATCATGTTAATGTTGATAGAGGAGAAGGTGTCTTGCTCATAACATCCGTAAAGCCATTTGGTGAGTGCTTTTATCCAAAGCCCTGACTGCATATATATTTAGTGTGGGTGGCCACTGTGGGAAATGAGCCCTCAGTATAGCTACTGTCATTGTTGGCTCCATATTCTGCCTATCAGACTACAGGATACATTAATAGTCTTTGTTAGGCATTCAGAGTACGCTTATAGAGTATATGCTGTAAAACTAAGAGCATTTGCAGATTGCAGTTTGAATTTTGTCAGTATCATCATCTAAAAACTGCATGAAAGTTAATTCTTGACCTTTGAAATAGTCGTTTGACAAAACTGTCATAACTAAATGTCCACTTATTAGCATTTTCCCAAGCTTACAACTTTATCTCATGGTCTTTATCAGTGGATGGAGTTTCCTCATTTGTCATAGAGATGGAGCTGTTGACAGTAGTAGTTTTAGGACTTCTCATCCATGCTGGCTTAAAGTTAAGCATGAAAGGTCATTCTTGACCTCAGATATAATAGTTTGAGAAAAACAACTCAAGGTCCTCTTAATAGCTTTTCCTGTTATTTTTTTTATCCAATGCCAACTTCACGCTTTCAGTGATATCTGGGCATGGCAACTATGATATGGTGTAAGGTTAGGGAACAATTGTGGTTATGGGAAATACATTATGGTTATGTAACCATGACGACAAAGGTCTTCTATCCTCAACGAAGTAGTAATTTTAACCCAAACCATAATGTTTCCCTAACCTTAACTAAGTACTTATTTTAACCCAAACCATGATCTTTCCCTAAACCTAACAAAATTGTTTTTGTGCCTAAACCTAACCAAACCTTAACAATAGCATTGTCACATCATAAAACTGATTTGTAACCATTTTGGTAGGCACAGACAAATTATGTCATCCTGCTGATAGGGGTGTTAGATCAGAAAACACTTCTGTGTCGTTCTAAATGGCAATTACAAATGGCATATTTTGTTGTTTAATTTGGCGGACTTGTTGCAAATAAACTATGGTAAAAGGACTGTTAGGATTAGGCAACAAAACTTGATCATTGTTACAGTTGTTCATTCTCCTGCATGATTGTCGAACATGCTACACACCCATCCACCCCACCAACCTCTACCCCCTTACTGTCCACCACACTACAAAAAGGGTACACTACTTCCTGTACTGGCACTGAGCGTTGGCATTGGACATAAAGTGTGAGGTGCAAATTCATCAAATATGGATACTGGGATAATACTAGGCTACGTATCCAGATACGGTTGAAAGCTCTGGAAAAAGCTAGTAAGCTGACCTTGAGTTGATGTTAGTTTTGTCAAGCTGTTGGATATGACTTTGTAATAGTATTAGCTCTGAAGCTGTTTTGAGTCTATTTGTTTTCTCATGAATACATTTCTTATAAACTACAGCTCCCTGTATGGATTACATTGGATTCATTACACTATAATAAATAATAGTATCTGTTACATTACTCTAAAGGCCAGCCGTTATTATCGGTTAGTTCTGCATTTCTTGAGATTGTTGGGCAATTTTTCTCACTCCTACTTCTCTCTTTCTGAAGACAGCTCACCATCTTACAGGTTTCTCTCGGTCCAGCAGCAGGTCAGAGATGTGGCAAGAGGTGAGCTAAAAGGCTGCCCATATGGACTGCAGCTGATTTTCCGAGTACAACCCCCACACACACACACACACACACAAACACACACACACACTCATATACACACTAAGCCTTCCTCATGTTTTAGTCCGCACACTGCTGAAGCTGACAAGGTAATGCCTTTTATTGGGCAGCTAACACAAACAATTCACAGGCCATAAGTCCTTGTCTCACCGGTTTTTGTTTGACCATAAATTACATACTAGAGCCCCCATGAGACCTTATTAATTTAACCAGAAATATAGAAGAGACATAACAACAGGGCTGTTTGAGAGCTTTGAAAGGTTATCTGTGTGCAGAGAGGTTACATTTTACTCTTATACATATTACAAATACACATCATTGTGTATACTACTAATACTAATTTATATTACTCATTTAATCATGCGTATTTAATGTTACATACTTACTGTGCAGCTAACCATGTTTGCACTGATTCTCTATATGTGGCCTAAACATGTAGATGTAGGTGTTTTACATTTATCCTCATGAGTTTGAGTTTCCTTGTAAAGTTTTATATTGTAATTGATGTTTCAGAGACTTTTTCACCCTGGGTCAGTATGAACCAAACACCTATACTTTTATTTTTTTGCATTAGAATTATACATTTTAAAGCACTCCTAAAACCTCACATGGTCTAACCATATTCTTCATCAGTGACTGCCATCCCATAACTCATCATCCTCTATGCATTTGTACATACATGTTAGAGTATATGTGTGTGTGTATGTGTGTCTGTTGGGTATTATTAGGCAGTGTCAGCGTGCTGTGGCCGGCTGGCTAGTGAAGGGAAGCCCTGTCAGTGTGGACTGAACGCTGCTGGAAGAATAACAGAGGAGTTGCTGGTTTAGCTGCACACTGGGACTTATTAAGACTGGGAAAGGTGTGTCATTCACTGCAGTAGATGCTTAACAGCCCACATCAAACTCTCTCAGACACACTTGCACAAACATGGGCTGTGTGTATGTGACTATACCTCCCTGCTGTTTCATAGCTCTGTCAGGGCCATTCAGCCCTCAGACATTCACTTTATTTCAATCAGTGCTGGACAGGTATGCTGAGCGCTGGGAGCTCCCCCTGCTTCAGGCCAGATAGGCTCTTCCACCAAATTATGTTTGACTGGCAGGTGGTTGTGTTCGGTCCTCTCCTGACTGTTCAAACGGAGGAAGCTAGTTGGTGCATCATCTTTATCATCAAAGGTCTCTTTGCAACACATCAGTCAGTCAGACTAACAGGAGGAATGTAGCTTCAGGATAGAGATATCTTCACTTCCTCCACCTGTAAAAATGCCTCGAGTGGTGGAGTCACAGTGAGACTGTGACTCGATGGTGGCAAAGTCAAATTATCACCAGGTCAGCTCGGGGGTTGGTGCTTAGATACTCTTGAGTAAGGCCCTTAAACCCTTACTACTCCACTGGAGCACCTCACTTCACAGTGCTTATACGCCTAAGAATCTCTAAAACTGCATGACAGTGAAGCAGAATGCTGGTCGCAGGCAGCTTTCCCAAAATAATTAACAGTTAAATTAAATCTTTACAGACTTCCTATAATGTTCTGCTGTGTTTCGCTAGAGTCAAACCTTGTTTACTTTTTAAAGAGGTATTCCAATAACCATTAGTAGAAAAACACCTCTATGGCTTTAGAGAAAACAACAGGAGTAAATACAGATTTTTGTTTTATTTATGATTGATGTTTTATTTTATTTTATTTTTTAGTAAATAATACTATCTTTATTTTTATAAGAACATTTGAAACTATATGCATCTATAAGCTGGGTTTTAGACCTCACACCTAAATGATAAAATTGTTTGTTTTTCTGTGCCTTTCAATACAACAATGATGCCTATAACAAAAATAATTTATGTATGCATTTTCTGAACTGAAAAGGACTAGTTCAACATTTTGTCAAATAAGCTAATTTGCTTTTTTTTTTTTACCCAGAGTTAGATAAGAAGATTGACACCCTTATATGTGTATGTTTCCTGGCCCTGGAAACAGGGGAAACAGCTAGTCTGGTTCCGTCCAAAGGTAACAAAATCCACCTACCAGCACCTCTAAAGCTCACTAATTTACACATCATGTCTCATTTGTTAAATACGTACAAAAAACAAAGTGAGTTATGTGTTATTTCTTCACTGAGCACAGTAGCTATTTGCCTGGCAACCTCACTGTAACAAGACTACAGACAAGACTTGTTTAAACATACCAAGTATAACGTGTTGGTAGGTAGATTTTTTAAAACAGTGGCTCGCTAGCTGTTTCCCCCTGCTTCCAGTCTTTATGCTAAGCTAAGCTAATTGCTCTGTACTTAACTCACAGACACGAGAGTGGTATTGATTTCCTCATCCAACTCTCAGCGAAAAAGCAAATGCATATTGCCCAAAATGTCTAACTTATTCTTTAAGGTTTGGTTATTCACCAGTTTGGTTATTACTAAAACTGCTTAGTTATGTTTAGTTGAAGATCGTCGTCATGTTTAAAATAAACCAACCGCTGACTGTTGATAGGAGACCGGATGTGAACCGCTTTCTCTGGTGTCAAAGTCATATGCAGCAAAGCCTGGCTATGGGGTGATTTACGTCACTGTAACAACATCATGCTACTTCCGCTCCTTGCTTGTGAGAAAGAATAGTCAGTTATTTGCATGGTCACGATGGGTCACTTGTCAGGTTGCTTTAAGCCTTTGAAACAAGCAACCAGTGTTGTGTGTTTTCTAGTGAGTACATGATATGTCCCTTTAAACTACCAAAATACTCAGAATGAAGAATCCTTGAGTACTGGTCACAAGTTTCTCCAAGTTTTGTTTTAACCAACCCAAATGATAGACTAGTCACTCTTAAACTCCATATAAAATGACATATAGTCCCCTCCTTTCTCAGAATACTGCCTTAAGGGGAAATCTCCGAGGGCCCTTAAACATTTCTGCCTGGTTGTGTAAGAGTTTGGGGTTGTGTGTGTTCGGCCCATAACAAAAGATGCCTTGGGCTTAATGTTTTGGAAAAGGGGAGAAAAAATCTTTATGGAGCTGACCCTTGGTGCCCCCAGATGAAGGCCACTGATAATTAATGTTCCTATCTCACAGTCCTTTTTAACCTCTGTCAGTATCTGTGGACACCACAGCTCTGGTCCTGGTCCTATAGCCTGGTCCCGTTGTAGACTCAGGATTTGGGGATGACAGGGGCCTCAGTAGTGCGTGATTGGCCCCCACAGGGCTGCTGATTAATAGCCATGGGAACAGAAAGCACACGGGCGGGGCCTCATGGGGCCACCTTGTGGTTCTGTACCACAGTCCTTGCAGGGTAGTCAGCAGTACCTGTGGGGCTGGTTACATACAGCACTCAGCTGCTTCTCTGGGCCTGCTGGTTTTAGGGACAGACAGTGATTGAGGTCCATATGACTGCGTTCCTTCTCCTATGGATGCAGTGTGTTTGATCTCCAGGCTTTGATCTTAAAGAGATTCTTCAGTGTCGTCCTTCAGACGTACCAAAGAAAAACCAGAGATCCTTGAGGTCCTTAGATGTGACTGTGAACCCTAAAATAACCTCCAAGCTCAGTGTATCCCCTTACAGTGAGATAGCACGATGACTGAAACCAGTGACTGGCACTTCATAACAATGTCTACTTTTTCTTTTAGGCTGTCACACACTCCTGAGAGTAGACTGTTTTGCAAAGTGGTCCATCAAAAGAGAAAAGTTATTTTTGCACTTCAGTTGTTCTTCATTCTTTTTTTCCTCTGTTGTGTTTGGGAAGGTAAACTATATTTAAGATGTCTGAATGAAGCAATCAGATGTTTGTCTGATCACTGGGAACTAGGTGCTACTCAAGAACACAGCTGCCCTTGAGAGTAAAGTAACAAAGCACAGGAGGCCATGTTCTATTAGATAACTTACAAAGAGTTTCTTTCAAAAATCCTTTTAATGCAGAGGGGAAATGTATCTGACACTGACGGTGCAGAGTGTTTAACATCTGAGTATTTGACAAAAGAGAGACTGAGGGAGTCTTTTGTGCACAAAAATACTGTACTTTTATCCCAGTGATCAGTATAATGCTGTACTGACACTGGGCCTATTATGGCAAATGCACTATATTACTTTGATTGTCAACTAATATCCTTAAATATCCCCTCCAGACATGTTTTAAGACATATAAAAATACTCTGCTTTGAGTAATAATTTGTGTCATGGTTTTCCAAAATCTATGAATATGCAAATATTTTTAATTTCAAACATTTAACTGCTGGACACTGCTTCAATGAAAAGTCCTTTCACAGTGGAAGTTTAAAGTTTCTTCATCACATTTATGTAAGTTACATACTGGACCATGATTGGCTACAAAACAAGATATGATGTCACAAAATGTAAATGTACACTTGTCTGGACACATCTCAAAGTGAGATTTAAGGTGAGCACAGAGAAACTTTCCTCCTTCAACAGATGAATGTGAAAACAGCCTTCTAGTGTCAAACTCTGCACAGTGAAGCTCAAACATCCAAGTGAAGTAACAATAAGTCAAGCCAAGAAGGGGACTTTAACAGGAATGTACCACTGTAATGAAGTAAGCCTGACGGTCATATATTTGTGCACTAGCAGGCTTTTGTCATAACGTACAGTAGTGTGGACAGAATCCTGAGAATGTTTTAAACATAAAGGATATTTTCCAGGAATGGCCAAACAAACGCTGAGTGGTCATTAGAGCAAAGAGGAAAGCATTCGTGATCAGGCAGGAGTTGGATCACTGTTGTGTTGTACAAACAATGCATTATTAAGATTTTTTACTTTAACCAAACCAAACTGCACAACACTATGGAAAAACATGCCACACTGTGGTAGTCAGTATGTGTCATGGTACACTTGCACAGTGGAAAAACCATATCTGAGGAATCCAGGATCAGGCCATGGGAGGCTGGCATCTGTCTGCTCCTCTGGCCATTGGCAACAATACGCTCCAATAGGATGTCTGTAATAATATTAGTGGGAATGTTTTTAAAGGGCCCAGACAGCCCCAAAATAATATGCTGTACAAAATAATACAGGACCTCTAAACCATATCCACACCAGCCCCTGTGTCTCTACACCAAGAAATACAAACCAAAACCTGATGGAGAGGTCCTCAGAAAAGAACACATTTCTTTGTGTGTGAGATGCCAGTAAGATCACTTCAGTAGATGTGAAAATGTACACTGGATTGGATTTTTCTTAGATGAGACAATGGCCAAATTGTCCAATTACTTTGTTTTTTTGAACGAGTCATTGTGGCTTGTTCAATTTCAGACTTTTATTTTTTCAACAAAGCTTTGAATAATAGAAAAACAGCTGTTTTTCAAGTAACATGCAGTTTTCTCTAAATAGGTATATAGTCTTTTGGTATGTAACTCTATGATACATTGATCCTAAAACAGCCGTATCTATAGGATACGAGGGAGTGGCAGGTCCAGAGCGGGGGCTCCACCTCCCCAATTACCTGTCCATCCTCACCTCTGCTGTCACTGGTATCAAGACTCCACTGATATTCTGACCATGAATCAGACCTTCAGTGCCTCTTCATCTAAATGACTTCCTCAGGTCAAGGGTCAATGTCTCATCACTCACTAAATCCTGGCTGATTAGTTAGTTAGGTCAAGGTCCCAGGATGGGTATTTGCTTAAATGAATCCTAATGTGATATTAGATTTCCTGTTTTTCAGTGTATCTAATTATGTGAATATTTGTTATATTATCTGCATATTCAGCTTGTTGATTAAGATCTCTGTATTCTTTCTAGTTCCTAAAAATGCAGCTGATCGCAGCTTAAGTGATCACATTAGAGTATTCTTGTGCTCATTGTTAAAGATCAGATCTTCTCTACTTGTTTTATTTTAATCCAACAAAGAAAATGATCAACACTTCATCTATTTTTAAACTGTTTTCCATATGAATGATTTTTTCAATGCAGTACTATATCTGATTGTCTGTTTCCTGTAGTGCTTCAAAACCTTTCTCACAATTTCAGTCGCTAGTTTTATTTTCCAGTTAAGACTCAGCATCTGTTTTCTGTGGTGCATATTTCTCCATTTTTCTCACATGGACAACGTTTTGGAGGAACTGCAGCCTGCTGTTTAGATTGCGACTGTGTTCGTGCGCAATCTGAAAGGCTCTCGATGACACATTTGTGTCCGGAAGTAGCTCTGGTCATTGAATACCATTCAGAAACACAAAAGCAATGCAGAAGGCAATATTTACATCAACAGCAACATTAAAGGCTGTAACAATGTAGTGCCCGTGCTGCAGCATGTGTCAACAAAGCGACGCTACGACAAGCCTAAATCCCAAGTAAATTTGCCCCCATAGAATCTGGTACGGCCCAGTGGGGTGGGAAGAAAGAACCAGCGATTGTGTTTTGTTTTTGCCTCCAGCTTCACAAACAGTGGCACTAACAAAGTATCCTTTCTGTGCCGTTTCCTTCCACTCTGATTGGACTAATTGGGACCTGTTGACAGCGAATCCCATCCGTGCAGGAACAGGCCAATCACGTCTCGGCATCTGTCATCCCTGGCACACAGGGCTTCCACTCCCCTCATAAAGGCCTTTGTCTCTGTGACCTCAGTGACCTTTAGCATTTTTTAATATGGAAAGCCTGATTAAGTCTCCCAAAACAGGACGTGAAACATTTTGATTACCAGAATTTGGTACAAAGTACAAAGGTTGCACCCTTCATGATATAAACAGCTTTACAACTGCTCCCATGTACTGTACAAACTGGAAAAGTTGAGAAAACTTTAAATTTTACGGCAACAAATTAAAAATTTTAAGTTTTGCCTTTGAGTTTGTCCAACTTAGAATTTCCACTTCTGTTTACGCTGTCATGAGTTTAAAGTTTGATTTGTGTCCACATACTTTTAAGTTAAAATAACGGATATCTGTACATTGCACCTACATGACCTTTTCAGTTTTTACACTGATTTCCATTAATTTACTCTGTTACTAGAATAACTGTCACATTTGGTCCCTGGTTACTGTCTGACTACGCCCAGTATCACTTGGCACCTGGGGACTAGTTGAAGTGGATACCTATCTTCATCATGGTTTACATTGTTTTAATTTTAATCAAGCACAAGACCGTGTGACTCATCTGAGACATGTGTAAAAAGAGACAGGCTGTATTCAAAACTGCCTACTATACTATCAGTACGTACTGCTTTGGCCAAAATGTAGCATGTAGTATGCAGTGTGCAAACAAAGGCAAAATCTGCAGTATGCCAAAAATACCAGAATGTCGTACTGATTCTGAAAAAATCTCCAGTATGCATCAGACCAGTCTACCTCGCCTACTGTATCCCACAATGCAAAGCGCTGGTGGTGGTTTGCCGTTAGCCGTGCTATTGTTTACATCCGCTTTCCAAAACTGGCCTAGCATACTGCAAAATAAATCGATTCGACTGTTTCATACTGCATGCTACTATGAAAAGCAGTATCCAGTTCGTCTGTAGTGTGTAGTAGGCGGTTTCGAATACAGCCATAAATTAGTGTCTTTAAATTAGTAAAAAGAAGGCTTCCAGGAGAATTTCAAGCCAAATACAATGCATTGTGGGAAGTTTATGCTAATAAGCTAGAAATGTTTCTAAACAACTTTAATTTGAAGAGTTACGCGAACGATCAGCTGGACATTTAGTCAACTCATCATTTTAAGTTACAAGAATTCTGATTATAATTTATGAAAGTGACAATTTAAGTTGACCTGACTTCAACCTGACAATCTTATCTAATTACATTGAGTTAATGATAAATGTTGATTATGAGAGTCTTATATAGAGGTGAGTTAAAACTGAAAGCAATGCGAATATTCCACACATTTGATGATGAAAGCCTTAAACACAAAAGTGACCTATGAAAGTAGAAAGCTTTTGTACCTGTGGGACTAGTTGGTTAGGTGAATCACACTACGAAGGAAACAGATATATCCTTACTACAGGGTTATTTTTCTTTCCTTTGCTTTGAACATGTGCAAAGTGACAAGGCACAACAACACCTTTGCTCCGGCAGTTAGCCTGAGACAAACGACCAGAGGAAGAGTGGGACTGGAGCGACCGAGGAAGCCACTGAGCTCCATCCAGAGTCTCTGAGAGCAACTTATCTGTCAGCACCATTATGAGCCTCTCATATCTTGGTCTGCACCTGTCTTTGGCGGTCCAGGAGTTTGGTTTGCCCCCCTCTCCAGACTCCCCACCACCCTTCGTCCTCAGGAGCTGAGGAGAGGCCTGGGGATC
Organism: Macquaria ambigua; assembly: GCA_008360985.2. Lineage (NCBI taxonomy): Eukaryota > Metazoa > Chordata > Actinopteri > Centrarchiformes > Percichthyidae > Macquaria > Macquaria ambigua. Next base: position 160,823 of record VMKM01000640.1, on the reverse strand, counting down.
CCCATTCATGGAGGATGATCAACAGGGCAGCAGCCTGAGGAAAAGGCAGCTGTGATGAGAGAGAGAAAGAAAGGAGTGTGTACCCATGTCCCCTTTGTGCTTTTAACTACCTCCCCTCTTGTCTTCCACGGCCATGTCCACACAATAGAGTCTTAACAGGAGCTGTCAGCAGACCGCACTAGTGTGACCACTGTGGGCACCGGGGTTAGCCGGGATCACATTAGTTCTGTGTTTGTATGGCACTGAAAGCCAGCTAGCTACAGTTAAAGCAAGTTGTGTGGTGTTTTCTAAAGGAGCCCGCGGCGGCTTTCAGCCTTGTGTTTACCCACACTGAACTCCAAAGAGGCAGAGAGCCTCACATCAGTGAAGAAACGGGGAGGCTTTAAAATGCTTGAAAAAAAAAAAGTTAAGTAAGGTGTCCAGCGGGGGCCTCCACTTTGCACCTGAGGTTTGATCAATATAGTCAAGTGATGACATGTCAGTTTGCACTGGCAGAAAGGAGATGGCGAGGCCGTGAATGGTGGCGCTGAGAGATGGCGGCAGGTGAATTGTTCTGACAGCGGATACAGTGTATCAACATGCTGCTTTTAAGTGTGTGTTTTTCTCCCTGCCGCCACTCAGTCAGTATTTTCTTACATTTACAGCGCTATTTAACCAGTGCTGGTGAAACTGATACTCTTTGCCATCTTCATTGTGCTTTTGCTTTTGTGATAATGCAATGTTTTTGCACTGTACACACAGCCACGAGCCAGCTGCAGCCATTATTTGGTGTTTGATACATGTAATTAAGCCACAAAGGCACTTAAGAGCTTTAAGCCACAGATACAAAAGAGGTGGGGTGGCATGATCAGATAAGGTTGAATCAGCTGATTGTTACTAAACAATGATTGGGCAGGTGTCTTAGCAGAAAAGGATTAGGAACACACACATGGAAGAAAATGTCCTCAGTGAGAGGCCACCTCTGTTGCACTGTGTGGAGCAGTGGGTTCGAGATTTTTAATTTTTTATTTATTTATGATTAATTAACAATTATGGACATGTGTATCTTGTGCATGTCAAAAATTAAATCATATAATTATTTTACAGGGCTACAGCTTATGTAACAGCTGACACAGTTACCTATACACTGTGGAAGTCAGTGTCTTATAGCTCCGTGACCATTAGATGGCAGTAATGCATAGCTGAGCCTTCTGACCTCCTGGAACGAGAGCGGTTATTTTCTGCTTTCTTGGAAAGGCAGAGAAAATGTTTGGCTGATCATTTGTGTGTTTGCGTTTAAAAGCAATGAGTCAGCACCACTCAGCAGGCCCAGTTTAGGTCCAAAATATTTCTACTTATCATACTGTTTCAAACCCCCTGCCTGCTCCTGCACAGACAATCTGGGCATGTGCTTTAGAAAAAAAAAGTTTTTGAGTAAGAGTTTTCCTTGGAATTTGAAATCTGTCTCAGTGCAATTAGTCAAAATCACATAAATATAATACTTACATATTCAAACACTTTACGGTCACTGTCTCTTAATGGGAAGTTAAGAATGAAAATGCATAAAAGGATGAAAAGAGCTCAGAAACACTTTCACATAACATCTTACCTGTCATGCCTATCTATAATGAGGGCATATTTCCTCTCTTGATCTCTACCTGTGATATCCAGACAAAAGAATCAAACAGAAGAAAGCTGAACACTTTTCCTGCTTTGTCGCAGGGTTTACTGTAAGCGTAGGATGAGATCTCAAATTCCAAAGGGACAAGCCACCAATAAACAAACAAGCAACTCAACAGAAACACGTTTGACAGAGAGAATAACTCACTGTGGTAGCTGACTACAGTGGCCTTATTGTGGTCTGGCTTTTATCTGTAAAGCAACACAGAGACAGCATCAGAGGGCCTTTGGTCTGCAGTGCACACAGCAGATCAAACCAGCCTTATCTGCAGGCATTGCTTGCCAGTGTTTGTGTTACCTTAGCTTCCCGTAGTTCCCTTTACAGTGAGCTTAGTCCGCTTTATCACTGTTAAGGATTTAGCTGTATGCCCTTATTTATTTAAGATTAAGATTATTTGTATATTCATCTTACAGTTTGACTCACTACACATCCATTCTCAACACATAGCATAGCATAGCTCCATAGCCATTTCTCCAAAGAGTTCAAATTCCTACACTGGGCTTTAGTGTCTTGCTTGTTAAAATTAAATGGTAACGCTCTCTGTAGATTGTAACTACTATTATAGATAGGTAATTGCAGTAGCAAATATTTAAAGGATAGAAAAAAGAATAGGGCAGCTAGCAGTAATTAACATACAGTAGACTGGTTCTATTCTCAAGAATTTTGAGTAAAAATGAACCTTAGAAATTAGTATATAAGTATAAATACTGTAAGTACTACTACAAGTAAGATGACTGCAGCATTAAAGTCATAATCATTTTTTCATCATATTAAAGCTGCTATAATTAATATTTTTATATTGACAATGGATGAAAACTATAAATAATGTGAAAGGGGTTGCTCAAAGTGATAAACCCACAGAACATTATCACCCAACTCTGCAGTTCCCCATAGCTTTTTAGCGTCTTTTAGCTAATTGTTTTGGGTTTAAGGCCCGCAACTTTGGTTCAGCTCTCATCAGCGTTGTTTCCAGATGCAGTAGGCAGGTGTTCTTGACGAAAAAGCTCTAATAAACAGACTGTACGCTACCTGCCCAGCACCAAACAACAGACAAACAAAGTTAGCAGCTAGCTGGTGAACATAGTGGGACACTTACCAGCTAAAGAGACAGATATTTCCCTCATGGTGATAATATGTCAGTGTTGTGTTTTCCATTTATTCTGCTGCCTCCAGTAGTAAAAAACAAAACAGCAGGTTAAAACCCCATTTTTGATACTATTTACTGTATGTACAGATTTTTAGCAATAGAAATTCAACGTACTTACTTTTATTGTTACTGGCAGGGTCCGCCTTTTTCACAGATTCCTACTGGACATAATGCAAAAGACAACAGCCAGTACTGTGTAACATTGTTGACTGTCTTTTTTAGTCTTCTATATTAAAATCTGACACAATAAATCCCCTCAGCCCACCATTTGTTTGCACGGGCTGTAGAGATAGGTGAGTTGTTCTTTTTCCGTTGCGTTTCTGAGTAGCTGGTGTGTTTGCTGAGCCTAGTGGCAGATAAATGTGCCCTTTCAAACAAAACTCTGGCACCTGCATTATTAAAAGGCACTTGCACTTACCACCACCACCCATACGAATGGAATATGAAGTATGAATTAAGTTTGAAAATATATGCATTGACTACCATTGACATGAAAATATGAAAAAAAATCCCAAGACCCTATATCATATAACTTTTAACATATAACTCTGATATTATTGTTCTGTTAATTTAGAGTACTTTGAAATCATATAAATTCATGTCAGACTAACCTCTATTTTGCCAATAAAAATGTGGGTACAATACATTTTTATATATATATATATATATATATATATATATGTATGTCAGCCTCTTTACCTCAAAGGCAAATTCCTGCTTCAACCTGCCGTGCTGTTTATGACTTTCCAACTTTTATATTCAGTACATGATAATTGGGGAATGTGTTTATCCAAACTTCATTATAGTGCATGCATTTTCAGTCACCAAGGACCCAGTGGGAATCAACTAATGGCTCTGTCATTGCCACATTTAATTTTTAAATTATGTAAATTTTCCAACAGACAGTGCAGTATACAGTATATGCTCACATACACCTTTATGCTTGCAGGTAGAAATACAGTTTTAAATTTTTAGTAATGTCTGTTCAAAAGCACAATATTAAGGTGCCAGGACTTACTTAGATAATATTTTGATTGGCCTAGTTGAAGCTCCTGCTTTTAGAAGAGCTCACCATTAAATGAGTCAGGAACAGGATCCCTCTGTTCGGTTGTACTTTACTACATGCCTCATACACACTACTTTCGACAAGAGTTCAGTATGTGTGTGTTCGGGGGATAAGGTGGGTCTATGTTTCAGTCACATTATATTTACATTCATTTCAGTAACCCTAGAGTAAAAGAGAGACCAGATAATTAAATCTAACATTTGTTTCTCGCCTTATTCACTACAGTCCGTCAGGGAACCAGACAGACAGAGTGACAGACAGTATGGCAGGCAGACAGACAGATGGTCAGAGGGGGAGATGGGAGATGAGCAGCAGTGACTGACATCCATCCAGCCCTGTGTGAGCCACATGCCGCAGTCATTCCCTCTCAGCCAGCCAGAAAAGCACCACTCTTGTCTCTGCAGGCTGCAAGCTGCCAAACACTGCAGTTTTCCTCCTCATGAACAGGGCTCTGAACTCAAACCCTTTGGCCAAGTGCAAGAGAGGCATTAGGGTCCATGTCAAAACAGCTTACAGCCAAACAGTGTGCTTTTAAAAGGCCCAGGCCTATTCATGGAGTCATTCAAAGTGACAGCACCCTGAGCCTCCTGCTCTCTGACAACCCTGTGCACTGGAGTGAGGAGGGCTGGTGCTTGGCTAATGTTAGGGAACATGGCGTAGCTCTTTGTTAACGTTGGCAGCTGAGGCCAGGTTCTTGAAAACAGGAGTTTTCCTTTAAGAGAAAAGCTCAGCACATGCTGCTGGCAGCGTTTACGTGCACGAAGTAGGCCAGGTATTGACCACGCTTTGGTTGAGGTCTCATTCTGGTTTAAACTGTTTACTTGAATACAGCTGAGTTGAGTCTCTGTGTTGTCTTGGAAGAGCAAGTCACTTGCCACATCCTCAAGTGAGCAACACGGTAACCCCTGTAAGAGAGGAAAGAACTAATCATTGTGGTCATGTGTGCAAGGTTTCTGTTTGCCACCATGTCTTTGTTGACATCAAATTGTACGCAAAACCCTTTGAGACAGAACAGAAAAACGTGACAGAGCAAGATGTTTCTGTGCCACTGTAACTCTTTTAAGATCAGAGTAAACCTTAATCACAGTTCTCATAAACAGAGCATGTGCCTAACCTGGTTAACCAAGTTATGATTTGTGCACATATGCTGGCTCAAATTCAAGCTACCAAGTGCGGAAAAGTATCTGCATGTATTTATAGACACTGCTGGCAGCTCTCTCTTGCTGGGAGGTATTTCTACAGGTGCTGCATCTGCACTTGTGTATTATTGAATTACATCCAACACATTTAATGTAATTCTGGGATGGCCCTGGTAGTCTAAGGGTTTAGAGCGCTGACCGTGAACTGCAACATCCCTGTTTTGAGTCCAGCCACGTACCTCTGTTGCATGTCATCTCTCTCTCCCCTCGTCTCCTGTCATCTCTCTCCTGTCTCTATGATAAAGGGACAAATTGTCCAAAAATGTTTTTTTTTAAGTTTACAGTTATGGTGATTGTGAGACTATAGGCACAAATGTGGTTTAAAGGTACTCCAGTAATTTAATGTTGCATTTCCATAAAGTTGGGGGACTTGTGACAGAAAAAATTAAAAAAGGAATGGTCAAAATCAAAGCAGCAGAGGCCGAGATATCCAAACTTTTAGTCACTAGTATGGGTCAAACTTCAAAAATACCAGATCCTACATTTCCCATAGTGCATCTCTAAGTCTCCAAGCCTTGCTAATGACATCATCAGGGTTGTTTTATCAGATCTATTCAGAGTAAATTGATCTTCACGTGTAAAATTGGTGCAGTGATCCTTTAAATGTCTCAGAAGACACTTTGCTAATAAAGACTTAAGAATCTTGATAATAAAAATATGGAAATCATGATATTTTAATTGGATCTAAAGGTCAGTTTAACTACATTTTGGAAGTTAACTATTCAATAAAAGTATGATCATCAATCAATTATCAATACTCTTCTATTCTGTTCAAGAATATTGTCATCAATGTTTCTTCCATTTGTCAGTATCCTGTGCCTTTGACCCTTGACCCGTTTGTCTGCTTGTAATGTTGCCAAACAAGGTGTTGAAGCTAGTCACTTTAGTCACTCTGAATGAATGAAACAGGACACAAAGGCACCTGACAAATAAGTTTCAGTGTGACATTACTGGTATGTACGGCAGAAAGGATCCAATATCACTCTCTGCTGAGCTAGAGACAGATTGTCCTGGCAAGCTAAATAAACAGTAGATTAATCTGTCTTCTTACTGCGAGCTGACAAAGTCAGTCATGGATGAAATCGAGGCTTTTGACAGGTAGTCTTTCAAGATGAAGCACTGATAGCAAGAACTTGAGAAGGGAACTCTGAAATGTGAGTCTTCTGTCAGACAGATAAGAACAAATGATGAGATTCAGGGAGTTACTTATGACATTGCCATTGTTATGTAGGGGCAAATAATAAAGTGAATGAGTTATGAACTTCAGGTGGTAATTTTGAATTCATAATTTTAATACTTTGTGGTTGATTTTATTTTGAAAGAGCCAGTTTGCACTTTACTCATAAGAACAGCTCAGGTGGGTCCATGCCACAAAACATGTCCCATTTATAGCAGGAAATGTTGGTCAGATAATATCTACATAAGGCTTTTGACACTGTTGCAGAGTAAGAGCAGCAGCAGGTGTCAGGGGAGCTGCACAGTGCCTTATCAGACAAGGCCTCCTGCTGTCAGCACAGCGAGTGTTGAGTCTGCTGCGTAACACTGACATCGTCCAGACACCCACAAACTCCAAGAAGGAAGGAACTGTTAGTTGTCTCCAAACCTCATTTTTGTTATGAAACGGTCTGCTGTATGGCATGCTGCCAGAGTGCACACTGTGATTAAAGGTCACATTTAAGAGACACGCAGAAAGAGGGACATACAAGATATACAGACAATATTTTTTAGGGACTGTACAAAAATTAATTCAGCTCCCCACTTTCACTTTCCAAAAAAACCCCAGCCCTCCTCAGCATTAAAATTATCTAGCTTGAACCCTCCCCTTGACTGCAACACCCGCCAAAATAATGAAGCATAAAGAATTGAAAGATTGTATTCCCCAATTTAAGCTTTAATATTTTAGGAGAACATTTATGAATTATCTCCAAAAATGTATACTACCCTCCTTTATGGGAAAAGTACAAAACCCTCCCCCTTATTCAGACCTCCTCTCTGCCCCTAATAATTTACATTTGATATCCTGTATGCCATACATTTACTTACATTATGATATCCTGTATGCCATACTACTGAGAACTGGGACATTATCTAGAGGTATATTTATATGCAAAAATTGCAAAATCAACTGTCTATTATACCTCCCACAGTGCTCTATTGCATTTATTTTGAGGTCCTCTTGCTCTTGTGCCAACTGTCAGTGTAATTATGTTGTGCTACTGTTTGTATAGCAGCCAGTAAAATTATACTTCAAATACCAGAATTTCTACTTGGGAAACAATAGAAATCCTTGTTCTAATAGTACTACACCTGAGGGGGGTTTGAGAAGAATAAATATTTGCTCTGAATTCAACACAAACACACGTGTTTCATTACATTAAGACAATATATTACTTTTACCAGAAAGTGGATGCTATACATTCACTGCAGTTCACCACCAATATAATAATAGATAATGGATATGATGCATTTTGCTCCATTAGATACTTATTATATATTTAAATAGTGCTGAAATTAATTATCAATCAATCGATTGACAGAAAATTAATTAACAGCAATTTTGATAATCCAAGGAAATTGTAGTGGCCATTTCCCACAATTCTAGGAGTATTTTATAGCCAGAATAATAGAGTGCTGCGGCAATGAGTCCTAAAACTCGGAAATGAGTTAGCATTTTTGCACTTCCGGTTCCCTCTTCTCGAAGTCAATGGGTTTCTTTAATGGGTTTTGCCTGAAATAAGGTCTGTGGTTAACACAAGTTTAAGAAATTTTTACGTTTTGTTCTACAACATAAAAGATGTTGGTAAATACCCCAGTCATGAATTTTGAAGCTTTTATGTGTCTTAAAAAAGGCGGTTTCTAACCGTGGCTAAATGCGACTACAGAGGTTGTCGGGGACATTAAACGTCATCACGCCGAACACAGAGACTCATCTGCTCACTCGTCCACCTTTACAGCCTCGTTGTGTTTATACTAGCACTCTTGCAAACTATTCTAACTCATACTTTCCCTTTTGTAGAAGAGGTAAGTGCACGAAACCAAATAACAAGTTAGAAGCTTAGTGGAGGTGATGTTGAAGTCATGCGACCGTGGTGTAGTTTGTTTATAGCCTAACGTTAGCTTTTTACTTCTGGTGATAGCATTTACGCTTCAAAAATCATAAAAGTGGAGTTCATTTGTGAAGATTATCTTGCTGAACAAAACGTGTAAGTATCATAAACTGTTTTTTTGCCACAGAGCTTATTTTCTGCAATAATCCAAAATCCAATGGAAAAATTCCATTGGCTTTTTGTGAAGGGAAGCAGGGCGATGCTAACTTCCAGGTTGGCCTACAAAAATATGTCATCCCTGCAGCGCTCCATTACTCAATTAATTGAAAAAAATGCCAGGCAGAAGCTGGTTAGCTTAGCTTAGCTTAGTATAAAGATCGGAAAGGGCAAATAGCCAGCCTGGCCAGCACCTCTTACGCTCACTTGCACGTTATATCTCGTTTGTTTAATCTGTACACAAACCAAAGTATAAAAATGACACGTTGTGGTTTTTACAGGGGTTGATGTTTAGGTTATTCATTGGCTGGGCATGCCAACTTCCAGGCACAGTTTCCCCCTGGTTCCAGTCATTATGCTAAGCTAAGCTAACCGGTTGCTGGCTCCAGATTCATATTAAATGGACAGACATGATAGTAGTATCAATCATCTCATCTAACTCTCGGCAGGAAAGAACTATTCTGTTAAGGAAATTCCTCTGAAAATCAACAACTACTTATAATTGCAACACAACTAACTAAAATCCAATACATGTCTTAGACATTTGACTCTATTTTACCTTTGCTTAGTACCAATTTACAATTTTCTCCCGGAGGACGAAGATCCAGATCCAAAACATCTGGAGAGATGCACCGTGAGTGAGAGGGTTATGGAGATGCAGTGGTTTTGAGAAAGTGTACAGTATTCTCGTCAGCAGGACAAACATGTACTATAAGTACTAGGCTTAATAGATTCATTGAGACTGATTCTGACCCGCCAGAAGGATAATGTACCCCAACAGGTACAAGGTAATCAAAAAATAAGAAGTATATTCAAAGTCAAGACGAAAATATGAGTTTTGAGTTTGGATTTAAAGGCCCCAGCAGAGTTAGACTTTCTGATGTCAACACATAGGTTATTCTAAAGGAAGGGGCACGATAGGAAAAGGCTCTGTAGCCAGCTGAATTCTTTTTAACTGGGGACAGACAGGAGCCCTATATTCTGAGAGCGGAGAGCACGCAATGGAATATAAGGTTTAAGGAGATCAGGTATGAAGGGGCTTGCTATCTAGCAGAGTTTCAGGAGCAGGACCTCAACAGAGCCCTTTCCGGCATTCCTATAACTACCCACCTAACCCTCTCCTCCTCTTTGTGCTGATCGAAAGTGAGAGTAGGATCAAACGTAACACCAAGATTCTTGGCTGTCGAACTTTGAGAAATCACACAGTTGTCAAAATTAACTGCTATTTGATCAAACTGGTGTCTATGTCGAGCTGGCCCAATGACCAGCATCTCAGTTTTATCAGCATTTAGGAGTAGGGCATTCTGTGACATCCAGTTTTTTTACAGCAGATAAGCAGGCCTCTAATATACATGTGCATGTGTATACAATCAGAAGCTTTACATCATGTTCACCACATACATAAGTAAACATACACGTTTAAGCAGGGTTACACACAGACAGAGCAGACAGGTGGATTTCAAACCTCATTCTTATAATTATTCAGCAGTGTTGAGCAACAAACCAACAAGCAGCAAACATTTGGTTCTTTCTCAGTGTTGTTCTACAAGACACTGTCATTTGGAGGCTTAGTGGAAGGAAAAAGCACATGTTACAAGCTAAATTCCACCGCTGAGGATGAGTGAAAATACCAAGCAGACTCGCTGCACGGTACAGTACAACATGTGTGCTTCCCATCTGGTATGCGTGCTCACTGTAATCAGGATAGGAGCGTAAACTGTGTTTCGAGGGCCCAACCTCTTATTTGGAGGGCTATCTGAGGAAGTGCTTTTCAGCTGTACATCCAAGGAATCCTCTGCCCGCTGCCTGCCTCAAGTGTTGCTACCTGGTTTAAAACCAGATGGCCTTAGGTTAGAACAGTCACAGTGAAGGCGAGTTGAGCGTGAGCACTGCACAGCATCTGATACTGTAGCTCAGACTTGGACCAGGGGACTATTTGATATGATGGAATACATGGCAACTGAGAGAGAGCAGTATACAGAGTACTTGTACAAGGATAAGTCTGGTGATTTTCTGTGTATCTGTTATACATCTCATGAAAAGACCAAAAGCAACAATGAATTGATCCTAAAAGTATTGTCTGTGTAGTCAAATCCTGATATTTTCTTTCTCTGTCCCAAAAACTATTGATGAAACATCAGTGAGCTACGCTGTTGTACTGGGTGACATGTTCCTTCATTACGATGAACATGGACACTATGGTTTATTTTGATTCAGTCCCACATACTAGTGCACCAAATGTGTATTAGTTCCCAGCTAAAAATACTCCCCAACAAATGCATTTCCTCCCATTTTAATTATGTTTGCTAAAACTACGGTGCCAAGCTGTTTAACAAAAAATGAATGCCTATATTTGTGACCTGCTTTTAATCATTTTTGTCTGCAATAGGAACAAATGGGCTTTGGGCTGAGAGCCACAGACAGAGTCGGGAAGTCAGAAAGTATTGAGAGACAGACAAAGACACTGTTGGTTTTAGACTTTTCATCGTTGACAGTAAGAAAATATAGAACATCATCAGCCTTATCCTTTAAACAATATTTGCACATGCAGTGTTTTGGTATAATAAAAATTTCAAAATACATTTTTTTTAAAAATTACTTTTATTATTAGCACAAACTTAAACCAACAATGGTGGCAATTAAAGAAGTCATGTAGTTGGAAAATGTTTTAAAAAATTATATCAATAATTTCAGATGTTTTATGACTTGAGACCATCACAATAATGACAAAACATTGGCACCAGGCTGGAGAGCAGTGAAACATAAATGAAACACTCTTCAAGAAAGCCCTTAATTTACATATTACTTTTGAAACTTAAACATAGATGGATGTTTAAATAGTACCTTGGCAAATACTTTTCCCATATTATTCATTATGTTTGCATTATCACATTAGAACAAATTGTCTCACAGACGTTTGTCTTCAAGGTTAAAACCCCTCTGATTCCTATCCAAGTCTTGAGAACCTGTGTATTCTGGTGTCGCTAACACTGAAGTTACAAATTGGCTGCCTGTAACTTCTGTTTTCATACGTAAGATAACTTTTCTAATTAAAATTCCTGCTGAAATACAACTTGAAACCCCATGCTGACATACTTTGGAATGTATGAACTGATCTTTGAACTACAGTATGATGGATTTATAATTCATCTAGAATTCCTGACAGGTATTGTAGTTCACAGTGTATTGTGGACTTTTTATTTGAAAAGTTTTAGTGGAACTTCTTTCATGACTAGATTTATTTTTAACACTAAATCTCCAGGTGTAAATGTTCCTGTTACAGTGGTTAGGTATGATCACTGTATCTGTTGATGATTCTATATATTAAAGCAATATGTTTAATAGACAGAATCTTTTGTATTGAAAGATTGATATCGGCTCTTAGTCTCGTCTTCTTGTAATTTGAGGTTCCTTCTTTATTGTATTGTTTAACAGTGTTGGTTAGTAAAAGCTGCAGGGGAAGCTGCTTCACATGCCTTTATGAGCCAATAACCCAACTTTAAAGACTTTCATTAGTACAGTACTGCTTTCATTGGACAATTTTAGTGACCTATGAACGTTTAAATGTTGTTCCAGAGACATTTCCACCATGACAAGAAAAACACTCTGTGAAGATTTAATTGAATATTAAATTGATTTAGTCAGATTTAAAAAATAGTTTGAACACAAAATGCCACCAGCTGCTTCAGTACTAACAGTATTGGCACCATCCCTCGGAAACCCACACAGGTTGACCTCATTCTTGTTAAGTGAACAAGCTTCTATGGTGTAAAATGAAATCTTTTAATATCAGATGAAGTGTAAGTGAGGGGAACTGGGGTTGATGGGAGCTGGAAGATGATGCGCAGTGACGCAGGGTTGAAGGAGATGAACTGTCAAAACCATTTAGATTAACTTGGGCCCTGTCTGCTGTCTGTCTGTGTGTTGGCGAGCTGGCAGGTTTGACAAATTGACTGACAGACAGATGCAGCTCTGCAGGCCACACACACATATATAAAATACTGAGCAGGAAGAAAGTAGCAGGAGGAAGGAATGAAGGAGAGTGAAATATTAGTCTTGAACACTGAAAATACAGAAAGAAAAGTGCCGCCGCTGTCTCTTTTTTTTCTTCTTCTTTTCTTTTTCTTTTTTGCATGTGTGACAACTTTGGGAATCCTCTCCTTACTCTCCCCTACCTCTTTAGATCCCATACTTTTCTGTTAACCCCCTCACTCCCTCCAGTAATGGAAAATAACTAAGTAAATTTACTTGAGTACTGCTCTTAAGTACAGTGTTGAGGTACTTGTACTTTACTTGGGTATATCCATATTATGCTAGTTTATATTTCTACTCCACTAAATTTCATAGGGAAATATTGCTATATTATATTATTACTCCACTATGTTTATCTGACAGCTAGTTACTCAGATTAATATTTAACATTTAAAAGAAAACACATGATAAATCCATAAAATACAATGAATTGTTAAACATTAAACCAGTGGCTTCCAGTCTTTTGGCTTGTGACCCCTTACACCTTGTTACATGTCAGATGTGTATGAGTTGTTACTAGTGGTTCCACCAAAGAGAAATTTCCCCTCGTACTTAGATGGTTTCGTGGCCCATTAATTATCTCATGACCCCTCCAATTTATGGTGTGACCCTATGGCGGGGCCTGACCCCTGGGTTTGGAACCACTGGACCAAAATACCTAAAACTAAAAGCTACAACAGTAAAATGCTGCTTACACATTGATGCATCAGTATTAACAATTTAATGATATCATATATAATAATAGTAAGGGGCCATTTTTCTGCAGAACAAGTACTTTTACTTTTGATACTTTAAGTACATTCACAAGAGCTGATTATACTTGTGTACTTTTACTTAAGTAGGATTTTGAATGCAGGACTTTTACTTGAGTAAAGGATCTGAGTACTTCTTCCACACACACACACACACACACACACACACGTCCTCTCTTTCCCTTTAAGCCTCTCAGCCTAATAACGACCTCGCAGACATGTGATAGGACAATGTAATGAGCTCATCTTTAGATTACATGCTGTGTCAATGAGCATGATGGACCCCAAAACTAACAAGAGACCCCTAAACCTTAGCCCAGTCTGAGGGCCCTTGTTGATATGCCAGGGTCGGGCCCCTAGAGACAAAGTCTGTAGCGGCCAGTGTTGTTGTTCACCGGCCCTGACAAATCAGGACAGGTGGAGACATTTCTCTGTCTTTGCCCCCCTCCCCCCAGCCGCCCCGCCCCCACCACCGTCCTGAAACCGGATCGGGGAAGTCGAGTCATGCACCACCATTCTTCATAACTCAATACTAGCGTTGCTTGAAGCCCTGTTGCCAGGCAACCAAATGTTTTGCCGCTGTGCTTTTATTTTGGCCTTTTTCTGTCTGCCCCACACCCCCACCCTCCACACACACATTCATACACACTCAAGTATCCCAGGAATTGCATCAGTGAAATGCATTCAAGATCTCCCATGGATCATCACAAGGCCTATAATACCTCCCATTTTCTCTTTTTTTTTTGCTTCCCTCCATCTGCAGAGGAGATTATCACGGACTCCAATTCACTTTCTCTCTGTCTTTCAGTCCTCTGCTTCTTTCGTTTCCCTCTCTCTTGGTCTACACCTCAAGCCATTGATCACCAGGCGTTCCCAACCAGCCGCACTTGTTGATCGACAGGTCTGAGAGTTGCGGCTAACCAATGGGAGTGATGGATCGGAGCGGCTCGGTAATAAACCCAGCAGTTGTGCGATAAAAGAGCAATTCCTCAATCTGCATCTCAGCGAGTCTGAGATGAGTTGAGAGGAGACATGATGAGATGAGAGGAGATGAGCTCGCTGAAAAAGCCCTCCAGCCTATAAATAGTGGGAGCCTGCCTCTTAGACAGCGCTTCAAACGCAGCGGGCCTGTGCTAATGATAAAGACAAATATCTGGGGTAGACCGAGGCATTACTGATTCTATCCATCACGCCTCGGGAGAAGCCGCGATGGGAGGGCGCGTTGATAGCTCGCTTTGCCTTCTGCGACAAAATCAAAAGAGCCGAGAGAACTTGAAATTCAATTCCAAAGAGCAAACCGCAAGCTGTCTTCCACTCGTGACAACAGCTCCTGTTTACTCAGTGGCAAACACAGGTGGAGCGCTGTGAAGAGAACACAGCTCCCTTTTCTTCTCCAGCCTTTTCTTTCCCCTTTCAATGGACTGGACACAAGATAAATGCTGCACACTGATGCTCACACACACACACACACACACACACACACACACAACCAGCCACTATAGATGAAAATACTCGCAGCTATGCATTGCTGAGGTTGTTTTTTGAACTGTGGAGGGATCTCAAAGGAATGAAGACATGAAGGTGATATGTTTTTCAGTGACGCTCGCATCTGACAAGGAAAAATAACTGGAAAATAATATGGATGAGTGTAAAAAAGAGATGAAGAGAAAAAATGAATGAATGGAAAAGGTGTGTGTGAGTGGGTGTGTGTGTGTCAGCAAGTATTTGATGGTTATAATGGCAGGCTTGCATGACTGTTTGCTTTTATTGTAAAGCAAAACAATTCTCTGTATGTGCTCTTCAAATAAAGCATGACCGGGTTAATATATGTGGATGATCCTTAAAACCACACACCATCTACACGAGAGAACATGTATGTTTAACTCTTAAACTGCTGGCACGAGATAATTATTTAACTTGACAATTGTTTCTGTTACAGCCCTCAAATTATAATTTCTAATTTTTTTTAGACAGGGCACCAATAAAATACTTACTGGGTACCTATACATACAAGGGAAGATATACATTAAATGAGGAGGTAACACATTTGCAAGTGCCCCATATATACACTGAAATAAAGGGATTCCTTTATCCAATGCTTTGTCTTGATCGTAGTGTACTGTCACCAAAAAATATCGGCCATTACCTGTAAAGCCTATTCCTTATATACAGTGTTATGTCCAATAAACTTGTTTGATTGTAAGTAAAAGTACATGTATTCGACTCCTTAACTGTTTATGATCTGATGATACAGGACAAAAAAGCTTGTCTAGGTTCTTCCCTTCCCCGGTATTTAATTTTCAAAAACACAAACATACTTAGTATATAGCTATAGCTGTAAAGGCACACCCTTCTTCCCACATTTGGTCTAATGTTTGATTCCCCTGCAACAATAATGTAAAAAAACATATCAAAACTATAAAAAACTATATAAATAATAAGTATTACATATTTAAAAAAACATTTTACCTTGTGATTTCCAAAAGTATTGTTTGTGAATATATCACAATTTTAAAATCAATGATATATAATGAAATAATTTAATTTCAATATCAACACTATTACTATTTCCCCCATTTGAATGGGCATTGTCAGTGATAATCAGCCTCATAGATATGGGTTAGAAGGGGCCTGCTAAACATAATAGTAGGTTCAGAAGCATCACTCACATGGTTGATCCCTCATGTCAGCCCCCTCGGCATCTCATAGAGACGCACTTAGGTTTAGGCAACAGAACTACTTGGTTAGGTTTAGGAAAAGATGGTTTGGGTTAAAATAAGTAAGTAACGTTATGTAACTTAAAACTTTAAATAAGTCAACGCTGACTTTTGGTTTCAAACGGGACACAAACCCCCGCCTCCTGTGTTTGTTTGACCGTTCCATCCACCCCAGTCTCCTCCTTATGCAGACTTGTCGCTCTTTATACTACATCACCTGAACACGCTGCATTGGCCCACTGAAATAAATGGGTGATAACAGCCTGCTGAACCTTCTAGGTTTAGTAAGCCCCTACTAGCCCACATATTTGGGACAGATGTGTGATGATATTCAATAGCCCGATAACAGTCAAATGGCCTGATTTTTCCTACCTTACTAGCCCTTAATAATATTACTGTACCCCTTAACATACAGTAGGTACTGAAAAAACCCACTTACAGTGTAATTTATTTCTATTTCTCTCTTAAACACAAAGTTGTTACCTCCCTACATACACCGTATATACTAAATAATCACACTGTAATTTGTGGACTATAATCAAAAGCGTTACCCTTGTTTTGATTGAAGGCCAAGTTGTGCCTGCTTAGCGCTTCAGATGTAAGAAAAAGGGGTCTGTGCCTGGATGAAGGGGTATCAGGACGGAGCAACGGAGGGATGTTGTTGTGGAGGCAGGATGAGGTCAGAGGGAAACGGATCCATCCATTAGGGGGTATAATGAGAGGGAGCAGCTGCATGCCGCTGGGTCAGACAGCACACAGATGTGAGGGAGCCTCGGGGCCCGACAGAGCCGAGGGGGAACGCTGGAGTCCCTTTGCCATGACCTCATTCTCAGAGTCAGGGCTCCCACTAACACCAGCACATCTCCCAGCAATGCCAGGCCCTCCACTGGCTGAAGACGGAGATCATCCATGCCCCCAACTCACCTGAGAAAACCCCCATGTGCAGAGCATTCTGGGCTGTTCTGCACCCGTGTTGCTTGGCTAAACTCTGGCCGACCTGGAGGTGCACAGCATGCCAAAGACTGATCTCAGCCTTACCTCCACTGCCCAGCATTAGCTGCAGAATCAAATACTCTCATGGGTGGTTGGATTTTTTAAGCTTCGGTAGTGTTAAATGAGGTGTAGAGTACATTAAATCCTGCGTATATTTTCCTTTCATGTGAAGAGGTCAACAGAAGTGCCAATTGGTGTCATGGTGTCATTTTCACTACTCAAATCTATGCTATTTTATTATTGCTTTACTAACTTTAAATCCACTCTTGTGTTTGTTTATACACTGATCCTGCTGATATTTGATATATTGTACTGCGTGTAATGTGAGTCTTTATGTTGGCAAGAACAACAATATGACAAATCTATCTTTTCAAGCTGCAAATAGATTCTTTTTTTTTCCACGCACAACTCATGCTCAAACATTTTCGTGTTGCGTCTTTATCATGAGCATGTTTGTGCTGAGCTTTGGAGCCAGATTGTAGTGTGGGAATAGCAGCAGGATAAGTCCTCTTCTCTCTCGATGACTGCAATGTTCCCTTGGCAGAAACCAGGAGATGCACCCTGCGGTTAAAAACAACGATGAAGCAGAAAGAGAGGAAGCAAGTGTGACAAACTGATGTCTACAATGAAATGGGAAACAAGAAGGGAAACTCACTGCAATCCCTCTTTTTAACCCCTTAAAGGAATAATTCAACATTTTAGGAAATACAGAAATATTCACTTAGTCAGCCTTAGAGGTGCTGCTAGAATTTTTTTTTTTTGTTACCTTTGGACAGAGCTAGGGTAGCTGTTTTCCTTCTAGTCGTTATGCTAAGCTAACCATCTCCTGGCTGTAGCTTTGTATTTAATGCATCAGTGTGAGAGTGGTATCAATCTTCTCATCTAACACTACTCGCTTCTAATCGAAAGGGAATAATCGTATTTCCCAAAATCTCAAACTAGTCCTTTAACAAGCAGCAGCCAGCCAGTGGTTTAGTCATTACAAACTCAGGCTGTGCTGCCAAACCCTTAACCTTAACAGTTCCTAAAGCGCTTTACAGATTGGTCTCATTTATCCCTTCACACACACACACACACACACACATTCACACAGCGATGGCGACAGAGCTGCCAGCTGCAAGGTGCTGGCCTCCATCGGGAGCATCTTGCCCAAGGACACTTCAGCATGTGGACAGGAGGAGCCAGGGATCGAACCGCCCTTCCTCCTGAGCCACAGCCGCTCTAGTAGTTAGTGCTGACTAATTCCAGTGGCGATCCCAAAGTTTCTAAAGGTACCAAATATGTCGGTCTGATTTTGGGGGGCTGTGTATAAAATCCTACACAAGACTTCTACATTACTTTCATTTAATGGAGTGTTGCAGCCATAAAAAATACAGAGTTTGGGGTCACTCAGTGTAAACATAATATAGCATCAATAAAAATTTGGAACAAGCTGATACACAGTATATTTATGATACTGCCAGATAGTGTGGAATAATAATTATATTAATATTATTATTATATACATAATTATTATTGTTATAATTACTTGTATCGTAAGCACTGTCCATCACACACTGCTAGTAATTTATGCAGTAGCACACATACATGTAAAACAAGTTCACACAAGCGTATGTACAAACAAAGTTATACTTCTTCTATACTGCAGGTGCTTTAAGGTAAAGCAAGAACACATTCATGCAGCTCACACAAACCTCTGTTAAAGACACAGAAACATAAAAGCATCGTAGATGATGACACACATGCATGCACGCACACGTACACCTCTGCAAAACATACTGATTTATATCCTTCAGATCCCTCTGCTGCTAGTGCTGTACGCTCAGGTGACGACATTCATTACACACACACACACACACACACGCTGAAGTAGGAACAGTGATTCTTGGAGGTGTTGACACACGCAGCCATTTCAGATGACTGTGTGGCTGACAGTCGGTGGTGAGTGGAGTGTTGTTCCCTCTGTTGTTACAGGCCCCTGCAGTCTCTCTCTCCCTCTTTCTCCCCCAGACGATGACATTCAGCTTAGTCACTCAAGTGCTGCTGCTTTGTAATGCATGTTCCCTTGTAGCTGCAGCGCTCTCTAAACAAAACTGGAAGCTTTTCTTGGAGGAGTGGGACACTGTTTTAGTACTTTATCTCCCTGACATGGAAGGATGCAGGCAGACATTGAAATCCTTGTCTGTATTCTGACTTTTCATAATGTGCCACCTGCTTTTAATCTGGTGAATAAAATGTTAATTCTGGTACACCACGTGTTTTATGTCACAAAAAATATTCTCCTCAGTTTTTTTTTTTTACATTTATTGTGGTTCAAATGTTTTTATGATTCCATTTTTGTATATTCTTATATTTTATTTTTGCGTTCATTATTATTAGCTGCTATTATTAGCTACCTTCGAATTTCTCACCCTATAATACGCCTCTTCTTCTTCTTCTATTATGAACTGAGATTAGCATTAAGCATGAGGTCTCCATAGAGCTTTAAGACTCATTTTTGCAGAGAGATTTACAATAAGTTTGGGTTTTGCAGCTTAGCCACAGTCAACCATGAATGTGAAAGCATATGATATGTAAATACTCAGGTATGTTGTTACTGCAAGCGTTGGATATACAGTTGCGTGGCAACGTTACAATTCAGAGAGACACAAGCAAGAAACACAAGCCGGGCTAAAAGAAACCCAGAGAGCACTGTTTGGGTCATTGAATACCTCTGTGTTTACTCTGAGCCTAGTGTGGGATTGACGCTTCGATCCCCACCTCCTCCTGGGAGTTTTTCCACCGTGACATGTGCGATGGGGAAACTTTAGCCTCAGCAGATCTCCCAAACAGGAATTTTCACTTCTCCTCTTTATAATCCCATAACCCCCACTGCCTTAAAACCACCGCGTGCATGTGTGTGAGTGTGCATGTGTGTGACAGGTCTAAATCTTCTCCAAACAGCAAATCAGTACAGCCTACTGCTCAGTACAATGAAGAGCGGGCATCCAGCCAATCAGCATGGGGCTGAGCAATGATTGGGCATGCAACTTTATGACCTTTCAGGTGAATCACACAAAGACTACTGAATATTTACTGACTCTGTTGCTTCTCTTGGCTGGCCCTTTATGAAATGCTAACGCAGAATAAACACATTGCAGATGCCATGTTTTAATTTGAGAACTTTATCATCGTCTTCCTGTGAAGAGCCTGCACACAGGGGTCATTCATCTGGGATCATTTGAGTCAGTCTATACTAACAGAGTGGGCATGCCAAAAAAAAAAAAAGGAAAAAACACTGCAAAAAAATCCTATTTACACGAGTAAGTTTGGTGTCAAACTATTCTTTAAAAAATCTTTTACATTTTTCAATGACTTAAATCAAGTTGCTTTTTGCAACTGGAAACAAATAAAATGGTCTCTTTTACTTATTTATCTATCTGAAAAATCATAACCCTCCAAAAACCTTTTTTAAACAACCAGCGATTGCACATATTTTTTGTAGTGTACAGGTCACTCAGGTTGGCATGCACTCCATCTTCGCCATACAGGTTTATTTGCAGAGCGCAAGTAGTAACATTGCACTGTAATCAAAGTAAAAGGAGTTACATTTGCTGCAGAAGGCCATTTATCTCAGGGTCAGGGACCTTGAAAAGACAACTGTGATTTGGCAGCAGCGCGAGCAAATCCATCTTTCACATCTGCCCAGACTGGCAAGAGCTTATACGCACCAGCTCAAGTATAAAAGCACACATCACAAACCCTCACTAAGACCGCAGAGCTCAGCTTTCCCTCCAGAAAAACATTATTGGGCATGAAAGAGAGCAGCTCGATAATGCAGCAGGTTTAATCAAGCTGTTGTTGTATTTATTTCCTTTAAGGTCGCCACTGAAGGCACACCAGGCTTTACAGTGAAAGATAGCCGACAGATCAGGCTGCGAGATGGCAGAGAGGAAATGAGGTGGAAAACAGGCTGCACACACATTTTTACTGGCAAGCCACCACTACCTCCCCCCATCATCATCAGCGGCTATGCCTCTGGATTACCAAAACAGAAGAGAGGGGTTATTATTACAGTCTTTCGAGCAATATGCCATTTAAATCAAATCACCACACTAAACTTTAAAAACATGTCACCCACCTGTTGCAGGAAGTGGAAATTACACAGCAGGGTGAGAAACAGGTAATTGGTTGTTTCATCCAAATGGCTGCTGACAGGAGACCCTCTGTGCTTAATGTCATGTAGTAAGTGCAACATGTAGGGTTTTATTTAAACATTATCATTGTGAAATTAACTGTAATAAACTGGTATGATACTCATAAACAAATAAGAGCATGGTTTTTTATCCTCATGCCAGTGGTAATTTGTGTTTAATGCAAAACACCATCACTCTATAGACAAGTAGGGGGCAGAGTGACAAAACCCTGGGTTATTTTTTCCACCATAAATTCACATTTGAATGTCTATTTGTAATGATGTTGCATTGTGGGTAATGTAGGCACCAGGTTTTGACAAGGAAGAAGAATTTGTGGAATAAAAAAGATGATATCTCTGGTTCTGCTGCATCGATTTGGATCTTTTTTTTTTCTTTTTTAAACCTGTCCATCATGAGTCCAACAATGTGATAGGATTACAAAGCTGATTGGTGGGTTCTCTTTTAAGTATTTTTGTATTTTGGTCTCTGTTGTGTCACCATTTTATGTCATCTTTTATGTCACCTCTTGTAGTTTTTGCATTGCTATTTTACTTGCAGGTGTTGATTATGCTAATAATCAAATCTCATGTATGCTTGGCATTCATCAGGTTGAAACGGGCGATTTACAACACATGTGGTGTTATGAGGTTTTGCTATATCCGACTTAAAACACTCTACAAGCAAGCCTCCCGGGTGAAAAGTAAAGATAGATTAAGGATAAGAATACAAAAAAAGCCAAATGATCCTGAACACAGAATTTGCCATTAAAACTACAGTACCCATGAGCCTCACTGGCTGCGGATGCATACTGTATGTGTCCACATGCTTGCAAGTAGACACACATCTGTGCAAACATATGCACACCCACACACATGCCCACACACATCTTCACATGTAAAAACACACAGATGACACAGAACAACACAAACCTTTTCACCCAGATCTTGTTGAGTTAGTAAAGGTCCTTTCTACACTGATCAATGTATTTTTTTTCAATTAATATGTTGAGAAAGGATTAAGAGGCTTTTAGGTCAAAAACAACATCTCCCACAGTGCCTCAGAAGCACCAGTTGTAGTGGAATGCCAACCTGCCATTACCCGGAGATTACCTGTAATCTCTTATTACTTAAAACAGGGTGGAGAGGCTTTCATGGGAGGCATCTTCAAAAATCAAAGTGTGCTGTCAGCCGGGCTTAAGACTTACTTTATACACAGACTCATATTTGTAGGGAAACATGCCTGCATTTGTACCGCGGACTACTTAGTAGGACAGGGCCTGAAACAACCGCATAGACATGGTTTTCAGCTCAGACTTTAGTGTCAACAGAACTCAAAATGAACTCCTGTTGTCTTTTGGGATAATAGCTGAGGGATCAGTCCATAAAGACCTTATGATCATCAAAGTGTTAAACAGTATTTATGCAAACACGGCAAACTGCATGGAGAAGTTTACGGCGCAAATCCATGCACATTCATCAGCAGGAGCAAACCGCCAACTGTGCCACAAAAACAGAGGCAGGGAACATGTAAAGACAGAACAGTTGTGAACACGAAAATATTGGTGTGTGAACTACATTAGCTCTGTCTGTCTGTCTCTCTCTCTCTCTCCTGGATAATTGCTGTTTTGTCTTCACAGCATGTGCTGTTATTTATTTGCACAGGAACTGAGACAGTTTCCCTCGGGGCGAGAGATGTTTTTCGGATAGGAGTGTTCCTGGTGTTGCACTGAAAAATGGAACATTGGTATTATTTCCAGCCCACATGACAAAAAAAAAATCACCAAAACATTAAAAGTTGTACCATGAGATTTACCACATAAAATGATTTAACAGCTTGTAGCTGCAGGGGAGGACAAGTAGTTCCGCGTGAAGTGTCCTGCAAAGTCAAACTTTCACAGGCGCTGCAGTGTTGCTGGTCAGTGTTTGTCTCTGCAGCTAAACAATGGCTACTTTTGGGCTTGAAGCCTGGTATTTTGAATGCAAACACAAAGCAGCGCCTGCAGACATCAGCCACAGCAGTAGCATGAGCTTGAAGCGCTTCATGTGGTTGGAGAGGTCACATCTAACTTTCACTCTGCTCAATCCCCATTAAGTTAGATCTCTGAAAGGGGAAAGAGAGGGGACATGAGGGGGCAGAGAGGAGAGATGAGTGAGGGCAGAGGGGGGGGAAGGAAGAAGAGGAGTTGTTGGAAACAGGTCTGTCATAGAGTATCCCAACAAGCATTTTGAATAGATGTTGATGTGACAGCCTAAACCAACCTGTGTAGCAACAAAAGGAAAGATGAGATGATGTGTGCAGCCTTTTATAGCTGCCACCTCGATTGTTGTGTAATCTGATATCTTTTATGACAGCAGAAAAAGTTAGTTTCCAAACCTGTTTCAAGACCTACACTCACTACACTAGGTGCATGCTGAGAAATGAGCCACATTACCCAGCATGTATCAGTGCACTCCCAAGTTTCACCTTTGTCTCTGCGGTCCAGATGTCAACTTCAGCTCCTACAAAGTGAGTGTACAATCGGGTCGTGTCTATAAGGCCGGCCCAGGGCTGCATGGGGAAACGGGTGTCTCTGACATGCAGGGCAGGAATTTGTGACAGGCATCTCCCCAGACGAATGGCAGGGGGAGTGAGGATGAACAGGACCGCAGATGAAAGGCTTGGTGCGGCCATCAGTCCCCCAATAATTCAGCTGCTTACAGGCCTTGTGAATGAAACATACCACTGTGACAGTGTGTATGTGTGTCTGTGGAAGTATGTATGCAAGTGCAGTGTATTTCTATAGGTCTGTATAATATGTTGGAAATATTTTGCATGTGTCTGTACATGCATGTGAGCATATGGGACTACTTTTTGTAGACTCATGACTATGTGTATGTCTGTGGGTGTAGATGTGTGTGTGTGTGTGTGTGTGTGTGTGTGTGTGTGTGTGTGTGTGAAGACAAATATCAAATGCCTTATAAGGAAGTATCACCATCACATCATATCCTGTATACCTTGAAGAAATTACTGTAAAGACATGAGACTACATAACCTTTATTTTCAGTTAAAACGCTCATTAAAATGCAACTTATACAGGGTTCAGCTTGTTTGCTCTTAGTTTGGTGGACGCTTGACATTTTTTCACATGTTAAATACAGAATATGTGATGTGTGGGTGTGAAGGATTTAGAGTTGTTTACAGGCATCTTTGACTGAGCTACGCTGAGTTACAAAAGTAATGACTCACATTTTTCATGTAAATTGCCCTTCACTGCATGTGACTCACAATGTACAGTAAAAAAAAAAAAAAAGTAGGTTGTTACAGACTGCCAATTTTCCCAACTATGGCTTAGTTTGCTCACTACATGTAGCACCTTTAACCTGAAGTAGAACGCACTGAGCAACACACTGAGAAACTTGATCTATGTTTAAATATCTATTCAACATTTCAGAGGTTGATTACCAAACAATACATTAATCACACAAGGTTAAAATTGGGTAATATTCATTAACAGTGAACCACTGAGCTGGGCTTGTTTAGGTTTCCTGCATGATTTATCATAATAACAGCTGCTTCGGTTAATGGTTTCAATTGAATAATCAGTTATATCATTTTGCCACGCCTCTGTTGACACTTATGTCTCAGTGGAACCATTTTTCAATTAGGTGATTAATTTCATTGAACAGACAAATTAGTACCTCCTGTGAAGCGCTTCCCCGAATTTGTTAAGCTTATTTAAAAAGATGTATGCTTTATTTCGCAATGAATCTGATCTTGATGAATGTATCACTCTGACCATTTGTTATCCAGCGAGGGAGAGAGTGAGAGAAAGGGAGAGGCTGACTGTTCCACTGTAAATATGGATTGTGGGTCTTATTTTTCATGATGGTAGTTAAGTTAGTGTCTGGAGTCTGAGAGAGACCACCTGGGCCAGAGGTTTGTAATCAAGAGAGTAGGTTTTCAACTCTGGGCACAACTAGTGTTTCAAATCGCATAACTCTCACATGCACTGTGCCAAGATATCAAAGCAGTCATAACTCATATGTAAAAAGTGAGGTTCCTTCCACATGGCCTTAGGGCTCCAAGTAGAGCAGTCGCCTTTTCCTGAATGTCAACACACCGTGTATGTGTGTGAAAGAAAGAGATAGAGAAAGAAAGATTCCTCATATGCGTGAGGTCCAAATATCCTCACAAATATCCTCATTTGTGCCCAGATTTGCTTCTTTAATGAGCTGAATTGGATTTGTAGATGATATAATTTCAGAACGTTTTTTATTGGGAAAACCTTTAGGATGATGATATGCATAAAACCCCTGGAACCTGGGTTTAGAAATTACTATCAGAACATGTAATAACATTAAATATACTGGCACATAAAAGTTACATTATTGCTACTGCACACACAAGAGTGTACGATGCAATCAAGTTTCAGCAACAGAGGAGTTTTGGGCAGTATCTGTGGTCATGTTAAAATCACATTAAGACTTATGCAAACACATTTAATGAACACTTTTTGCTGACTTATTCAGTTATTGTTACAAAATCAACCCTGAGGTGTTGTTCATGTTTACAATTCCAGTAATGAATGCTCTATTCAGGTGTGCTAAAATGTAACATACACATGGATAATAAGAGAAAGAAGGGGTACTAGATCTCGAACAAACAGTGGTCATGCCCTCAAGTCAAGATCTCAGGTGTTAAAAGAAGTCAGCAGAACCATATTTGAGGGTGTTTTATGACTGCAGTTTATTTCCATCACACCTAAGACTGTAGGATAAAAAACTGTGTCCTTTTTTCTTCAGCCATGTAGTGAGTATGATAGTTCATCAACCAGACAAGTGAAAACACAGAGAAGTGTGTGTTTCTTCACAATGCCTGAAGCTTTTAGTTTGACCTTCTCCCCTCTCAATCTCCCTCTCACCTTCTCCCTCTCTCTCCTCGGCCCTGGGGCACCGATGGGTGGGCCTTTAGGAGGAGCGAGAGAGGGGGGCCCCTGGCATCACCCATACCTAGGCTTGAAAAAAGAAACAAAAAACTCAAAGGATGATGGCTAGCCTTGACGTTGTCGAGACAGTGCTCTGGCGAGGAGAAATGAGGTAAATATCAATGGCGGTGGTCTCACATAGCCCATTAGTCAATGTCTGCAGCTCGCTGTCTGAGCATCAGCACAGAGCAGCCCCGGGGTTTGCACCACCACCACTGTCCTCCTGGAGAATTGTACCCAGGCGAAAATAAAGCAACCCGAGCCGGGCATAAATCATTAGGAACATTTGTTACCTCGGGTAATTGTGCTTCATTCATCTTCAGGCCTTTTTCCATTTGTCAACTCCCAGAGGCTGCTGGGTGTAAGCTGTGCAGGTCTATGCAGTAGGTTAGCCTGACTGTGCCTAACCAGAACTACAGGAGAGGAAGCCTGCAGGAAACAGTGATACACAATACAGTAGAGTGATATCACACTAGGCCACTATTCAGATCTTTTTGAAAATCAGACGCCTATGATACAGTTCATGGTCTACTGGTGCACCTGTGACAATGTACACATAGGATTAGCCCAGTGACACGCAGGGTGGACATGTGCACATAGTTTTATACTGCAAACACATGTTTTTTTCTTTCAAAATTACTATGCATATAGTATATAAAATATTAATAATGCAAAACATGTATTAGTGGATGTAGAGCTGTCCTAATATAGCAAGCTAAAGGAGTAAGCTAGGAAACTAGCTAACTAGGAAAAACGTAATATGAACATTAACTATATTTCTGTAACACTTGCCTATGGTACTGTACTGGATAGAACTTTCTAAGTTTGATTTATTATATTGTTCTACTTAATTCTTCCTGTAATCACCTCTACTTAGTTGCAGCTTTGGTCTGTTTCTTGTTCTGCACATTTCCCTCCTAGGAATCAGGTTTTATCTCATCTCATCTCATCTTACTGGATTTAAATAAATAGGGAATCAAACACAGTCAGTATTTTGCATTTGCGACCACATAAACAACCTGCATTTCAAACATGCTAGTGACTCTGCGGATTAATGCTAATGTCAGCATGCTAACATGCTCACAATGACAATACTAACATGCTCATGTTTAGCAATAAATGTTTACCACGGCCATCATCTGACGTGTTAGCATGCTAACATTTGTGAATTAGCATTAAACACAAAGTACAGCTGTGGCTGATGAGAACGTTATTAGATTTGCAGGTATTTCGTCATAAACCAGGGGGATCACCAGAGTTATTATAATTCATCCTGAGGGGAACATGAATGTCTGCACCAAATTTTATGGCAATCCATCCAATAGTTGCTGAGATATTTCAGTCTTGGTCAAAGTGGTGGAGCCCCACTGCTAGTGTGGCTAAAAATTGATAACACAAAGGCAATGATTATAAATGTAACTGAAGCAGCAGAACAAAATGAAAATCAGAGATGACTCTTGCTCCCTTCAGCTGCTCCACACTTAGCAGCTGATCCTGATTTCCTTCTTTTTTTTTCTCCTTCAAAGAACCAAACATCATCACTGTTTTTCCTCATCTCTCACGCTGGTTGGAAAACAAGTTCAATCAATTTGTGGTTGACACATAAACACACCCTAAAACACAGCTTAAGACATGCAGAGAAAAAGCTGAATGAGCACACACTGGGGGTGTGTTTTAATGTGTATTGTGATCTGCTCTTTAGGAAGGCATCTATTAACACCAATTGTAACCTCACTGCCTTGGAACCTGTCTCCAGCTGTTAGCACCCTGACACCTCCATTCACCTTAGTGACACACACGTCTTTAACACACCGTCCTCTGGAACATACACACTCACATTGATTTACGTACGCACATACGGCACCAACAGCACTCTGCTTAACAAAAGGCAATCTTAGATCTGATGACATTTCTCAGGTCTTTTTTTTTCTTTTGAATGCTCCACTGCATCTGTTTTTAAAAGGAAGCAGCACAGCAGGAGAATGTGACGCCATATAAGGAAAAATAAAAGAAGGGGTATAGAGAAAAGAGCGAAACGGAGGAGTGGGGGGGTAGAATAAAACTTAAAAGAAGGCGTAAAAACATCTTTGCCACCATGACTGATACAGTCCCTCTTGGACATTCTTTGTGGCCTAATACTCAAACCGAATGGCTGTTTCATTGCAATGTGATGACAAAATTTCAGGTCTGAAGCCAGGCTACATCCTTAAAGGGATACTACAGCTATTTAGTGCTCACAAGACACAGATTAACAAGCAGGCCTGCAAACTCAACAGACAGTTCTGAGATACCAAGTTTCCAAGTGCTTGCTGTCACTGCCCCTTCTTACCTTATTCTTCTTTGAACACTTCTCTCCTCTCTTCTACACTAGAGGATGCCTGGCAGTGAAGCTCAACAACACGCATAACACTCATGAGATGCACCATACAGACATGTAGTCAAGGTACAGTAGCCACAATAATCTGGGGAGTGGATGTGATAAAATTTTAATTTCTTTTCTGGAGAGATAACATGCATCAAGACACAACTTGTATGTGGGAATTTACATAGAAACAGATGCAGGTTTGTTAACGCTGTTGGTTACAGTGCCTTGAGAACCAAATCGCTCGCATCCCAATGACAACAACTAGGGGCAAACTTCGCTTTGCCACACAAGTAAAACCAACGAAAAACGAAGGGGCTTACCTCAGTTTGCATTACAAACATGTGGTCTAGCAGGGTCTTGCTTTAAGTGCGGGTGTGTTTTCGGTGCTCCCTGCTCCCCCAAAAAACCTCTTCAGATCTACATAAATCCTGCGAGTGTCATATTTTTCATTTGCTCATTTTGTCGAAAAGGTGACCAGTCTGAAAAAAAGAATGGTCCAAAATTGACACAGCAGAAGTCGGGATATCCTGACTTTTAATCCCCAGTAAGGGTCAAGTTCCAAAAAGGCTGGTGCCTACATTTCCCATAATGCAGCATATTTTTGTTAAACCCTCCCTGCCTGGTAAACCGGTCGAGGCAGATAACCGCCCACCCAGAGCCTGGTTCTGCTCAAGGTTTCTACCTGTTAAAAGGGAGTTTTTCCTTGCCACTGTTGCCTAGTGCTGCTCATGGTGGGAACTGTTGGGTCTCTGTAAATATAAAGAGCCGGTCTAGACCTGCTCTATATAAAAAAGTACCCTGAGATAACTTTGTTATGATATGGCGCTATATAAATAAAACTGAATTGAATTGAATTAAATGCCCACATCTTTCAGACTCCCCTGTTTGTAATAGAGGTTTTACGTTAAAAAAAAATGACATCATCAGGGTTATTTTCTCTGACTTGGCAATGTTGTATAATGTTGTAATGTTATAATGTTGTAAAAGACATTATTAAACATAACTGTGTTCGCTGAGTAGTTTCCTCCATGACAAGAAAAGTAAACTTAATGTGTAAAGTGTCCTTTCACAGCAGAATGTAATAATATCTCTCCCCCCTAAATTATCAATGAAAGTGTTAATGTTAAATGTTAATTTATGTTAATTTCTTAAGCAAGACAATTCATATCCAGAAAAATAAGAGTGAGCATGTGTGATTAAGAGAAGTAACTACAAAGAGAGGGAGAGACACATTCAGAGTGTTTTGGGCTCTTCTAAGGATCAGGCCCACGAATGGCTGGGTGGCTGCTGCTGACAGTTGAGGATGTCTTTTATCAACAGGTGTTAGGAAGCCAGTGAAGATATGAGGACAGATAACACAGGCAGGCAGCACAAACGACACAGGAACAGAGTGAGAGAGAGAGAGAGAAAGACGGAGGGAAACCGCAGACAAGGTGTGCGAACAACCACAGCCACATTCTCAGCCTGCAAACACCCTTTCACCACTTCCAGTCTCACCCCCCACACGCCTCCCCGCCTCCCCCCCACACACACACACACTTATCTCCCCTAAATCTGAAGGAGGCGGATGCTCTGAGGATCTACACATCGCCAGCTCCAGCATAATTAGTAGAGGACATGCAGCCAGCCGTTGCCCAAGCTCACTAACGCACGTTTGGTCCCAAAACAAACAAGCAGCGATCTAGAACCAACAGTGTTAATGCCCTCGAGTCAACCCAGCCTCTTATCCGGAACTCCTCACACACTCCTAAGCTCTATGCATGGAATTTCATTATTAGGTTACATCAGATAGATACAAAGCAACACACACACCGTGCACAGATGCGTAATTACATTTTAAAAGATGGAGCAGCTCTGTTTGAGCTCATCCTATTATCTGATTGTTTTGGATTTTGCATGTGGAAAAAGGGTAGAATTCACTCAGTCATCAAGCAAAGAATGGACATTTATAATGTATGAGAGACATAAACAAAGCTACATCTGTGATGGAGATGATCCATGAAGGGTTTTTGTAAAAATACAAAAACGTGCATTTGAAAATCGCACGTAAAACATTAAAAGACAAACAATATGCAACATACCATGAAGAACATACTGTATTACAAAGGACAGGATGGATGGGTCAGGACAGAGAACAAAGCTTCCTGTCTGCCCTGCCAGATGGGCACCTTCGCTGTTGTGATACATCCAAGCTGGCTTCAGTCCAGACAACAGGCACGACCGCAATATCTGTCCCCAGGGAAACAGGGCTATCTCTTGGTGTACAGGTAGCAGGGGGGGGAATGCCGGGGGTCAGCATCCTGCTTCTAAACCTGGAAGAGGAAACTAATCCAGGGTCAAAGAGGGCCACGGTGTTGAGTGAAACTTCACATGGGGACGGGGTATTCAAAGTGTATTCCCCTCTCTCTAACTCCACCATCTTCATTAAAACCCTGCACCTGGACCTAAGACTGATCCATGGGGAACCCCCTCATGGCCACCGCCAGTCAGGCCCCTAAATCTGTCCCCAGCCCCTTATTCACTCCCCACTTATCCCTCCTTCCTCCCTCTCTCTACCCTCTCTGCCATTTTGGGTCAAGCTCAGAGCCACAATATTGAGTCAATGCGGACAGGAAAGGCATGAGATAGGATTAGCAAGATAACAGAAGGCCAAAGTCGGGTTTGTCGCCGGCAAAAAAGAACTCAGAAAAACGATCGCTCTGCTCTCTGCTTGCTGTGCTCACAATTAATAATGGGTTGTAATCAGAGACATTTTCAACGCTTCTCCTGGGTTTCAGGAGCCCGGTTGCCAGTTGTCATCCGGTGTTGAGAGGGCAACACAGGCCCAGACCCAGCAAGCTTCTGTTGATGTTCTTCTTACACACAGACTTGATCAAGTGCTCATATTTGTGACAGAATGGCAAATTCTTAAGCCCTTTTCAGACAAGGAATACATAACATTGCTGGCTTCAAGTATCTGTTAAAGTGATGGCTTTTTGTCTTTCAGTCATAGAAGTCCATGATATAAATATTTATTGTGGCATTATTCAGACATTATAGGACCATTACGGACAGAGCAGCAGATCTTGCACGATATTTGGTGCTGTTCTGTTGTTGTTCCCACAGGCTGCATCAGTGATGGATTTTTCCACTTACTTTGCTGTTGAAACCTTAAAGTTGTGAGTCCTGTGGAGTTTTCTTGTAAACAGAGTTTCTGTTTAAATTCAGTGTTTCTCACCTAAATGCACTGTGTATCCTTAAGGTCTAACAAATGTGTTAAGCGCATTTCCCTACGCAGAACACAATTGCAAAGCTGATTTATTTTTTTATTTGAAACTTACTTGTTTACATCCACACTTACTACCTAGCAGTCTTCTTCTTCCCTGACTTTGCTGGCGCATTGCTGCATTTCTTGGCACATTAGCACCAACTCACTGAAATAGCATGAAAGGATTGGCAGGAATGTGTATCGCAGCGTGCTTGCGCGTGTGCATGAGACCAAAACAAAACAGAGACCAACTCATGAAAACATTGATCCAAAACGCTGCTATTGGTCAAAAACTCCACAGGGTACCTTTAATTAATGACCATTTATTGCAAGGGATGCCTCTGCTTTTCACCAGTGAATCCTAATCCTAACTACCGTAACCCCAATAAACCTCCCTTTACTAGATACAGAAATCTGCTACCTAGTTGGGATCCCTATTTGCTCACCAAGTATTTAGGTGGATATTTATGATTCCAAAAGTTGAAAATAAGGAGACAGCAAATGGTTTTGAGGGGGTTTGTTCTGTTTTGTGTTTTTTTCTTACCTCTTTACCATCCTGCACCATGAGGGAAAATGTATTTTTAAGGACTGACCTGACATGAGAGGAATCTCCGCAACAACTTCAAATCAGCTCATTCACAGTGTTTTGTAGTTTATTAAAGTAATTCTATTTTATTTTTTGTCCTTCTGAGATTATAAGAAAGTGATACATTTATAGTACCTTAATAAAGTGAACAAAATGTGCATTTAAATTCTCTCAGTGCCTGTTTGAACCTGGGACTGCGCCACGTTGGAAGGATTGTGGAAATGTTACCAAGTCCGTCATACTAAGACTGCTGTCATGACTTTTACGTAAAAGTGACTGAGGCGTGAGACTGACATGTTAAACTGCCATCATGTTCATATAATGAGCTGCATGTCTGAAAGGAGCTTTAGTCTTTTGTGGCATACAGTTTAGTATGAATAATATTGTGTGATCACACAAATATTTATTAAAATTGTTGTCTGTGTGCCAGCACTCATTATTAATTACCGTAAAGTTAGCATATCTCCCACATCTGAAATTGAAATGTGTCTGAGGTGTGGATGTTTATTGTGAAGCATAATAACTCAAAGTTATTTGTGCTATGAGGTGAATGTTACTGAACTGCCATTCCAGTAGGTTTGTCTGCAGGCCCGTGCCATATGTCCTGCCAAGAGTGTGTTTACACCAAGAACCATTCCCACTGAGTAACTCTCCACAGCCAGCCAGGCCAGCAGTGGCGTCACGCAGCTGCTCCAGTCACAGCCTGGTCTGAATCTGTGTTATTGTTACTGGTAGCATTACCACGCTTAAGTGCGACAACATAATTTGTAACAATAAGAACAAATTAGCTCGATGCCATCTGTGTACAACATGTACATGTAGAGCGACACAAACCACACACACGCACAGAGGAACGAGCCTGCACACAGAGCACATGTGAGCACGACGTCCCACTACAGTTTGTCTCCCAAACACACGCAGGCTCAGATTTCAGGCCTTGTGGTTTCCTGAATATATATCGAAGTACACATCAGGCTGCGTGTCACTACTGTTTACAGGAAAGTGATTTATGGGGCTTTTTGGGGAGAAGAGGGAAGGGTGATATGGTTTGAATGAGTTTCAGAGAGAAGCTGAGGAGGTCAAGCTACCGTAGCCATTAAATAATCACCAGAAAATTCATTAATAAGGAAAAAAGAGAGAACTTACAGTATTTCATGTCCATTATGACATACAATCACGTCAAAGAACCATTAGTGAATTAGTCTACAGAGTTAACTTTTTTATCTTGTGGTTTGCTGGGTGTGGAAACTCAACATAATGCCTGTGTAAATGCCAGGCATAACTGCATGGGAGTAAGATAAACATGGTTTGCATGTTGTCAAATAAAGCAACTGTACCAGACTGTGGAAGATCTATGTTCCTCTATGCTGTCTTCACATGACATGCTCTTTGTGTTGGACTTCACAGAGAGCAACTAGTCCAACTGGTAGGGTTCCATTTTATTTAGACTGAATGCATGTCTCCATGCCTGTGTGCATATAGGTTTGTATCCTTTCACGTACAGTACATGGCGAGCCATAGCACACGTGCACACTTCACAGGTCCCTAACTGTGTATTCTCAACACACTGACGTCTCTGGCAAATATGCCATTATGGAGGCATGGTGGCGCATTGTCAGTAGAGATAGAGAGCGAGATAAAACCTCTTTCACAGGGAAAAGAAAAGAACTCCACTCACAGCTTAACAGATATAAGGGCATGTAGCTCTTCACATGCGGGGGTGACACATTTGGGCCTGAGCCTTTTGAAATACATACTTTTGATACAAAAAACAGAGCTAGAGGAGGTAGAAAGGTTATAATCAATGATCTGTAGGCTACAATGGAAATCTTTTTTGGTACAGCTAAGGACTCTAACTGTTACAGTACCAAAATTGTCAGTTGGACCCAAAAATTCACGCCCCCTGGGGAACACTAGAGCTGTGTCTCAATTCACATTCTTCCGTACATACACTTGCTATTTTAAGTGCATAAGTGCTTTTACACTGACAATTATGGCAAATGCAGTGCACTACCAAAAAAAAAGTCAAAAAGTTGAGTGTGGAACGCTGGACACTTCTCACCCTCAATGGTTGCAATCTTGGCTACGTAGTGGAAGGGGAGGGACCACCAACCTATGAAAATGTTTTGGCAGCCCATGTTGGTGATAATGCTCTGCCCTGTTGCTATTCGGCATGAAGAAGAAGAAGAAGAAGAAGAAGAAGAAGAAGCGGTCAAATCATCATTTCCGGTGTCATCATTTTTTTACCCTGTCAAAATTCATGCACTATGCAAGTGGGTACATAGTGTACACTGTGTACTACGTGGAAGTGTACTAACGGAAGTATCCGAACTGAGACACAGCACGGATGTAGGGAGGGTTATCATAGTAGAAAAATTAAATAAAACTTAAATTTCATCTTGTAGGTAATTTAAATTTTGAACTTTACACAGATTTCCTAGCCAATTCTTAAAGAATTTTAGTTTTAGTTTGACTAAGTCTTATTTCTGCAACAATATCAAACACCATCTTGTATGCAAACCAAATTATCCTCCATGATTGTTGATTTTTACAGAAGTACTCACATACAGATCCATTTTCTCTCTTTCTGACGCTGATCCTGGTACTGTAGCCATATTGAAATAGTGCTCTGCATTGTGTTAAAACTAGCACCACGTGTCAGTATGTTACTAGCTAACATGTTGGTATGTCAGTGCCATCAGGACAAATTTCACTCTATTTATTGTGCTTGGCGATTAAAGCAATTGTGATTCTGATAATGAGTTTGATGGGGGTCAAACCGTGAGCAGAACAATATAAGCCACATGTGTCTTGCTGCAGTTACAAACCACATGAAACAAAAGAAGGTGGGGGTGAGAGGAGGAGCGGGGCACCAATTCAATCCAGATATGTCCAGATTCAAACATTCAGCGGAAGGTGGCCTGGGCTCAAACACCAAACGACCACCCCAAAGTCACCCTGTGGTCTCACCGAAGACAAATGGGCCGCTGAGCCTCGGTGGCATCACAGAAAAATAGATCTAGTTACGGTGATATATGGAATAGCTCAATCTTACTCTGCCTGGTGTTTGAGCTTTAATTGTAAAGTTGCACACTGCCTACTTCCAAGAATGCGAGGAATTTCAACAAACAAGGAAAGGAATTGGAGGAAAAAGAAAAATCAAATCAGTCCATAGTGCCTTGTGTGCTTTGGCAGAGCAAGAATGGTCTTTTTTTTTTGGAGTGTGAGACGGAGAAGGAGGTATAAGGGTGGGAGTGTGGTGTTTATTGGTTTCTGCCAAGCAAGTCAGAGAAGCAAACACAAGCAGAGTGAAACCTGATCGACTGGCACTGTGCCTGGACCAGCGGCGGCGCAGTGCAGCGTCAGGAGAAAAACACTGACAAACATACACAAGCACAGGTCTCCAAATAATCACAAGATGAGCAGGCAAGATAAAAATTAAAAAAAAGCCCCAACACATCAGTGAATTTGGGGCAAGCACCCAAAAATGTCTCAGCATGTTTTATGGAACAGACAGAGAACAGGAGCGCTGAGGATGTTTGTGAAAGTCTGATCGACGATGACTTTTAAGCGTCTCCGCGGATGAGGGGAAGTTTTCCGATTGAAGTTTACTAATTCCATCCCCTTGATCCCATCCCACTTCGCTCTTCCACCACCACCACCCCCACACACACACGCACACAAACACACGCTCTGGCCCAGCAGGAAAATCCCTCTGTGGCCAGGCATTTCTTTTTAACTTGATATGCTTGTGAATCACCCCCAGTGCTGCAGTGCTGCTCCACTAATGAACACAGGGCCCACAGACGGAGCTGTCCATGCCCTGCTACGCTCCCCGATCGCACTGGAAAACAGGATCCAGCTGCCCAGCACCCTGTCATTATAGAAAAAAAAAAAAACCTCCCAGAACACCCTCTGCTTGCCCCCTAGACCCGTCTCATCCCCTGACCGCATCTCATACTCACCCATCATGCCTCTTGCTGCTAACCTCTGTAACCTGCTTTCATCTACAACCCTGCCGCAGCTGTAATAATAACATGCATCTCACATTATTAATTTCTCGTCTTGATCACTTCAGCATAACCACACTCCTGAAATTCTCGCTCTGCAGTTGTTTGAGTAATCTTGGGTAGTCCAGGAATTCAAGCTTATTGTACTGTTGCCCTGGATGAGATCACTGCCTAAAATGCATTTTGTTCACATATACCATAGGGAGTGTATGATTTTTGCTCAAAGACTATCCCTGCTTTCATGCCTATAATAATTGAAATTCAATTGATTGAAAAAAAAAAAGAAAACGTTTTTGTTTATGCAGTATTACTGCATAATATAGTGAAAGCGATAAATCTCCAGCGACAGTCTTGGATCTGTATCTGTGCCAGACACCAATATAAATATGAACGTGATGTTGACATTGTGTGGAGGAGATGGAGGAGGAGAAGAAGGGAATCAGAGGGGTTGGCATGAAATTCTCATCTGATAAACTCATCAAAGTGGTGTGCTTGTGGCGTGGGATTCTTGGCAGTAGGATGGCATGGGAAACGGCACATGGACACACACACATAAGAAAGTTTGCGCATGTGCATACACAGACACAGATGCAGACAAAGGCACACACACACAAACACGCAGCCAGCTGATACCAGCATCAGGGTAGAGTGAAGCTATATCTAATATGCTGAGTGAAAAGTAAACACAGCACTGTGGCATCAGGGCTTCCCGCTTACTGACAAACCATCTGACTCAAAACAAGCCCGGGGCCAGAAGGCTTCCAGGAGTCCAGGGTGGGGCTGGGAGGATGAGGCTGGCTGGCCATAAAACGCACATGACACAGTCATCATACACACACAACAGGAACAAGAGTCAACTAGATATAATTGCTCTGTTGTTGTTCTGTCAATAGCAATTATGGCAGAAGTACGCCAAAATGATTTACGGGGGAAACGGGAGATTTGTAAGTCCAAAATTCCTCCACTGGGAAAGGCTGTAAGTTGCCGTTTCCTGTTATCGCATTCATGCACCACTGAGGCAGGGTTAACAATTGTTAATAACTGTAATGTGTTATGGAGCTGCATGCAACTTCGCTGTGTCCTCAAGAATCCCTGTTGATGTAGAACAGTGTGTTCTTTGTGACGTGTGAGCTTTTAAAGTGAAGCAATGTGCGTTCGCAAACCCTTGACATAAGTTGCATATGTCAATGAGTTGTGAGTCAAGTCACTTTTATCCATATAGCCCAAAATCACACATTTGCTTCAAAGGGTTTTACAACCTATACAGCAGACACCCACTATCCTTACACACAGTGTCTACACAGGAGGTGTTACGGCTGCGTCTTTCAGTCGTCCGCGCTGTAAACGCAACCTGAAGCATATTTTTACATTTCTAGTCTATTTTCTTTCATTTTATGCACATAACTGCAGTGATTGTGTGTCAGGCTCTAAGCACTCCCAAAACGCAGGTGACCTACACTCAATACTGTGCCTGAACGCATTTTGTGTAGACACAGACGAAGGACTGAAGCTGCTGCTGCTGCTTTTCTAACGTGCTACTCACACTAGGCTTCCTGTTAGACCCTCCAGGACGAACAGACATGCAACACATATCATATGTACACAGCAGACGGTAATAATTATAGAAAAATTACAATATGGAGAAACAAAATGATAATATTAAGTAGATAGATTGTAAACACTATGGATACGGGAGAGAGGATGTCATGAAACTGGGCCACGGGACCTTCTCTCTACCACAGTTCAACCTTCTCAAAGTCTTTCATTTGAATAGTTTTTACAAGCCTGTAAATATAAAAGTATCCTGTATGAAGCAAAGATTAGAAAAAAATCTAAAAAAAAAAAAAAAAATGTGTGTAGTTCACAACTTTTTGGAGCTTTCAACAATATCACAGGGTCTTCATCAGCTCCATCATCATCAACTGATGCCATTTGCTCAGTTGATGGATCTGTTGACATGTGAGCCCAGTAACTGTTCTGAGTTCATCCATAGCACCTTAGGAATTCTCATCCGCGGTAGCACCTTATTAATAATTATATATCATCATATTTCAATTGATTGACACGTGTTCTACTGTCTTCTTTGTAATTCTTTCATTGACCCAGCAGGGATCTGTCCTGTACTGGGAGCACTGGTCTCCATTTGTGCAGCGACATCATCTCGTCCTGTTTGTTGATGTGTCAAGAGCAAACACCTAGCTGCTCTGTGTTATTTTGACAATGAGCCTGTGTGTGTGTGTGTGTGTGTGTGTGTGTGTGTGTGGCTGACTGGCATTTAACAGACTCCCCTGCTGGCTGTGTTGTAGACACAATAAAGGAACCATCAAACGTGGCACAGAGGGATCTGACTTCTTCCCCACCCACACACAGTGCAACTCTCCGCTGCAGTCTGTCTTGCGGTCTGAAAAGTTTCACAAATCATGTTAACAAATATCCCAGGCTGAGCATCCTGTGGTTTTTCACTCCCGAGTACAAGGAGTCGTGTGCTTTTGTTGTGGCCACGGAAATTCAAGATGATCATCGGAGGATGCCATGAGCATGTGAAAAATATTTGTAGCCATAAAGAAAGGCCAATTGGTATTAATGGTGTGGCATGCAGTAGAGGCCACGGGAAGTGTGTGTTTGAGTCTGTGTGTGTGTGTGTGTGCGTGTGTGCGTGTGTGCGTGTGTGTGCGTGAGGGGGAGCATGTTTGGTCTGGGTCAGTCAGACACACTTGTTTCCCAGTAGGATGGATCTGATGGGGGCCACAGGGCAAGGAGCAGACAGATTCATCAGAGTCGTCATCTCAGGGTGTCCGGTATCCCAGAGTGCAGCGCTGCAGCTGCCAGGCCTGCAGTGGCAGCCATGATGGGCTCCAGGTGGACAGACAGGCAGCTTCACAGATAAAGGACCTTCACTTAGTGTGTTCTGCTCTGAAATGCAGCCGAACAGTAACTGAATCTAAACGTTATCATCTGTCCGCTGCTACGAAGATGACGATATCTGATTTTTATTGCACTTATCTATATCAACATTAGACCTTTCCATCTAATAGACAGTATGTGTTGTTGTTTAACTTTTATATGACAATCTTGTTCTCCACCATTCAGTATATTAATAGATCTAATTGCACACCCATTGAAATACCAGGTAATACATGAAATGCTGGAATTAGCATATTAGTTGTGCATTGGAAAGAGTTAATATGCTCCTTTAACATCATATGATTATACACAATGTTCTCATGCATTACATCATCACACATAAAGCACTGAACCTTCATTTTAACCACTTAACATACAGTTTTCCCCTTTAGTTTTCCCTCAAGTAGTTTTGTTGTAGGTTGTAAAAAATCTGCATATGCTTTATCAGCTTATTCCAACTCTTCACTGAAGTTAATATAGGGGCTGTGGTGTTTACACTGACAAAGAATCCATGCTTTTTAGGCTACACCAGTCCCTCAAAAGGAAATCTTTCCCAAAATTCAACCTGACACAAGTGGTGGTTTTGTAAACTTTGAGATATTCATTAGAATTTTCTGTGGGTTTGAGCAATGTTTGGCTGCGCATCATGACTTGGTGATTAATTGGTCCACTGGTGGGCTGCTACTTGTTAGGGGCTGCTGTAACAAATTAGTATACTATATAATGAGTAGTGGTAAGTTTTAATTGTCTATCACAGATTGTCGCATAGAAGAATATACGTTTATTTCTGTAGTTTCACAAGTGCATCGGGAATTATGGGTCCATTATACCTAATTTATGACTATAGCTCGTAAGATAGATAGAAAACCCATCTTTTGTACAGCTGCACTACCTGTGCTTTCAAAGTCTGATGCAAAATAAAATGTAAATCCACTATCAAGGCTTAACTGGTGAAAGTGAAAAGAAAGAAAGAAAGAAAGAAAGAAAATCACAAGTTCACAATCCACATTATTCAGACATTACGTAATTGGTTTATTCTGAATTATGAAGTTCTGTAAGTGCTTAATCATAAAGATTATTAGTAGTGAAAATATCCAGGGGAAGCTGATGTTTTGAACAGAGTGGACCCAAACCCCCAGCTGGATTGTAAATCCACTAGAGGAGCCTTGACTTGACCCCTGTGAACCTGTGAGAGAAAACACATTGGTCATTTCTAACCAGTTATATCCACTTTACTCCCTGATGGTTTTCTAACAAGGAATATGTACACCAGAGCCAAAATGTCTGCCTTGATAAATAATTCTGTGATCGTCAAAATGTTTGGATTAAAGTGTGTCTAAACAGCACACATTTATTAAAATCTGGAGGGATCAGTTTAAATGGTCACTTATGTAAAGCTATGAAATTTTTTAGAAAGTCCTCTGCATTCATTTCTTACCCTCACAATGTTTCTCTATCAGCTGCAGTAAAGTGTATCAATAAATACACAAGCTACATGTTAGTTTGCCTGCAGTGCGAGAATTTTTCTTAGATCCTTATCACAGATTTGAAAAATAACCTTTAGCAGTGCTTGCTCATAATAGATTTTTGTCTCTCTTCTCCTCCAGTCCGGGATGCCTTGTTAAATCCGGAAATTTGTGACAAGTTTGATTTAGGGGTGTTTGGACTGAAACAGCAGAAGCTCCTCTAAGCAATCAATCAAATCAAACTGAAAGCAGTTATTTTTCTAACCTGAAGTGCATCGCAAAGGTATGAAGGCAAACCTATAAATATACCACTTCATTCACCTCAGAGACAACTTACACTTACTCATGGAACGAGGCACAAACATGGCTGTTTTTCCTTCTCACTGTGGTTATGTACAGTAGGCTACAGTAGTCCCGACCACTAACTGACATACAAGAAGATAATAACGTAGATAATGTGCAAATCTGTAATCAGTAAATAGTGATACAGGTGACAGGAAATATGTTTGATTTTTCAAACCCCAGAAATCTGACACAGAAATTTTTTGTGCATGTAGTCAATAGTATGCGCAAAAATCATATAATTCATGCTATTAACTCTTATTCTTACTTTGTGTTTGCACACAATCACAAAAGAAGATGAGTTCACTGTGCTTCCCCATAGGCCTATATGTCATTATACTGCAAAGTTATACACCATACTGTAATATTCAGTAAATATGCTGCAGATTTAGAATTTACCAAAGTTGGGACAAAGTCAGTCTCAAATCAAGAAATGTAAGTTAAGTCTAAGTCCTAAACTTTCCCTAAATAAGTCTTAATGGAATTAGGAATAGCCGCAACATGAGGCTAACTTTACTGTTAGCCACCCAGATAGCTAACGTTAAAGATAACATTTAGGCAACCAAATCTTGAATGCAAATAGTTAATTACCACGCTGACTCTCCCAAGGGCTACTTGATTTAATGTTTGCAAAGTTAGCTCCTAAACACTAGCTTGTAGATAACGTTAGCTTGAGCGATAACTGGCCAAAAAACATTGTTAGAATCAATTTGCTTTTTTTGTAAATCCTCACGTCGAATGAAGTTGGAATTTGTTTTGTCAAATGTCCTTCTGTAATTTTTGACCTGTTTTGCATCTTGCCATCCATTTATTTTGACCACAGCAGAGTCTTTACATCCAAATGTATATAATATCCCAAATAATAATTCCAGGTATCATCTCTTGGCTGTCTGCTGATGTGCACCACCAAAGACACCTTTCCCTCCTCCTCATACAACATGACTGGTTGCTGTTTGACTGATTCAAAGTATATCTGCTGTCAGGAAAATGGAAATGAGTTAATTTGCTTGCCCAGGTCCACATCTCCGGAATGTACTAAGATATCTAAAATGTAAAACTATACTGCTTAGCTACAGGCAGCACAATCACATTAAAGCAACATTATGCAACTATTTTACCTTAAAATAACAGCTTCAAAATCATTTTGATGGTACACTGACTTGTAATAGGGAAAATGGCACCTCTTTCATTCTCACTCCGCGCCCTGAACGCTTGTTCTTGCACTATGTAACTTGGGTTGAGCTATATGATCTCCCGCAAGAAGCGCGTAACGCAAAATGCCACTACATCTCACATGGGTCTAGCTCGGTATTCTCAGTACGGACATCATGGCAGAGGCAAAGAGACCGAAGAGGACGTTGACGGAGGAAGCTAAGAAGAGAAAAGTAGAGACTAACCGAGCAAAAGGCCAGACAAGAGTAAATCTCGGACTGGCTTTTAGTTGTTGGCAAGAGCTTCGCAAAATAAAAGGCTGAATAAAAGACAGATGCCGAGCTGGCCTTCTTGCTGTTGGACTAGTAAGTAATATTAGCTGGCTTGCTATGTCTAGTTTTTGACCATAAGCCAAGTCATCCCATCAAATACAAATCCTTCAGCTTGTCAACAAATGCATGTGTACAGCTGTCCATGAAGGTGAACTGCACTCTTAAAACTGTAGAGTCACCAAGTCGCAAAAAATGCCAATTCTTGCATAATTTTGCTTTAACTGATGCATTAGAAAATTCATATTTTTTGAATTTCACGAAACTAATTTGAATGCAGGTGTCACACTTTTTATATAAGCTTCAGAGAGGTTTTCTTTTTTGGCTTCTACTTGTTTGATCA
The DNA here is from genome assembly GCA_008360985.2 of Macquaria ambigua. Classification (NCBI taxonomy): domain Eukaryota; kingdom Metazoa; phylum Chordata; class Actinopteri; order Centrarchiformes; family Percichthyidae; genus Macquaria; species Macquaria ambigua. Next base: position 118,112 of record VMKM01000640.1, on the reverse strand, counting down.
CAGCACCCATTTAGGAACTCTCTTGGCTTGCAAACTGAAAAGAGAAAGAGAAGCTGCAAACTTTTAGAGGCGGCAAGCTTTTTAGAGGCAAACTTCAAACCGACATCAAACAACTGATTCGATGATTAGAACAGCAGTGGTAGCGTTTGAAGCAAAATCAACAGTACAGCAATTGACAGCTCCATCACTTTGACACATATCAGGAGAAAAGATCCTGGCTTAAACCAACAGCTGTGACATTTGCAGTGTGGATTCTCAAGGATATCCTGAAGAGTGACTTAGCTGGATTAGCGGGATGTGGCCTTTTTTTTCACCGTGTAGTTTTTATAACCTTGAAGTAAAAGCACGATATAGCAGCAGGGTATGAAAACAGTGCTAGCATGGCATGGCACATGGCCAGGCAGTGTGTAATACTCTGTACAGGGTGCTCAGCTTCCTGCCCCTCCCTAAGCAGGTGCTGAGAGATGGCATGTAGGTGTAAATGTGATCATTGTACTCTAAAGCTTGATGGTGCTAATGGAAAGGCTTTGGAGAATGACAGCGAGTGAAATGTAGTAAGGCAGTCATCCATTTCTTATGTTTGCCACACAGAGGATGATTCGAAATATTCAGTCTGATGGCATCTTTGTTTTTATTCTGGTTTAATTTAGCTCTGTTGCATGCACTATTCCATTTGAACAAGAAAGTACATTACAATGCAGTAATGTCAGGGTAGTGTTGATGATGTAGCAAAGCATAACTGTAAATAATATATAGTTACTAGTAGTCAGTCAACAGCAAGTAAAGAAAACAACACAATAAAAACATTTGATAAAATGGTTTGTACCAATACAAGCCAATGCTAAAAGAGCAAGTATTCCCCTGGTTTTAAGACATCCAACTCTCTCTGCTACCTCAGCTGTAATAAGACCTACATCCAGAAACCACTTAGATACAGATGGTAAATTTACCCCAAGTGACAAGGAATAAGGTGTTTAGAAATTCAGAGGCAGCTTTCTTTTCTTCTTTTCTTTGTAAGTGAGGACACAGACACAATCTCCTAGTTCCCACTGGCACCAAAATGAACTGGTTCTGCCCCAGACTGCTGGTAGTACTGGTGACAGTGCGTGAATAAATACCACCAGATGCTAAAAACTGTGACTCCTTCTAGCTGTCAGGCACCGTTTCCTATTGAGGGACTGTATGAAAATTATTGGGGTAAGGAGGGGGGTTGAACTGTATATTTAACTTTTTAATAAGGCAAGACCCTCCCAAGCATTATTAATGTTTTCTTTGGATCCCCTTGACTTAGATAAAAACTGTAACGCCCTCCCCCAATAACTTCAATAAAATAAAACTGAATTGGTACAATTTGTTTCACCAATAATAACTAAAAGAGGCAAAGCATTAAGATAGTATACACCTGCTTAAATATTAATCTGCTTAATATATAATCAATATTTTTATCATAACAATGTATCAAATGACAACGTGAAAACAATGTCGGCAGACACATGACTCCAAGTGAATGATAATGTTGCTCTGTAACTGCTGGATGCATAAATAAGCAACTGTTTACTCAAAGTTTGCCATGTCAACTTAAAAGATAATTATGTGTCAGTGTGTTCACAACTTGTTTCCGCTGCCCCAAAGTGGCCAAAGAAAATCAGTTATTGTTTGTTTAATAAATAAAAATTCTCACTATATCCACCAATGTCCACATTAAAAGTGGTATTATAAATGGCCAAATTTATGACAAAAAAATAAACAATTTTATTTTTTGAAGTAACAGCTTCTAAATAAACATTATTACTGTCATTGAATGAATGAACTGGATACAAAAGGCAGCTCAGTGGCTGCTGATGGACTTGCCCGGATTGCAAATCTTAAAGATTATAAAGTAAAATGATAAAAATACAAATCTGCACTGAAAAAAAATAATAAAAGACCCTCTACTACTCTCCCCAAAAAGCCAAACTACCCTCCTTCAGCAAAAAGAAAAAAATACATAACCAAATACATAACCCTCCACCAATTCTGACCCCCTTCCCCTCTAATAATTTTCATACAGTCCCTAAGACACCTGCCATCCGAGGAGAGAGCTCCAAACTCATTACGGTCCAACTGTGAATTTCCCTGTCTCCAATGATTCCTGTCGCTCCAGGCCTAAAGTTTGAGAAGAATAATGACGTACAGCAAAGCAATAAATATGCCAGTTAAGGCGCACTGTCAGCATTTTTCTATGATGAGACAAAATTACTGTTAAACACTTTCATCTCATCACCTTCAGAAAGATAATACACAAATCCAATCAAAAAGGAAATTAGTGAAATATTAACATAATGTTTTGTGGGATTTGCCACTATGACAAACATTTTCAGATCTGTGCTCAGCTCATTGGCAGCTGGGGTGCACTGAGGCCAACAGTTTTACTCAGCAGAGGAAAACATGCACTGACATGTCAGCATGATACAAATACAACTGTGGTGCTAATTCAATAGCAGCTTGTATTTCTTATCTTAACAGGCTGGATTTGTAGATCAGCTTTTCTGACCTAGAGCAGTGTGTGGGAGCAAAGCCCAAAATGAGGGAAAAGCATATGCGTGTGTGCGTTTGTGTGAGTGCGAGAAAGAGTGGGAGAAAAAGAGAGAGAGAGTTAACGTGGGATCCTGATCTCTCTGGGACTTACTCAATCCCAACTGTAATGTAAAACCTATGGGACAATGAGGGGGCTATACAGTGCTGAGCCTTAGCCGAGCCAGAAAGTCCACCCAACATGTTGTCAAACCATGAGGAATTTATTACTAATGTTGGTCAGCTGTAGCGACAGGGGGCGGGGGCTTTTTTCCAGCGCGGAAAAAGAGAAATCATTAATTATCTACACCGCCACCCTTGATCATTGCCTGAATTTCAGCTGAGTTTATCTCCGAAGCGTGCATTTCCATCCTTACTGAGTCTCTTCAGCTAGCGTGTCCATTTATAAAGCTTGTGGCTTAACAGCGGGGTCATCCACTGACCTAGCCATTGACAGCCAATAGTGTGAAGGATTGGAGGTAGAGAAGGCAGAACAAAGCAGACATGGCAGCAGCACATGTGCTGTCATCTAGACGCTGGCCTTCACATTGGCCTTCGGCCTCTTTCTCAATGGGAAAAAGGTTCTGGAGCACCAAAACAACCAACTAAAGAAGAATGTACAGGTACAAGTATTACTTCTGCCTGAAAACCGTAAATAACTACTACTCAAGCAAAAGTAAATTAACACTTTTAAAAGGGCTCGTTGAAGTAGCTGTTGTGTTTGAGCCTCCACACTGACATAGCGCAGAGAACAATGGTAATGAAGATGAGGAAAAGCACGTTGTGCACCCTGCGTTTAACAAATGTAAGGGGCTGCGTTGGTGCGGGCATGTTGTTTCAGGTACCGGTGAGATGATGAAATACAATCCAGGAAGTTCAGGGTAATAATTCCATTAGTTTGAAGGTTTTTAGATGCCAAAACATTTCAAAATCACTAATAACATTATGAGGAAATCTTATGACGTGGCAATCATTTTAACTTCCATTGTGACAACTGCATGTGTAAAAAGTAGAAATACTGCAATGACATTCCAAAGTACTCTACCAGGAATGTGCTCTTGCACTATGTGGTTAAACAGTGCATTGTGTTGCCGGATGATGTTGCATTGTGTTATGGCAAAAGTTTAGCCATGTTCAACTTATTTACTGGATGAACCTTAGTGGGGGGGTTTTGCCACAGCCCTCTGTGTGGAGTCCCATTCAAATGAATGAAGTTGCTGCATTTTTTAAAGCAGTTCTGTTGTCTGTCTGAACAGTCTTCTTATTGAAGAAAATGGAATTGAGGGAATTCAAAAAACTTAGATTGAGGGGACAAGTTTTTATGTTTCAAAATAACCAGATTTTCATTGTTGTTGCATCCAACCTTTGCAGAAGAGATTAAATGTGCTCTTATCATTAGAAATACACTTAATTTAATAATTAATATGCTAGTCCCATGGTCTAAAGATGTCCAACCAGGATTTGTCAGCAACCAGTCTGCTGTACTTGAATCATCCTGGGTACTCCATTTGTCATACCTACCAGTCTTACAGTTGTCATCATTGACATATCCGCTTTTACACTTTACAGGTCTAACTCTGTTTCAGATTTGCTCAGATCATCAAACACTAATTGTAAGTATAACTGGAATCAGCTCTCAAACTGTGTGGTATTGCCCTTTAACATCTGCCTTACACTGTCAGTAAATGTGGTTCAGGTTTTTATGGGTTGCTCCTAACCTGACCATACATGTTTTACTACATCTAAAGCTAATTCATGCTCATGTTTGAGCAATTGTGTTTATTACCCCAATGTGAGTTTCCAGGTTATTGGAGGGTAGTTAGATTTAGTGGAAGAAAGGAGGGGAAGTGAAACCAGCTGGGAGAGACATGATTCAATCCATCCTTTGTATGAACCTCAAACATCCTCAAGAATATGAAACCATACTGCTTGATGTGTGCTTCAACAATTCAAATACTCTATTTATCATTTACCCATTTCAGCTGTTTCTAGCTAAAGCTTTTTCTGCTGAGTACCAACTCAGAGTTTCAATTTAAAGAACATGTCCAAAAACATGAATCAACACTGGTAAAATTTTGATTCCTAGCAAGTGGCCATGGCATGAATATAATAATCTGTTCCAACCTGTGCAAGAGTCTGCAACCACGCTAGCATCTTTGTGAGGCTGTAATGCTCATTGTAAAGAAAACCAAAGTGTCACATAGATAAAAGTTGATGTCCAGAATTTTCTTTTATCATGAGCAGTGTGGTGAAGTTAAAGGTCCTCATGTTAAGCCCCTTGTGAGATTTTATGATATCATATCTAGTGTTGAGTAAAGATGTTAAAAATGAGGGATGAGATATATGTAAGAAATGCAGCCTTTATTTTTTTTTGTAACATTTAGGTATAAAGTATTTTTAATATGTATGGTGCTGGTTGTTACCATCGTAGTTCAGCATGTAATTAGCATGCTAACATTTGCCAACTGTCACAGTAGCTGATGGGAATGTAATTTATTTTGCAGGTATTTGGTCAAAGTCAGTAGGCTTCATCCTCTGGGGACCATGGGGAATGTCTGTACACATTTTCATGGCAATCCTTCCAATAGCAGTTGAGACATTTCAGTCTGGACCAAAGTGGTGGATCAACATGGCCATCCATATAGCCACGCTGCTAGTGCACATTTTTCAATAACTGCATGGCGCTCTGAGGATTATCCCTTATATTTCTTTTAGAGACAGTAGGGCGGTCAAGTATCATCAGTGGCCATGGTTATTTGGAGCAACTTCAAAGTGCAGAAGAGAGAAGGGAAATTGGTGAAGGGCCTCAGTGACAGGCTCAGGGACACATCAGCTGGGTGTATGCATGAACCCATGTTGTGTGTTTGAAGTCGCTTTGGCCATTGGATCATTCTGCTGCAGAGATATTGCAGACATACACAATATGCATATGTCAGCTGCTTCTCTTTATTTACTAAGGTGACAAGAAGAATTCTTGACCATTATCAGACAAACAGGCAAGCAGGTAAGGTGCTGGCTGCTGTCCAAAAGCCATGAGTCACAGAGAACCACAGAGCACGTCAGTGGAAGTCATCCCACCCAGTCCTCCACGTTCCTCCTCAGCACCCAACACCATCAACAGTATATCATAAAAACAGACTCATAAATCACAAAAAGCCTAAATAAAGTTTAACAGGAAACACAATGTAAAACAGTGTGAGAAGAAAAGTTATTTTTGGACTATAGATAGTCAAAGACAAAGAAGAGGAGAAGAAAATGATCGCAGGGAGGGAAGATGATATTTTCTTAGCAAGTGTACATGGCTTGTGTGTTTATATCTTAAATTGTTATTGTTGTAAATTGCAGTATAATCTCTGTACAATCAAAAGAAGTGTGACAAATGAGTCTGGAGCACACAGCCAAGCTCACTGCTCAATTGCATAACTCTCACTGCTGAGATTCATTAATAGCCGCGTCATGGAAAATCAAGGAGCTGCAGCAGCATTATACTCTACTGACAGAGATATTTACAGCTTTTTCCCCACCTGACATCTTTGAGAAGTCTCCAGACAAGACAAATACTGTGCATAAATAACCATTGTGCTTCAGGCCGACACATTCCAGATCAGACGACAAATAGCCATTACCAGCCCGTGTTATCAATCACACAGGTACAGTTCACTGTATGCATTCCCAATGACAGTCATAACTTTGACCTGACAAACCCAGTGAGCTTGAGCAACTTCCCCAATCTATCACAGCTGTCAGAGGCATAGCACGGCTTTGTTCTGATTAATTACACCCTTGCTGGTAGGAGCTGTCAGTCATCCCAACAGGTGATATATACACACTATCAAGATGTTGTGAATGAGCATGAATGAGTGCGGGTGTCATGAGTCAGCCGCCAAATATTCAAATGAACATTATGAGACAGAGAGGGAGAGAGAGAGGGAGAGAGAGAGAGAGAAACAAAACAAGGAAACCATTTGGCTGCCCTTAGGCAAAACTACCCAATCTTCACTGTCCAGGAAAGCAGAAGAAATGCTACCAGTGTCAGAGGATCAGAGCTGCTGCATTAGAGTGACGAGTGAATGCAATTTCCCCTGAGAGAGATTGTATCATAATGATGTCAGTGTCTTTCTGTACACATAATATGTTAGAATAAACCTGCAGGGGACCTCATGGGAACTCCAGCATGCAGCAGAGTTACAGTAATGTGTTTAAACTGGCAGAACACACATCGAACCACGAGTTTCCTTGAGAAACATTTCAAAGCTCATAAACTAAACATTCCTCCACATACACGCCTGTCTTGCAGATCATGCTGGATTGTTCCAAATTGGACACATTAGCACAATAAACATCTATTCTTCGTGTGTTAGCAGATAAAGTAGTAGCAGTGCAGAAGATACAGTGTGTGCGAGTGTGCATGTGTGGGTGTAAGTATTTGAGTGCTTGTGGCCATTCACAACATCTACTTGGCTGTGCAACAGCGTGAGTATGCAGTGTAGGAATCCAAGCTCTGGTTTGTACCTCTCTTGTAATTATTTTTACAGTTGACTGAAGAGTATATTGAAGTCACAAGTGATGTCTGTGACTTAAATGTAATTCCTTGACCCAAACATGGCAACACACAATGGTTTATTACTCACCCGGTTGCCATTTTTAAGTAAACATTGTACTTGACTGCACATTTAAGTATTTAAATGTTGTATTGGTAAGTAGAATAGGTTGTAGATTGTGGATTGTCTTCAAACAAGACAAAGAGTTTACAGCCATGCTAGCAGCTCCGTGAGGCTGTACTTAAGCAAAGAGTAGCTCTAAAAGCTAAAAGCCAATGCTAGCATGCTAACATGCTCACTATGACAATGCTAACATGCAGATGTTTGGTAGGTGAAGTATATGCCATGTTCACCATCTTAGTTTAGCATGTTAGCATGCTAACACTTGCTAATTAGCGCTAACACAAAGAAGTACAGCTGAGACAGATGGGACTGTCATTAGTTTTTTAGGTATTTGGATAAAATAAAACTTTAACCTGCTGGTACCACTAGATGAAAAGTCAGGAAGTCACAGACTAACATTAGAAAAATATGTCAAAAGTATTGGACAAATGAAAACTTTGACCTGATGAAGATGAAGAGTCAGAGAATCACCAAGATTATAACAATTCATCCTGAGGGGGACATGAATGTCTGTACCATATATAATGGCAGTTTATCCAGTAGATGAGGAGACACTTCACTCAAAACCACAAATGTGAACCTTGTGGTGTCGCTAGAGCAACAATCAGGGAAGCTTTGGGTCTTATCAGTCAAGTCAAAATTAATTAAGTGCCTGTTTATACACCAAAACAGTTTTTGCTTTTTGTAATCATTCCTCCTGTTTATATTGGCCCTAAAGAGATCCCTTGTTAAGTCAATTTCAATGTAAGTGATGAGGGACAAAATCCCCATTACTCGTTCTGTTCAAAAAGACATGCCAAACTTTAGCTGAAGCTAATTTGAGGCTTCAACAGTCTGAGTTAGACAGATCAAGAGGGTATCGTCCCACTCACTCCCACTAAGTGCGTCTCTGTCTGACTACTTACTGCAGTCTAACATGATCAGTCAATCAGTAACTCCACTAGTCTACGCTAATGCTGAACACCTTCCATATGAATCAACAAGTACTCACAAGGGTAATTACACCTGTTAAGTGTGTGTGTGTTTGTGATGTACACGTCTCACCATATACTATACATGCAGTATGCAGAGCTTGATGTGTGTGGGTGTGAGTTTTGTATTTACAGCAGGTCACGCTCACCCTAATCCTCCTGTCAGTTATCCACAACATCCAGAACTACTCAAACAAGAACATCCACTGAAACACACAGCAGCCTATCATACAGTACAGTTCAGTGGTGGCTTACACCAGGTGCAGCTGCACACGAGCTTAGTGTTTTACTCTCCACTGCACTTTCCACAACAACAGCATTCCTACAATAACCATATTCTCATGCCAACACACTTCCCCCTCTTTATGTTTCATGGCTTGCAAATCTACTAAAAGGGTTTCAATGAGGCAGCTGCTTAGGGACATGAACACTTCTGTCCAAGGACAATGTGTCTCAGTTGGCCATTGCACATTAGCACAGTGGCCTCCAAAGGCTAAATGTAGACCACCATGATGCAGCCGCAGAGAGTTTCCAGCGTTAAAACATGTCTGGGAGCAAACTGAGACACTTCAGTCTGTGTGCTCAGGTTGACTCGAGGGCCAGCGGGTTGTCTACATGCTAACGCTACAAAGCTCACAGTACAATCATGCCTCCTGATCCTTATCTGAACAGCAGTGATGCAGACCTGCTCTAACCTTTGCTCTGCTCCGCTCCACAAGCAAAAGCTTTTTAAAGATTGGCTTCTTTGTGGAGGGGGAAAGCTCTGAAGCTCAAAGAAGCAGCACTGGCTGGTGTTTTATTACATTGTGTTTCTTCAATGGCCTAGCGCTTGAAAACAACTTTCCAGCTGAGCAGTCCTAGCATTAACAAGTCGTTCATCTTTGATGAGCTCCATATGCAAAAAAACAGGAGGGGAAAAAAAGAGCCTGTGATCAGAGAAATAAAATCATATGTATATTCTGTCACGCCTCACATCCTGTGGAGCGGTGCAAAATGTGGTGTGCTTGAAGGAAAACAAATAGCATGTCCCGGTACAAGGCTGTGTTTGTTTCTGCTGCTTTCATTGGAATCGCATAAGCCTGTGTGTGAGCCTTGACAACGAATGTGCAGCTAAAAACTGGTTTTAGATTATTTATTTATTTTATGGTGGATTGCAGGAATACTTTGTCTTATCTTCAGGAAGTCTTCCAGCCTGCTGCAGGGACATGTCAGGAGCCAAGATCTCTCTTGCTCACAAGCTGTGTTGTTCCCTGCAGCTATATTTTCAACCTTGGGTGGTCACTTTACATTTTCTTATGCCTTCTTTCCACTCCCAGTGTTTCAAACATTGCAACACGGTGACGATGAGCGGTGGTTTTCATCTCAGTTTGACGGGCCCTGTTGTGTCTTTGTCTCAACTAAGCACCCCTCATTTTCCCACACACACACACACACACACACACACACACACACTGTCTGCATGGAAGACAAACACATTCATGTCATACTGTATCTGCAAGACAAAAAGCCTCCCATCATCCAAACCCCGCCCAGATTTTCACAGTTGACAGTCAAGTTCTGGGTCAGTCGAGCTGGCGGGAGCTCACATCCGTCTTGCCTTTTGACACACGTCACAAATGAAAAACGAGACAAACGAGATTTCCACATATAAGGGTTGGAGGGCTCATCTTCAATTTCTGAAGCGGCTTTCAGCCCTGGGTTCACCAGAGTACACAGACACAGGGACACACACTTGGCTCACACAAGAAAAAGCCTTTTTTGACGATTTAATTTGCTGTATTTTCCACGGTTCTCACCAGCACCTATTCTGTGTCAGATCACGTTATTCCCTTCCACCGCCATTCAACCAGCTACACTGCATACAGTCTGTGCTACATGCAGTGTGTATGTGCCAAGCCAGTGTAGCAGAGCCCAGGTCACAACAGTTCTGCTCAGTTTAGCTCAGCCATGTTAAAAGAACATCAGCACCCTGCGGTGAAGTTTATGCTTTGGTGGTGTATACTATGTGCCAGTGAAAGGGGAACCGGGGATAGAGTCATCAGGATTGTGGGATGACCCTGGGTTCATGGCGTGCCCCCCGCTGCTCACTCCTTTCATCAAGCAGCCCAGTTGTTGGTTTAGCTCAGGCCCTTCACAGCAGGCCTTGGCACAGGGGAGATCCCGTGGCCAAAGAGGATTTGGTCAGAGGAGGAGGGAAGTCTGCTCGCGCTCAGCAGCAGCTTTTCCAGCATCAAGCACCACCAATCATGCGTTACCCCCAAATCCTCCCTGTGCCTGCAAAACCGGCAGGGCCAGACCTAGCAGGGAAGAGTCTAAATATATCCTAAAGTTAGCACAGACAAACAAAGAAACAAACTCTCAATAATGCACCTTTAATAACACTTGAGTGTCTATCCAACAAAGTTAGCAACATCAATCATGTTTCCTTGGAGACGTCTTGGATGTTATTACAGCATTTATCTTTTAGTGGTGCAGTGGCACATCACAGGCGAGGAGATAATGACATGCTTTATTGAAATGGAGACGAATGCACCCTCTCCTCACCATGGGTGGTCTAAGTCAGGAGCACTGCATGGAGAAGAGCCCCACAGGCAATTAGCATGCAAGCCAGACTGAACATCTCTGGTTTATGCATTACACACAGCTGGGCTCAAGACATCACTCAAGTGCATGATACTGCAGAGCGCGTACATGTGCAAGTGTAAGAGCGGTGGTGGAGAACGTGAACGTAAAATCATGCTTTGTTTACAGCAGCAAGTCTCAACCAGCAGAATCAGGGAGCCCCAACTGGAAGACAACACTAAACACAGGTAGACAGAAACTAATTAGCATTTTTGGAACTTATTTCTTCAGTTTTACATTTAAAGAGGCACTCCAACCATTTAGTTTTTCCTTTTCATGAAGTTGTGGGCCTTGCCAGAGACAGATTCAAACAAGACTGGCAGTCTACAGCCATAGCAGCTCTGTGAGGCTAAAAAGAGTGCCCAGAAAGCCCAATCTGAGATTACTCAAGTGATGTACTTGACTTGACAAAGCTCCTCCAGAGCCACAGAAGACATTATACAGCTATTTTCACAGGCTGTGTAGTACGCCCTGTCACTCACAATCGACTCTGACATGTAAAATCTGTTGAGCGCCCCTATAAACATGAGGTGTGATTTCAGACCAATAACACAAGTTTAAAGACTGTTCCCCTTTTCCTTGCAGTTTTTGACAAGGAATCAGGGCAAGATCAGTGAACTCTACAGTCTTCCAGTGTGTCTGAAGTGCACTACCGCCAACTGGTAATTAAAAGTGTGGCTTAATGGACGGAAAAAGCACAGGAGTCTGCAACTCAAACTGTGTCCAAAGGTGTGCATGTGTAATTTACCTTCTAAATAAGAAAACTACTGCCAGAGGGAAGGAAAATCCAAAATAAGATCTCAAATTTTCCAGACAGTTTCTTTTAGGTATAACTGATCCAACATGGGATTCTCGTCTGTTTTCTCATACTTCTTAAGTTCCAAAATAAGAAAGAAGAAACCCTCCTCTTGTCCCACCCTGATCCTAATGTAATGATCTTAATTTCTTTCCATCACGTGTCACATCAGAATATCAGACATTTGTCTCAGTGATCAAATTCAAGTGTTACCAGCTGCACAGTCTCTAAGATACAGCTTAAACAAACATAATCCACAAAGGGAACTCCCTGTGGCATTAAACGTCACTTGAGACAGACACAGATACAGACAGAAAGAAAAACTGTAGATAAACCGCAGTAAAATATCAGAGAGAAATGAGCTACATAACCGCCTGTGAATGTATAAATCCCAGGTAGTAGGTTTGTGTGTGTGGCCATCCTGCTGGGAGATACCACATCATTCATCATCTCATTAAAGAGGCTTATAGGAAGGAGGAAAAATGGATGGTTGGACATACTTTCTAGCGAGTCATCATCATTGGATGAAAATGCCGAGTGGGTGGGACATTCTGAGCATACGCTCATCTTTATTGGTAGCTGGCTGCGGCTGCTGGTGACGGCAGCTGATCTCGGGGATTGTGCACGGTCAGGTGCAGCAGTCAGTCAAAGCCCTGGCTCCCACTCAGCGAGTTGGCAAGTCGCCCTGAAACTCTCACCCAAAGCCACAAGAGATACCTGCAATTTGTCACCCCTATAAAATAACATTTTCCATCAAAATTGCCATTTAGAGGCAGAGGAGTCTGTGCTCCTACGGCGAATGACACTTAACGCCGAAACTGTGTTTCTTACAAAGCATTGTATTATCAAGAACACCCCCCATCTCTCCGAACTCCTAGCCTGGTGTTTTTGTAGCAGTTGGCAGAGACAGAGGAAGGTTTTAAAGAAGACATGTAATCTTTCCTGGCTGCGACGCTTTCATACTAGTCAGTGTAAAGACGGGCAGGAAAAGCCCAGAGGCCAGTGCATCAATTCTTTGTTTGACGACTGGCTTGGCAGATCGCCAGGGCCTGATTTCTCACACTATGCATGCCACAGCACACCTCAGGCTTAGAAGACAGAGAGACAGATGGAAAGATTGACGACTGAATTAAGGTCTTGAAATTTCTCTGTTCCAGTTACAAATGTTACAAATGACTATAGAGCTATCATGTAATCTGACTTGTTACACAGAATTAAATATTTCTGTGGAATTAAGTTCTTTTGAATTTATTTACAGAGTTTTTGTATGTTAGGTCTCAGTATGTTAGCAGTTGGTTATTGGGAACATAAAAGCCGAGTAGGCGGGAGACGGTTGGAGTGCAAGGCTGTGCCTATTTGTTGGTTGGTTTGTTGGTTTTTTGCACTACTTTTTTCTGTAGCATTATATACATTGGATCACGAATTATGCAAAAAGTGTTGAGGATCCAGACCACTGGACATCCAACTGCACAGTTCATGTTTCAAACAAAGGAATCGATTTTATCCCTTTGATTTGTTTGTCATTTTCATCATTTTCATTTTCTCGCATGCATTGGTCTCAAATTATTTTTTGTTGTTGCTGTGCACTTTGAACTGCACTAACCTGTATGAACAGTGCTATACAAATAAAGTTTGAAAAATTGATTGATTGATAAAGATTTCCACCATTGGTAAGAGGCTAACCACTAGATGAAATGGGTGAGATGACATTTTCGATCCTTGCGGAGAAATCATTGCAGCAAAAAAATAACTTCTAGAAAGAAAAGATGAATATAATGGAATATTAAAACAGAATAGAAAATAAGCACTGAAGTACTTGAGCATGCACTTGGTACAAAAAGGATTACACAAACACAAGATTAGTCCAGGATCTGCTGCATCATGCATTACAATAAAGTCACTCAAGTTTTTCCTAAGTAAGAAGGGTGGGGGGGTCTGGTCAAATTTTGAGCAGCTTAAATCTGTATAACTAGGGGATGTTTTTCCCCTGTTGTCCTCGACCTCTGCAGTCATCAGCCTCCGCTGGTTTGCGCGGGGGGATCAGTTACCATTCTGTCACTGTGAGTGAGGTTACACATGTTGTCATTCATCTCCATGAGTGCTACCTCACACATCTGTCACAAAACATGCAGATGCAATGAACAGTAAGACTATTCAGTGGTGTTAAGTTATATATGACATACCTCAATCAATGGATACGTCTCTGGGGGCATCTTTTCCTTACAGCTTATGTTTCATAAACTACTTTGCTTATGGTGTCAGATGTCCTCTACACAGGCAATATACTGTAGCTTGTACCGTATGCTTTTGTAAAATGCACCCTGCCTTACGCTGTCTGTATCTCCTTTGTTCCTGTATTATATCTGTAAATGTGTGTTTGTATATGTGTTTCTCTGAGATCACTCAGGTGTGACTCCTCTTTCCTGCAGGATTTCCTCCTTGGTGTCAACTGAATTGTGCATAATCAACATTTGCACAACTAATTATCTGGTTTACACTCACCATTAGCCTATTTAACACATCACAACCCCCTGCACAACCCTGTGCAACCCTCTTTCAATGGGAACAGTACAATGGGCACCTTTTTAATGCTAGGCAAATAACCGTGACATGCTCCAAACTGTCGCACCAAAACACACACAGGGACTAGTCTGTGCAAATATACAGTAAGAATGTTAAGTAGATTGTGGACAATGCTGACAATAAAGGAATTGTTCTACCTGTGTACTGATTTGCCAAGACTCCACTGTGGCCTCAGCTCTTTGATGGCCATCTTTTTTTCCCAGCACAGAGGCAGTTCTATCCAACAGAGCTGACTCAACCAGAAGGGACTGTGGAATATAGGAGGCTGATAGGTTTTCAGTTGTGTTCTTACAGTCTGGTGTCTGCATTAATGCAGATTACTTCACGTTCAAGCATTGGAATGTTCAGGTGTCCAACTGCTGACACTGACGATGGGAGCTTTCCATTTAGTTAATAATGCATCCTCACTCTTATCCTGCTTGTAACCCGGAGGTTTCAATTATCATTATTATTATTATTATCCCTGGACACGGCCCTGCTCGCATTTAACATGAGTGCACTGAACACTCGTGAATGTGCTGTTATAACTGACATTTTTTCTAAATGTAGCCGTTAAGTATGAACTAGCAGAATTTGGTTCAATTTCCGTTGGGAAAAGAAATCAGTACTGAATATCTTTGCGTCTCCTGTCAACTGTGTGATTTTTAAATGCTACATATCAGAATTATGAACATAATTTTCCGACAGCAGGAATTTAACCCAGGTCATTTAGGTGAAAACCAGGAATCCTGACCACTAGACCACATAGGACAACAGTGCATGGACATCACGTGAATCTTGAACTCAACAGCCAGAAAGTTCATCTGTTGATTCCTGCGTGAACCTGCACATCACTGACAGCTCCCACCCAGGGTCCACATGGAAAAATTATGCTTTTAGCTACAACTGGTACAATAATGGTCCTGATCCAGGATCCAGGTCATTCTGCTTATCATGTTTTGACTTTCTGTAAAGTTTTTTTTTTAATGCAGTTTGATGAAGGTTAATTTCTGCAGATTCTGCAGAATCTTGTTTTACCTGTAAATTATGAGACAGTCAGCTCAAGACAGCTCAACAACAAAATTGTTTTAAACTCAAAAGCCAGAAAGTCCATCCGTCCAAAGTTTTCTCTCTCCAGATTGATGGAGGTGAATTTTCTGCAGATTCCTCCCTCAGTCTGATCTTCTTTCTCTGTCTGGTTGTTTGTGTTCATCAGTACTGAAGATGGTCCAGAAGGGAAGGACGCCGACCAGCGATGTGGAGACGTGGGGTCAAACCCTAGCTCAGACCACCTGAGGTATGTGACAGTGGTGTGTGTGTGTGTGTGTGTGTGTGTATGTGGTATGTGTGTATGTTCAGAAAAGCAAAAATACTTCAAAGACAAAACTCTGAAATCAACAAAAAACTTTAAAAACCGAAATCACTTTGCATTCATTTCCCATCATGAATTTCCACCGATGTCTGACTGCAACACAGCTGACCTTCAAGGAAACAAGGAACAGGTACATCCAGGTGGGTCGAGCTAGCTGGCTTGATAAAAACCAGCTGGTAAGATGAGTTTTTGTGTCTCGCTACATTATCTAATTTTGGACTTATTCTTTTTCTTATTTCTACCAGGAATATTGTAAGTAAATAAATCTATAGTCTCATATTCTCACTCCATGTATAAGTTTCCACATGTAACATTAACTCAGTTTTTACAATAGAGTCCAAATGGAATCTTTGTGTTCACTTTCACCCTTTCTGCTTCTTAGATTAATTCATCAATGCGCTGCTACTATCAGCCTATAATTCGATGGTGACGGATGATGCTAGTTATTGGTAGACCTTTATATTTCTGATCAGACTGGCTGCATGAAAGTGAAGGTGCCAGAATGTAAAATTGCAGCCTCTTGGCAAAATCAAGATGTAATCACACATTTCCTTGTGGGTGACATAAGAGTGCCAGCAGCAGACACATGAATTAGTAGCATGAAGTCTTTGGAAAAAGCCAGGCAGGCAATCCGTGATACTCTCTCCTCCCTCAATAATATTATTACGGTATGTGCCGCTCGGTATATCTAAGATTATGAAACAGGGCACTATCAAACAGAAGCATGTGTACTCAGCAAACCTCCCTTTGATGAAGAAAGGTTAAGAAAACATATTAGTACACATAGATAAGGAGAGACAGTAGATGTGTGCACAGGTGCAAACACGTAACTGCTGATGGCTGAATCTGAAGAATTCATGAACTGAAATGACTTATGGCTGCTTTAGATGTGGCTGAGTAAAACAAATAATGTCATTAAAGAGGTACCCTCGACATATCTAATGACATTTTGTTAACAAAAAGTCATACTAAACATAACATGACCACATGTGTATTTATTATTCACATAGAGTCTATACATAATGGTGCAGGTTGGTTAGGTTTCCAAATTGTGCACTACTCAGTTTGGTTCAAGTACTACTCAGAAATAAAAATGTTTTAAAAAACTCAAATGGGTCAGAATTTTTAACTATTTCACCTTGATAAACATGGAATGCTTCATGTTAGAGCTATCACATTTAGAAATGGACTCAAATGTACTTCAGTTAAATATTATAATTAAAAATAGGAAACTTTAAATCCCTGCCTTCTTTATTGATGCTTAGTATCAGTATGAAGTATTTATGTGAGACCTAATGGTGTGGGCCTTCAAACATGTGTATTGGTTTAACCCCAGGAGGTACATCATGGCATTGTGCAATGGAAAGACTCACACAAAACAGCTTGAGAAGAGCCAGACGATGATTGGCAGGGCCCTCTGCAGGGCAGACTGGCCAGCCGACTGGCTGACGGGCTCGCTGGCCAACTGGTTTGGGGTTTTCCTCGTCTGCAGCTGGAAGGGAGAGAGACATAGGGGTGAGGAGAATGTACCAGGGTGAGTGAAGAAGAGCGAGACAGAGAAAGAGCGAGCACAAGTGGGTGAAGAGAAAGAGAGAGAGAGAGAGTAGGAGAGAGGCGGACAGAGCATGGTGCCAGCGATTTGCTCTGGTGTTGCCTTGGGATCCTTAATAAACACATCCATACACTCGCTGTGTCCCCCACTTTCTTCTCTTCTTGCCAGGCTGACCAAGTCAAGGCACATAGTGGAGGGTTAAGACAACCGAACTCTGTTGGTGCACCTTTTTTTATTTCTACTATATAGCTTACTCAGCTTTCTAAGGAAATCAAAGTCAATGCTTCTGGAAAGAACCTCTTGACAAGGTCAGCCTAGCCAATGTAGTGTTGTCTGAAACAGTTCAGAAACACTTGATTTGTAGGCTATTTTGTAATTGAGATATGGTCAAAATTGTATTATTCGATGCATTTGCCCTATAATATTTTAGCTTTTTTTTGTAAGTCTTAGGATTAATTCAAGTTAAGCTACAAATGCTGCAGCACTGTTATATTCTACGATAAATATCTAACAAAACTGCATCTACCTATCAATCTGTAGTGCCCTCAGAAAGGTTTTAGACGTTTTCCCACACTGCCTTGGTATATACTTAACTTTAAATTAATTTAATCTGTTGTCATTAGTTTATACACAGCGCTCCACATTCTAAAATCCATTGAAAAAAAAGTGCATCAAATAACACATCTCAGCCGCAGGAACACTGATGTCAAAGAGATAATGTGGGATGCCAAACACATGAATCAGCTTTGCATCAAGAATCACTGTCAAGAATCAATATCAATATCAGTATGCCAGGTATATTAAAAAAAGGATGCACTGATCTGACTTTTTCTCCCACAATACCAATTCTGACCCAAACTCAGGGTCAATACAATACATATTTTCAAAACAACGTCCAGACAAAATGTCTCCTAAAAATCTACTGTTGAAAAAACTATATGGCGTCAAATTTTTGGCAACATTAGCTAACTGCAAAAGACAATGTCATCACTTCCAGTTTCACAGTAAACTCCTACCACAGCTTTCACATTAAAATGCATTTGTTGGAGAAAAGTATTGGCAGCAACTTTACACGTTACCGATGCAAATGAACGGAGTGGGACGGAAAATTGTATTCAAGGTGGATTGGGACGTCTGTCCAATAAGATCAGCCTAAAATGGTGCGTATTGGTGCCAATACTGATCCAGCGAATCAGATCAGTGCATTCTGTACATCAACATTCAGTTACATCACCATACTGCTCTGACCCACTCATGAGTGGCTTCTGTCTATCCGCTCTACCACATAGGCTTCATTAATTAGGTGGTGCAGAGATTGTTAAACTTCTTGCAAGTTAACTCTGAAGCTCTGTGCCACTCGGACATCCTTGACCAAGTCCTTTCTTGCACGACAAGCTCTAAGAAGAGTCTGGCGGTTCAGAAGTTCTTCCTTTTCACATTGATGAAGCTCATCAAGCTCATCTCAGGCATCCACAGAAAGTTCCTGCACTTAATGCCATTCTCGACATGCTTATGGCCTTGACCTGGAAACACCCTGTCTGTAACCTGGTGAACTCAGTCCATTCATTCCCCCCCCTTTCCCCCCACACCCACCCATACTCAGACACTGCAGCTGTCCAGTCTCCCTCCGAGGTCAAAGGGAACATCCTAATGCTCATCCTGCTTCAGACTGGCACCTGTTGGCCCCGTCTTAGCCTGGCCTTCATAAAGACAACAGAGAATTCAATAAAGCAGGCTTAGAGCCACGAGGCCCGATGGTGCCTCTGTTCACCACACTGTCGCTGCTTTCTTCTTCCAACTCACTTCCGTGAAGTGGTGAAGTTGATTTGAAGCAAAAGTGAGATACGTCATTTGAAAGATTGAGGAGGTCTAGCTCTTCGGAAACAGCAGACAGTTTATATAAAAAGACAAACAAATGAACCATGAAAGATACATTGGTGGAACCATAGTGGGTTTATGACAGAGAGTGAGGCTGAGTGCTGCTGCAGGAACCGTCCATGCTGGGACTTGTTAAGCAACGGAAAAAGTTGTAGGGAATTTGGCGAGCAACTTGTCTTCCTGTGTATAAAATAATCACAATCTGTCTGTAGGGCTTGATTTTAAGATAAGATCGTAAAAAGCAAATGTAAAACCATCAATTCATACACCTGCTTGTCAGTGTAGAGTTTTATAGATTAGATTTCTAAGAACAGGCAATGTTGACCTGTTGCCAACAACTGTCTCTTTGGCAGTTTCTATACAAACACATGCAGTATAGCAATCTTTAGCAGTATTGTACATAGCTTGTACCAGGGACAGTATACCAACCAGCCAGCTTTTGCCCATTAAACTTGCCACAGTGTGATGGCTCACTTTAATGTGATTAATGCGCACTCAGCTGTCCAAGAGTGTAATTAGAGGGCAGTTAGATCCCACTGTCAAGCTTACACATTGAGGCTGGAGGAAAATTGGTCTGATTGTGACTCTGACAATGTGCGAGTCACTGCTCTGATCCTCTCATTCATTAGAGCAAATCCCTGCCACAAAGACCAATGAAGAAGAGATTTACTGTAGTCTGGGAGGTCCGCCTAGAAAAGTCTAATGTGCCTGTGTGCATGCGAGTGCGTATTGTATCTGTGATGTAACTTGAAATGTTTCCAGGCTTTTTTTTTCTCTCCTTCCGGTGTGTTTCTATATGGCCTCTTCTCCCTGTCACTCACACTCAAACACCCCGCCGCTTGACTTATAATTAACTGCAGTTGTTAATGGGCTCAAGAAGAATTTATCTTGTAAGCTGATCCTACAATTAGGGCTTGTTGACTTTGCATAAATGTTGGGGGGTGCCCTCCCCAGGGGCGCGGGGCAAAAGAAGGGCGTCTTTGAGGGGCTGCCAGGCCTGGACCTCCTGAGATGCTGGAGGGGGAAGTGGGGTCTAAAACACACACAGAGAGGAACCCCTTCCAACAGTCTTCCCCTGAATCCTTTGGGGTCATGCAGGACATCAGGTTAACCTCTGGAAACTTAGATGAGACCCCGTGGACCAACGATTCTCAAATGTGCATCCTCAAGAGGCTAACCATGCAGAATTACTTAAAAGAGGAAATGGGCTTGGAACAACTTGGATATATCGTATGGGACTTGTTCTTTTATCAAGTATAAGTTATAATTATCAATGGGTGAAGCTTTATGTTCTTATATTTTGGGTTTAAACATTTAGAGGTAAAGCCTGCACACTAAACGACACCACTTCATTGTGACAACTTTTGGATCCCCCACAGATGTGATGCTCTTCTGTCCTTCCAGTGGTCACATTATTAGTCACATGACCCAGCAAGAATTAACTAGTTTTCTCATGAATTTATTCTGATTAAATATAAATACCTATTCCATTTGTTACAGCATTACGGTACATTATATAACTATTTTCATGTGAATATATGCAAGTATTTGTTCCAACATTGAGATTTTAAACCTTGTTGCATTGATTTTGATCCTTTTTGAACTGTCCGTTGTGGGTCTGACAGTGTTATATGAGTGCAATGCTACATTGGTGGAATACTCTTTTAAGGCTGATATGTTGAGTTGAAATATGTTTATTATAAAAAAAATATTTAAACATCCAGTATTTTTATTATATTCAAATGTTGTAAATGTTGATGCAGGCATGGAAACCATTGTGGTATCTTCACACAGCGTTGTGGGTTTTCTGCAGAAACCAAGCTCTGTAATTGCCTCTTTCCTTTTAATGGATGCTGCAAGTAGCAACAAGTGCCAGAGCTCTTTCTCTTCTTTCTCTTCTCTTCCCTGTTGCTTAATAGGGAAAATGGTTCAGCAACACAGAGAGAACATGCTGTAAAATAAGAGACTAAATGATCAACACAGATTCCAGTCAGAGATTATTAAATGTGTCTACTATTGTAGCCACTTTGATTGTAACTCTGAAAATCATTATATTATACTATTATATATATATATAATATTATTACTATTATATTACTATTTTCTTTGTTTTATTCCTAACACTGTTTTGGTGCTTTAAAGTAAGTAACTTTTGAAAGATGAAATAACACAATCTTTCTCTTACAAAAGAAAAGTTGAACTCAAAAGCAATAAAATGCATCCTTTCTCACTTCAATACAGGCTTTCGCTGCTACAACCTTACTGGGTCTGGTATGAACAGTAGCTTCTGATGCTAATCTTAGCTAATGTTAGCAAACTTTAGGTAGAAATTGCTGAATAATGGACATTACTGTAATATTATCCCATAATTGTCACTTGTGGTCGCAGTGGCTGCTCCTCAGGTTACATGGGCTTGTTTTAACATAAAGAATACAATTCTTGCAAAAACACATTTTCTATAAAGATACTGAAAGAAGGCACATAGGCAGAGTAGCTGCTACTTATTACTGGCATCATCCTTTAAAAAAACAATATACATCAATCCCTATTTACTGTAGCAGAGACAGTGTCTAGTGAGTTTTGGAAACTATGATACCTTGGAGAGAACTCTTTCTGTCTTTCATGCCTCCAGGGAGGTCAAAGGTCAGGGTCAGCCAGAAAACAACAGCCCTGTGGCTGGTTGGGCATCTGTGTCTTCACACACTTCATGCAGACAGATTCTTGTGTCATGTCTATATCATTTCAGTGACGCTTGACCTTGACAGAATTAGTCATCACTGCCTTGTGGCTCTTTCCTCTTTCTCTGTCCTTTTCACACATTCAATCTTCTGCAAATCAGGGTCTAATATACAGTATGTCTCACTAACACAGATAACATTGGCCATTACTGCTGAGACTGATTTATGAGCTTGACTTTGATTGTAAAAGAACCCCGAGGAACACTTACGAAATTATCCTGCAGCCCCTCATAAATTACTTCACCATTTTGTTTGCACACAGAGTTTGATGGCTACAATTGTGCATGCATGTAGCCTACACACACACACACACACACACACACACACACACACACACACACACACAAGCCAGGCTCACTTTACTTGAAATGATCAGTAATTTATGGTGAGGTCTTGCTGTGCTGTCAGGTCAGAGTTCAGAGCTAAACAGCAGCAGAGATATGGGTGTGTGTGTGTGTGTGTGTGTGTGTGTGTGTGTGTGAGTGTGAGTGTGAGTGTGAGAGAGAGAGAGAGAGAGAGAGAGAGAGAGAGAGACACTGACAGTGAATCAGTGCAAGAGGTCTCTGAATCAAACTCTCACACACACTGAAGATTAAAGTCAAATCCCTCCATTCCCAAACACCACCCCAGCAGACTGTATATCAATACTCTCAGCCAACTCATACGGGTATGAGAGGCAGCAGTGGTGGGAATAAATCAATACAAATAACTTGTACAGATGGATCAAAGGAGTTTCTGATGTGTGTGAACACCCCTGAGTATTGTTAAACGTGAAGTTCAGTTGGTATGCTGCAGCTCAAGCAGGTGAATTCTTCACCGCTGTTTAATTCAGACAGCAGAGAGTTTGTCAAGCTGGTTATGTTTGTTAATCTGGTTCCTGATCTGTTTGTTTTGGTAGTGTTGTCATGCATGGATACCATGCACTGTCCTTTAATCACAGATGTTCTGCTCTTATTTTGCCTTTTCATACCTAAGCATGATTTCTTAAAATTAACATCAAGAAATTGTCAAAAAAAGTGTGAAAAATATTGCAAGTCTGAACACCTCCTCTGTGATTCTTCAGCCTATTTTAAGTTTTGGTCAGGTGATTTCAGTGATAAACACACCCTGACAGAATGAAATCACCTGCTGCAGTGTTTGGGTGGAATGAAACCCTGCAGGTTGTCTGCTCTCCATACCACATGGCATGTTCATCCCTGCAGAGCAATCATTAGACCTGATGACTCCGAGTCAATGGCTGCAATATCTTGACAGATCACCACAATGCTTGAACGGCTGGCAGCAGACATTACAGGTTGAAGGCTTTCTTTGGCTTCTTCTAAATATAAATCTGTCTGGATGCAGGCAAAATAAATGAAAGATGCATTAGACCTTATTATATTTTCCAGAGCTGCAGGGTTTGTGCTCCTCCCAACTGATAAGCTTCTGTGTGCACTAGTCTGGGAGGCAAGCTGTTTTGAATGCGCGTGATAAAAATACTGTCTCAGAGGTGTTGATTCAATTTTGTGGTAATTTCTGAAGGTGTACTTTAAAGGAAAACTCCTATGATAACTTGGGTCTCATTTTTGTAGTTTTTGGCATCATTTCTATCTGTAATAATAACATACTCACCAAGTGAATGTGTACAGATTACCACCGTAAGAACGTTACTACTGATACGTACTGATACATTAAGTATCATTTTTACGACTTGACAGATATGAATTAATGACATTTCCTCATAATATAATGGCAAACATAACCCAGGCGGTTGGATGGCCAAAACTACACAAGAGCCAGGTTGTAAACTGGAATTTCCCTCTAAAGTCAAACTGAAAGTGAAATATATTTTTGGTAAGAAATTAGTATATCCTAGCCGTTGCTTATTCCTATCTGTGATTTGAGCACCCTATGTTAATTTGTACGAACTCCATACATTACTACAATTCCTGATTCGAATAACCATGTGACACACAGATTGCTGAGGTTACAGGTCTACCTGTGGCTGTGGGTTTTGATAGTCTTCTATCACCACAACTGGACCTATAAAAGAAAGACAGCTAATGCTAGCTAGACCACAAACATAGCACTGACTGTGTAAATTGCCAATGAGTCAGCAGGTGTTAAAATAACCTAAACAACCATAACATCTAGTGGGAATCAGTGCTAACGCTAGCAAATTAGGCTAACTAGCTTCCATTTTCCGAGTAAAAGCTAGTTCACCTAGCTTGCTAGCTTCCAATTTCCAAGTACAAATTCCAATACAAACGGAACAGCATGATGGGTCTTCCCAAATGTTGAATGTTGTAAAGGGGCAGATGTCTTAAATCATGAACGGAACATAACCAATGTGGGATTGTTGAAAATGAGAAAACAAACATCTTGTATCAACATTTGTAGGCTACAGTGCTATGATGAGCTCCAGTCAGTGCACCACGGACGTTGACAGCAAGTCTTCTAGCAGTGCCCCCTCAGTCAACCACTGCCATGGGAAAGGAATGAAGCTTAGATACTGTTTTCCACAAATATGTCTAAAAACATTTATCCTCTTTTGAAAAATGGGAAATTATACACAATCGTTGCCGTATCATTAGAGTTTATATTCAAATTTCAGTTCAACTTTAATTGGTGTTCAGCGATTATTCTGTAGGATTTCTGTGTTTCTTGAATGGGAAAGCTCAACTTTTTCAGTGTTTCACAATGGTGTCACGAGTTTCCAGGCTTCACTCAGTTTTTGTGACTGATGCTCTGCTGAATGTTAAGCCTCTTACGAACTTCCATAATTGCCTCATATTTCACTGAAAACATATCATCAGGCTTGTTTTAAAGCTAACACTAACTTATCAGCATGCAAAATTAAAGTCTGTGTCATGTTGATTCCAGTATTTTGTCCACCCCCTTGTATGCTTTACTGGGTGTATGGAAGACAGATGGACAGTTAGTCCAGCCATTATATCATATCTCCCAGAGAGACACATGTTTACAGGACAGCAAATCAAGCTCTAATGAAGTCACGGCCAAGAGAAATGCTGGGATAGGCTCGCAGCAAGAGTGTGTGTCCGATGCCAAGTGCTGGTGTACAGTGATGAACGACTACAGCCGAATTTTGCTAATGATCATTTTGGAAAAGTAAATAGATGTATCCAGCATCAATATTTCTTAATTACGGTCGTTTCCTGTGGAATTCTCTGTTGACGAAAACAGGGCGAAACAATCAATCAGGCAAGAGAGAGAAAGAAAGACTCTGGGAAGAAGGAAAGCAAACCTCAAAAGACGTATTTCATCATTCGCAATGGATTTTCACCTTTTTGAAAGTGTCTAACTGTGTGTGCACATGTCTGAGAACAGTAAAGGGAGTGACACCCACATTAAAGAAAGGAAGTGTGTGTGTGGGGCAACCAAGAGAAAAACATCGTGACTTTCTCTGCCCTCTAAATCCCCTGCAGACTACATGCCAGTGGCTACATGCTGCTCAAAGTGGTTTAATGCCCTGTCAGTTGTGCCACTGGGAGAGAAGTGGTTTAATGCCCTGTCAGTTGTGCCCACTGGGAGAGAACACACACACACACACACACACACACACACACACACAGTGAATCATGAACTGACACACACACACTGCTAACCCCACAGTACAAAGGGCTGCAGCTGCTGCCAAGAAGCACACATGAATCCTGAGAGAGGGAGTGTTTGCTCGAGGTTTGACGATGGTTGCACGACATGTGTATATATGAGCGGTCTGTTTGTAACTGTAAGCAATGGTGGTATTGGAATTGTGACTGTGCATAATCTGAATGTAAAGTGAGTTGTTAGGGTTATGCACACTGACCATCTCCTTCTGTCCCCCTTTCTTCACACTCCTTTCGCCCTTTTAGTTCAATAGAGTTGCAACATAGGATTTATTTCGGGTGTCCAGGGTTTCAGAGGTAAAAGCCCCATTAACATTCTGCATAGATAATGTTAATTGACTTACAGTTGGAGCACTGTCTACTCCCGCCCACACACACACACACACACACACACACACACACACCTCTACGAAGTTATTAGCGTAGTTCTGTGTTGTGTGTTGAGGTACATTGAGAATATTATTAACAGGAAACTTTAAAATGGGAATTTACACTGGGGAGAAATACTCCACTGACTTTGCAACTTTATAGGCTTGAAGCGGTTTTGCACATGTGATGGAAAATGTTAATTGTCAAACAGCAACAAAAAGTTAATACTTTCAAATCCTCACTGTGTTTTCAAACATGTACTATCCAATTGTACTTTATCTTTCTGCCACTCCATTCCCTACCCACCCACCACGCTCTCTGTTAACTAGACCCTCCAGTGTAAAAGGCCGGGATTAACCTTGGATTTGAAACGGGCCGCAAGCCCATACACTCACCAATCCCTCTGTCAGACCCACCCTCATGAGCTCATCTCTTTCCAATGAATAGCCACGGTCACAGGTGAACACACACACAGATAGACAGAGACACACACACAACAAATAAGGGCAAATAGGCGCTTATGTGTGCCTTTACACATGCACACACACACACACACTCACAACGTCAGCATATTAGCTCTCTTTCTCTCTTTGTGTGTGCGAGTGTCTTCAGTCAGATTTGATGGTATTGTTGGTCTGTCAAAGGCAGCTCTTACAAGGAGGCAGCGATGTCAAACCAAGAGCAGTGCTGACAGGGAGCATGCCCTAACCTCACACACTGCTCACACATACACACAGAGCCAGGCTGAATATGAAAGCTTTGAACTGCAAGTGTCTTTATTAGAGCCATTCCTCCAAGAAATAAGGGTCTGGCTCAGAGCAGAGAAGCCTGATCTGTCAAAAGGCCTTTTGGGAGGAGGAGGCTTAGCAAGTCGCTGCTGCAAAACTGTGTGTGTAACGCTGTGTTCACACATACAGGTACTAGGCTGCAACACCAGGTCCCATTCACAATGAACAGCAGGCCATCACTGTCCCAGCTTTTGAGGCGGTAAGTCTCAGCCTACATTCTGCACTCACCTATAATGCCATATTCTCTCCAATAGTCCAAACTGAAACAGGCTATAACATCTGTGCGAAAATGTAAACATTAATGTAATCCATAAAAGATATCAGCAGCACAGTAAATATACATATTTTCAACGGTGTGATGCAAGCAACACCAACCCTAACCCAACAAACTACCTGCCCTGTCCTAATCAGCTCAGTGCATCATTGAAGATGACACAAATAAAATAACCCTGATGATGTCATTGGGGTCATCTCAGTTTGGGATTGGAGACATATTTCACAAAAACCTTCTGTTACAAACTGGGGCATGGAGTTAGACAGACGTGGGCATTTACCAACCAGGCAGGGGAAGTCTAACACAAAAAATGCTTTTAAGGTGCATTATGGGAAATGTAGGATCCAGCGTTTTTGGAGCTTGACCCATACTAGGCTATTTCAGCCTCTGCTGATACAACTTTAACCATTCTTTTATTTTTTATCTGTCTCTTGCAAGTCTCTCAACCATGTGAAAATTGTTGGAGTACCCCTTTAATCCAGCATCAAATGCATAATTTATTACACAGGAACATCTCATCTGTCAATCAGTTATTTGTATACTGTCAACTAACTTAGATTCACTAAGATTCAACAGTGAATGTATATATTAACCATTTTGATATAGTTATTTGAACATACACATACACATATCTCATTAACAGACTGCATTTTATTCTTATTTATTCTGATCCTGTGCACCCTCATAGAACTGTGACTACTTGTCTAATTTGTCATTCATATATTTTCACTTCATGGGTTCTTCTTATTATGTTCAATCATCCTCTACTGTATAGTCACAGTTATTTTAAAATTTTCTTCTCCACATTCCAGTTTCCCCACATAAATGATAAAACAATTCATATGATATCACATTATCTTAAACCATAGACACATATACTGTGTGTATCTGTAAGTGCACACGTTTTGTCCATCTTTGTTCCTCTCTCACACACACACACACACACACACAGTGTCTTGTAGTGTGATCTGTTCAGGAGATAGTGCTTATTAGTGTCTAATAAATCTTTTCTACCTCCCACCGGGGCCCTAAGTCGTAATTTACAGCAACACGTGCTGCTGGTGTTCAGGCTTCAGCCAGTGTGAGTTTTTGATGGCTGCTGATGGCCAACTTCAATCATCACGGGACACTAAAACTCTGAAATCCGGTGGTGGTCCCAATTATTATACTGAACATGTTAATGTGGAATCCAGTCACTGATGCATTATAGGTTTAATCAAGGTTTCATCACATCAGAGGTTTTTAGGGATAATACTGGCCTCATACATATGACAGACATATCAGTCTAACCATGGTTCTGTTTCCCAAGGGCAGCAGTGCATAGTGCACTGTAACAGCAAAATTACTACAATCAACACATACCACCACCTTCTTGAGAGGATGCAGGAAGGGGGGAAAGAGGAAAAAAAGGAGGGGTAAGTGAGAGAGGAGTTACAAGAAGAGGAAATAGAAGGTGAAAAAAGGAAGAGAAGAGGGTGGAGAGGAGATAAATCTTGTCTCTTGTGTTCACAGCAGGCCCGTCAAGGCTGAAACATGACATTTATGTGGACTGGCATTGGTCATAACTCTAATAATGGCTCCAGAAAATGCAGACTATGTGTAAAATGCCGTTTGGAGGGAACCATTGTAAAGCGTGAGTGACAGTAAAGCAGCGCACAAAGCCTGAGAATAACCCTGTAATCTGGGGTATCAGATTCAACGCACTGGTAAAGCGCCATGCTGGGAGTGAATGGAGTCTTTGTGGAGGCTGTGGCTTACAGGCTCATTTGCATGCAGTGATAAACGTTGTTTACACTGGACATACAGCTCTGTGAAGTGGTAGGTAAACGCAGCAGGAATGATAGATTTACTGCCTCACATGGGAGCCAGACGGTTATGTAGTAAGCACACACACACACACACACAGCTGCACACATATACACACACACCGACCAATTCATGCAACAGGTATGCAAACATAAGCTACACAGAGACAGATACGCAAACACACACACACTCAGATGGATCATTTCATGCAACAGGGATGTTACATACACACACAAGTACACACACACACACACACACACACACACGAAATGGTATCCATCCTCCTGGTGATAAATGCCCACTTCTTTCCACTATGGCTGACGTTCATATTTCCAGCCAATCTGTCAACATCACGCTCAAACAATGTTTATTTTCTCCATGTAGATTTGATAAACACACAGATATAACCTAGAGCTCTTGTGGGTGAAGGGGGTGGAGGGGAGGTGGAGAGCTGACCAGGTCCACTGCCTCATTCCAGGATGAGGAATCCCCTCTCTAAGCAGACAGGGCAGGCTGTAGGGAGGGGACCAGGGGCCACGCAAGGTCTCAGCCCCATTTAAGGAGCTGAGGGTGATTTGTCATCTTCTGGAGGCGACGGACAGGAGGGTGGCAGTGTGTCGTTGGAGAGAGGTGGAGGTGGGGGTGGCGGACAGGGGCAGCGATTTAAGGCAGTAAACGGGTTTCGGGTCACTGGCATCGCACAGTGGGCTAGTCACTCAGCTCCGTAACTGGACAAGGTAGAGGGAACAGGC
Organism: Macquaria ambigua; assembly: GCA_008360985.2. Classification (NCBI taxonomy): domain Eukaryota; kingdom Metazoa; phylum Chordata; class Actinopteri; order Centrarchiformes; family Percichthyidae; genus Macquaria; species Macquaria ambigua. The sequence continues at coordinate 88,807 of VMKM01000640.1, read as the reverse complement.
TGGAGTCAGGCAGTGTGGGGTGGGGGTCACCCTCCACCTCCCTCACCCACCCACAACACCCCTTCAGAACCTCCAGGTCAGTGGAAATGGTAGCTCACCCCTGTTTGAAATTAAGTTCCTTCAGTTCAAAGCCAGGCTGGGTATGTTTGTTTTACAGCGCCAGGTAATGTCATTTGCACCGTGGTGGGTGGAGGTTAGGATGTGCACCACCTGATGAGATTTTCGATGACACAGAAGGAGGTGCATGGGAGCTCTTTGATGTGCCCAGTCTGTCTGATTCTCAGCTGTCATTGCTGCTGTGGTGTGAAATGAACATAACAACCACAGAACCCGCCAACCCGACCCCCTTGTATTAAACGCATCCCTCTGTTGGTGGGAGAAATAATATTGAGTTTCCCTGTTTCCCACAGAGACTCGTAGCGGTGGAACGGTGCGGGGGTCAGACATTTTTCTCATGTGCTGCCAGCCAGCTACTGCAGTGAAGGGCCAATAAATCAGCTGAAGGTAAACACACAGACGGTGACTGAGTGAATAAGAACAACAAATGACAGCAGAATTCACCCTCTGTAAAGTGCTTTGTGGATTGGATTGTAATGTCAAGGTTCAAGTGATGATGCAGGTTTTAAGTTAGTAGATAATGCCATCATAATTACAGACTTCAATGGAATAACTAGGGTTGGGTTCCAGTAACTGGTTCCAGGTTGGCAAAATCGCTAAGCTCTGACGGTAACAAATCTCCTATTGAAGCTTTTATGTCTTGTTTTTATTAGCAGATAACAATGTAGAAAACATATAGGTAGCAGGCTTGTCATTTTTAGTCAATGCCCACATAATTGAGAAATCCTGCCACCATCAGATAATATAAGTTATAGCTGATTGGCCTTTCGTGATGTAAGTAAATGACAAGTCGGTGTCTGTATTCAGCCAAAGATCTTTTGTTCGAGAAGAAACTCCACTCGGTAACACCACTCTATGATTGCGAGGGGGCTGCGTGTTTCTGCAGTTCACCGACAGAATGAGGAGTCTTCACATCAGTTTCAGGAGTTCATACATACAACGTTTATAGCATGTCATAAGAATTTCTAACTTTCTGAAAATAAAAAATAATGTGTGCAAATGTATACACATATGATACATATCTAATCAATATTTATTTTCTTATGCAGCCCATCAATAACCTGTTGTATGAACAGTTCATACATTTAGTCTTTCTTCCTTCTTCATCTAACAAAAGCTGATTAAACATCTCAAATGAATTAAGTTTTAGTTATTTCTAACTAGTTTATGCTTACAAATGTTGAAAGCTGAACCTAATTAGATTCAATAAGGGATTTGAAATGATTTGGATTCAACAAGCAGATTCCATACTGAATTCAGATTTTATAAAATTAACATAAAACCCCTGCTTCAGGAATAATGGTGAGCTACACACACACACACACACACACACACACACACATTTTCAGACTGACAAGAAAACATTTATGAGAATGTTGTCTTTGAATCGCTTACTACTGAATGGGATAATTCAGTGACACTAGGATCCTTGAGTCATGAAAGTTACATAGCATGTCATGATCCATTTAAACTTTTAATTCAAGCCAGGCCCAAGAAAGAAAAACACTATAACTGGAATGACAAGTTTTTACATGAATACATTTCCAGTTTAAAGGTCCAGTCCCTCCCCGCTGCTTTCATGGTTTCACGTCCCACCACAAACCCTAGACACTTACTCGTGTGTACATGCACACAAAAAACCAAACTCTCTGATTCATTTATAATTTGTTTGTTTGTTAACGTTGTCCAAGTTTTGCATTTTAATGTATTGCTTCCATGTTTATTCATAGAATATACAGTAGATTTAGACTCTAAGGATCGGCTGTGCGATGACAGTGATGGTGATTATAAATGCAGGCTTGTAGATGAGTTAGCTGGATTGGATACAGTTTCAGACACACATGTGCAGATACACACACATGCACAGATGCACATGCACATGGATGCACAAACACACTTGACTTGACTTGATTTAGTCCGGTCTGACAGAGGCCTGATTGGTGTCTCTGTCTCTGGGTGGGCTGATTTAAAGTGTCCCTGAGGTCTCGTTCCAGGTAGGGAGACAGACAGGGGCCTGGAATCCCCCACCCACCCCCCTGCTTCCCTCACACCCGCTCCTACTGCGGCTCCCAGCGAGCAGACCCAGCCCCCACACCCTCCACACACACACACAAACACACTTGCTCAACCCAGATTCCTCTTCATCCACACAGCATCCATGCTTTCTCACACTGGCCTGAGCTGTCTGGGTCTCTGGGTTGCGTGGATTTCTCACCCCCCAACCCGTCTCGTCCCCAACAAGCTGCCGCACATTCCAGCAGCACCCGGGCTTATTATTGGAGGAAATTTATAGGGCCATTTATTTAACTGGATCCGAATGACATCGGTTCTGGATGAGTGGAGCTAGGGCAAACTGCCGGGCCATGTGGTCCAGGGAAAACAGAGCAGGGGATAAATCAACTGACTGGGGGAGAGAGAGAGAGGTGGTGGGTGGGAAGCTGGGGGACAGATAGAGAGACGGGGAAACAGTAAAAGTGTAAAAGTGAGAAGGAAAGCCAGAGACACAAGAGAAAAGAAAGTGAAATAAGAAGATTAGATGATCAGTAGTGGGGTTGGACCATGCTGACCTCTGAAACAGCACTTAGACCATGAGCATGGATGAATTCAGGAATTCAGGAATGTCTGAACGTAAAGAGAGGAAGCACATTACATAGCCAGGGGGATCTCACAGGCTTATTAACATGTGTGTGTGTGTGTGTGTGTGTGTGTGTGTGTGTGTGTGTGTGTGTGTGCGTGCCTCACTTACCTGTGCTCACAGGTGTCTTGGTGATAATCACAGAGCTGACAGGGATCAGACATAGAAGACACCCTGAAAAAAGAGATGCTTTAATAAATGAAATAAATGAGTCCTGTGAGCTTTCTCACACACGGAGCACCACTCTTTGCTAGCTTTAACAAACATCTGTACTGTCTGTCACTTTCTTTGGCTGTTTTTAGGTAAGAAACAGACTGCATAAACACCCCAGTGGTCAAATCCATGTGAATAAAGTGGAAAAGATTAAAAAAAAAAAAAAAGGTGAATAAAATCTGCTTTGCATTCAATCTGGACGGATGTTCAGAGTGCATTATGTCACTTGGATGGCCTCTTCGTCTGTTCTTTATCTCTAGCGTGTTATTCTTCACACTGTATCACTTTTATTGGCAGCTGTTGCTTATCAGTTCTTCTTTTCTCTTTTCCAAAGAAACCAGAAACATAAAAAGCTGAACTTCTTTTGGAAAACATTGACAAATGATTGCCAGTATGGTCATCCTCTGTTGATTTGTTTGTTTGGTTTTCGCAGACATGGCCAACATACTTCCACTTGGAAGCCAACTTTCTGTCACCTCTGATCACATAATACAAGATATGTCATTGCCAGATCTTTCTGTCTTGTATAACTTGTGTGAGTCTCACTGTAGCCTCCCAGGATTTACCGTCACCATTTGTTAGCAGGTACTGTAGCATTTATGGCCCCTGTTCAAACTACTATTTAATACCCGTGCAACAACAGTAACAGAAGGACATACCAATGAGATCAGCTGTATTGAGTTATTGGCTATTCTGAAACACAAACAATCATTGACAGAGTTGGAGGTGACAGAAGGAAGCCGCTAAGCTGCTAACCTAGCAAACCTAGCAGACTATCAGAGATTAAGCCATGGATGTATTATAAGAACTGGACACCGGACCCAAAGATGGCACCTATTCAGTCCAATGAGAATTGCTTGCCTGGCGCATGCGCCAAAAAAAGTTTCTAGCTTCCAGGTTTACTTCTGGGTTATGCGGCCCACTGAATATGTGCAGTAGTGTTTCCCCCCGCTAGCCCCGCCCATGAGTTCCCGCTCGGCCTATAGACTTTACATTGTGATGACGTTATGAATTTTTAAATCACTTTTCTCAGCTCGAGGAAAGTTTTACAAATATAAAACCTCCATGGAACAAATATTTATAATAGAAAGAGTCATAATCGACCTTGTTTGCTTTTACAGACGTCTCTTTTACAAAGGTGGCCTATGGGGATAATGCTTTTGGGCCGCAGGGGAATTTTTTGCTGCAATACCACGAGTGGCCACTGGAAAAAAATTGAAAGCAAGGCTGAGTGGCGGCTTCCTTTCCAGTTCTTATAATACATCCATGGATTAAGCAGAATGACTGCCATGATTGTCAAAATGTAACGCACAATTTTATGTTTGCCAAATGCCAATAAACAAATTTGAAAAAAAAATTGAGGATCTGAATACGTGTGAACAGAAGACATTTGTGTGTGTGCGTGTGTGTGTGCATGTGTAGGCTACACACATGATTTGATTCGATGTGGGTACAAAGGGGCGAATACAAGCTGAAGTCTCATATTCCCAAATGTGAATGATGATTAAAGTGCATATCAAACACATTAAAGGACCCAAACAGCATGCTGAGTTTCATGGACATATTAAGAGTTTCATCACATGCCAACATGTGATCTGACCCCTCGTTGTACGTGAAAACGAATGTGATCTGGTGCTACCAAGTAATGTACTCCCCTGTCACCCATATGATATTTTTCCACATTTAAATTGGAATGAGTGATATGGAAAAGCCTTCAGAGGTAACCCGAGCCCTGTTTACCCAGCCAACCCTAATGCAAACAATCCTACACACACACACACACACACACACACACACACACACACACTGCACTAAGTGACTGACACTGACGGCTGTCACAAGCCGCTGGGGGGTGGGGGTGGGGGGTTGATAGGGAGTGGAAGTAGTAGTGGGGGGGCGGGATAATCCCTGTCCACAGTAATGACCTGCCTTCAAAGCAAATTCTCCTCCACCCACAGACACACACACACACACACACACACACACACTCATACAGATGCAGAAACGTCATCCTGGATCCATGACACACAGACGCCCCTGTACATCAGTAACTGTACTGTAGTTTGAAATCAGAAACTCCGCCCATCACTCACAATATCCTTGGACAAAACTTAGGGAATGATGTGCTCCTTTCCAACTTTTTCAATACTACACCAACTGGCCTAAAGGGGGTGCTAGGATATTTGTTTAAGTCACACACTGTAACTTGTAGGCCACTGACTGTATATTCACAGAACGTGAACGATGGAATGATGCATCTCATTACTCATTTTCTTGTTGTGGATATGTTGACATTTCAACAGATCATCAGTCATCATCTGCTTTTCTACACACACACACACACACACACACACACACTCTAATCAGAAAGTGGTAGCCGAACACAAAACATGTTTAAATAAAACATTTCACAATTTCTTATAAAAAGAATAATTGTTCTGCACACAAGCAAATACACATACAACTTATACACTATAATTACAACACACAGCTGCATTCATCACACACACACACACACACACACACATACATACACACACAATGCAACTAGCTGTACATGGTAGAGCAGTGTGTTTGGGTCAGTAAGTGGGAAAAGGTGGAGTGTGGTGTTCTCACCATTGAAAGCAGCAGCAGGGATCCCAGCGGACTGACTCCTATTTACTCTTCTCGTTTGGTCAAGCAGACGGCTCTCTGTCCCAGTATTAAGCTCATTCCCATTTCCTGTTTCTGCTCGGCTAACAAAAGAAATACAATTCGGACAAGTTGTGACAACTTTTTTATCTTTATAATATTTGTGTTCTGCACTGCCTCCCTGCATACTTCCTTGGTTAACATCCCAACTAAAGTGTACAATGCTTAGTAGGCCTATGAACTTCACTGTGGATATGCTGCTTACCCCACTGAAAGTAGTAGTTTGGTATAAATGTACTAAATTAAATGAATTAGAGGCATAAAAATGAATGACTCAAGAATGTGAATATACCTAAAATTTGAAATTACTCCTGATAGGGCCTCTACGTTACATTAAGCTACCATAAAGCTATTACAACCATCTATTCTCATTCTAGATTCAAGAACTTTATTTGTCACATGCACATGTAGGATGTGCAGTGAAATGAAACATTTCATACTCATAATGTTAGTATGTTATAAGTTAGGAAGCTCGATAAGATTAATGGTAGTGACTAATGATTTGTGTGGGCAAATATGGCTACTTATGCCACATAATAGTTTAGGATAAAAAATAAATTGTACACATAAGAGACATTAAATAAATTAAATAATAATTAAATATAGCTTTCATTGCTGCCCTGTGAAAACCATGTATCTCTTTTTGTGAGCTGTCCTGTTTTCAGCTTTGTGACAATGCATTTTTAAATGGTTTATTTAGCTCAGCAAGTACACTATTTTCTCAACCCATAAAGGAGCACTTTATACTTTTATTTATTATCTGAAAAATGTGAAATCACCAAATTTGGAGATTTGTGGTTTTCACTGGACAGAGAGGATATGTAGCGAAATATATATCAATGAACAATCATACATTTTAGCACCAGGAGGCCAAGCTGCTCCAGGCCAGGCAGTTAAGTTTGAGCCCTTCTGAAGTCCACTCACTTCAGCCTCCAGAGGCCTGACCTAGGCCCTTCTACCAGGTGAGTCCAGCTGAAAGCATTCCTTCACTGGGGAGGTGGGGTGTAGAGGTAGAGAGGGGAATGGATGGAAGAAGAAGGGTTGAGGTGCGGTGTTAGAAGGAGGACCCACCACCCACGAAGCTGCCACGCTCTCTGCTCCTCTGAAGGTCCCCTACCTGCTAATTTGCATCAGTAAACAAGTAGCCGACGACTTAAAAGTGTCGACACCAATGAGGCCTGACACGGGAATGGACTTGTGTTTAAGCATGTGTGCAGGTATGTGCGTGTGTAAGTGTGTGTCTGCATTGATCTGCCAGTTTGTGTAGGTTTTATATCATGGGAATACCTTTCTGAGAATTTGAGAATGTTGATCAGTACAACACTCATTCATCTAAATTTATAGTGGGCAGTTAAAGACTCACATGATGATCTGCATCATTTGTACACATTTTGGTATGACAATGGTCAAAGTAAAAATACTGAATATTATCTGGCTACTGACAGCTTCAGCCCAAACAGCATCCATATCGGCTTTCAAAACACAAACTCAGTAAAACTCTGGTGTGTATATCCATATGCTAAAAAATCCATCAATGTGAATGTGTGTATACATGTTTCTTTAGATGGGCCGCCACCCACGGAGACATGTCAGGTAAATATTTGGAGGGTGAAGGGGGGGCGGTGAAGTGTCCAGTGTCCAGAGAGGGCACATGCCATCTGAAGCTATCCATCCACTCCACGCAGGCATCTGATATGGACGGAGACACCTGATCCTGCATTAGGCCGCCTCTGAAGCTACGCAACATCACGGCTCACCCCAAACATCAACTTGAACCAAAGGGCCTCCAGCCAAATAACTCTGTGTGTGTATATGAACAAGAATCTTAACTTGCATGTGCGTATTCCTGCTTGTGCGTGTATGTCATGTACGCTAAAAATCACAGAAACTTGAAAGACATGGATACTAACAATGAGAAGTTGAGTAATTGTTTTCAGCTCTAGTAATTCCTGTGTGGATGTGTATGCATGCAGGCATGTGTGTGTGTGTACTGAGGGAGTTGTTGTCATATGTCACATGGAGAGACGGGTGATGACAGAGGCTTTTCTAGGTGTGTTTTCAACAACAAGAACACAGGATTAGGGTAAAACACGGAGGGTGAAATGCATGTAGTATTTGCATGCTAACTCATTGCAGAAGACCAGATTCTAAAGATTACCAGTGATGCTTCACTTCCAGTTCAGTGGCTGCTTTTATCCAAGTACGTCACAGTGGAGTGATTGCATTTATTAATGTCCTTGCCTCATCACGGGAGTCAAAGTCCTACCTCTTGCTGTGCCAGTGGAGCTGTGCAGGTTAACTCTTGGTACCCAAATGCCCACCTCTCCCCCTGCTGTGCCAGGTGCTCTTACACCAGCAAACCACACAGGGGAGCTACTGCTTTTTCCAAGGCCTGTAACAGAGACACACACACAGAGAGAGAGATACACACACACACTCACTCAATGCTTTCTCTCCAGCCAAACATTCTCTTCAGTCAACCTGCTGCATGGGGTTCAGCACGGATCAGCAGTCTAGCTGGAGGCGAGAAAGGCAGTGATTTCTCTTTGCAGCCAGTAGAAGAATTAACATTTTATAAATAGTATGGAAGCATTTGATCTGTTGTCTTCTGTTTTTTTTAATGCTGTCCCCTGATTTTAATAAGTTAACCTGTGACAGAATGGATGATGGTTGTCAAAACAACAACTGATCACTGATAAATAACTCTGGTTGCTACTGAAATATCAATAATTACTGAAAAAACTATCTTACCCTATTTGGTATGTAAAAGCGGGATAACTATACCAATAAAGTTTGCCCTAACCAGTAATGTAAATTTGGTTGTATTTTTACTTTAGCTATTTAGACTTTTGATATTTGTTGCTTTCACAGGCAGATCAACATGACTAAAAGGTTTTATTAATTTTCTACAGTATAGAATATTTAGTGTGTAAAAATTAGGCTTATTCATATGGTGAATTTTGATTTTGTGTATGTGTTTAGTTGTAGTTTTGCATATGTACATAGCTATTTAATTCAAGGTTGATATCATGTTGCTTTTATGGGCAGGTCAGCAAAAATGATTTTAGGTTTCAACAAGACAAAAAGGTTCAATTAAAGGAATTCTTTGCAAAGGAAAAAAAAAAACAAAGTGAACAATACTGATGTCCAACCCTCTTCCTCTTAGTCATATGTAAACACAACTCGGTATCTAGGACAATGATGTCAGATACGGTAAGAGACATCCAGCAAGCGAGGACATGTTCTAATAAATATCATTACATTCGAGCTGGCTGAAAATATGCCAGCCTGAGAGACACACTGTATGACAACAGTCAAGATTAATGAGCTGAGAAATCAGACCCAAACACAAGTGCTATTTTTTTCCACGTCCAGTTCACTCCAATGTTTAGGCTCTCTCAGCGAAAGCCACATGGAGGTTGCTGCAACATGCATGATGAGAAAGATTTCTGCTTGCTTCATCTGTCAGAGGGTCCACCCATATTTTACAGTGCGGGAGAGGACGATAGGGGCCTGTGGAACACCTATATGAAAGTATGGGTGAGGTAGAGTAACATGAGTGTAAATAAAGGTATTTAAAACCATGGCAGATACTCTCAAGGAACTTTGAACAAGCAGCAAACATGGGCCAGTAAATAAAACTCATGTAATCGAGAGGATCCAACGTGTACTTAGAGTTTTATTGTAAAATCAGAATCCTCTCTGGTTAGGAATGACTGAAATTTATGTTATCAGGATTTTGGATTATAAAATGTTTATGTTTCTTGAGGCTATCAGCTCATTTTTGCTCATTGTAATTTCTATGGTTCTGTGGTCCCTTTTGATTGTTAAAACTTTTTTTTTTAAAATACCAACATCATGTCTTGTTGGTCATTCAGATTTGTCTTTAGTAAGTTTGTTATTTTCAAATTAAAAAATTGTCATGACTGTACCGTATATGAGGTTTTGTATGTTTAATGTAAATGTAGGACTACTTTATACATGTTTTACACAATTAATTCATCACTCCAGTCAGTTTTATGTCTTGTCAATGATTTGCTTAATAAAACAAATTACTGGTAAGTATTCTGAAAGGTGTGTGATAATTTAATTTGCTTATGAATCACAAATGAATTCCTTTACATGTTAGGATGCAGCTTTTGTTTATTACTGTGACCTATATTTTCTTTTTAAAATATATATTTTATAAGGATACATTATAAAAGACTCTTATTATACATTTTTGATCATTTCAGTATCTGGAATTGAAACAAAAATTTGATTACATTTTAAATTTTAAATATGTACAGTATGAAAAGGTAAAGTTAAAATCACAAAGTTAAATTGTCTGTACTGTATTACATCAAGTTTTATAAAATATGATTTCTATTTATTCTATTTTTAAAAGTAATGTGAGTAAACATTTTCAAGAATTCTCATTAAACAAAAAGGGCTGTAAACAGTGTATTTTAAATATAGCCAGAAATGTTAGTAACAGTGTGTAATTTCCTCTGATTGGATTTTATAAATTATACTAATAACAATATAATCGAATAATATTCTACTTACCAACAATGAAAAAATACTACTTCATGCAAACAGAAAAGCTTATAAATATTTCCTAAATAAATGGATTCCTTGTGGAAATTCTTTGACTGCTTCTGTACAATAGGCGAGGGAACTTTTTCATTACAGAAGGGCCTTGTAATCTCTGGACCTTTGTTTTTCTTCAGCTCTCAAATGTTCCTCGCCACCTCCAGAGCTGGCTAATGGATGCAGATGGAGGAAGTGTTTGACATTATGGACACAGCAGTGCTTGTTTTGGAGGAGCTGGTCATGTGGTCTGCCCTAGCAGGCCACACAGTACCCTCTTAATGTGACCCAGACCCCCTAGCCAACTCCAGGGGGTTTCAGGAACTGTCCGCTCTGGGGGAACTGAGTGTCAGTTTAGCCCCCCAGTGAACACAAGTCAACATGCCTTAATCCCCCCATCACCTAAAGTTACACTTTTGGGTCTGCAATTAGCCAACCGGCCAAATCTCCCCCACGCCCTACTGAGCTCGCTCTTTTCAATCCCCGGCATGGAGCTCCGAGCTGGGGCTGTGACCAGTGCGCAGAGCTCCATAATGGGACCCAGAGCCGCAGCTTAAGCTGCCAGTCTCCATGGCACAGTGCCGGCCCGGCCACATGGTCCCTCATCTTTCACTGTCACCGTGCTGGAGAGGAAGAGATCAAAACAAACATGTGGTGGCAGGGAGAGCCTGACATGATGAATCGCTGTAATCAGTATCAGACAGCCCAGCGCTCGCTCTGATTGGTGGAGGCTCCTTTTGACAGATTCTTCAAGTGACTGAGTGACAAGAAGCACAGAGCAAGATCTGTGACCTGAAGCACAGCCTTAAGACCTGAGATGTGGCTGATCCAAGCAAAACTACCACCAAGTGGAGTCTGCAGGTCATTCTACTCTGAGCTACGCTGAATGTAAACATTTCATAAGGTGGGGAAATATTTGCAACATGGAAGCCGGGTGTTTGGTGGGAGCCGTGTCCATTATCAACTGGCTCAGAGCCATGCCAACAGGAATGATGGGGGTGTAAATTCCAGTCCTTGGTATCGGCTCCGTTCTGCACATTGTTTACCTCCTTTGTGACTTCCTGCTTCTTCATCTTGGAAGAGGAGCACAGGAAGGCCCGAAAGTCCCCCCTCAACCCAAATCTCCTGTACGCCCAAACAAAAAGCCACATTGTAGCTCATTTTCCTGTCTCCTCCACTGCGCATTTCCAGCCGGGGGTGTGGTATTGGCATTCCTCAAGGTCAAATCTCTGCACGCCTCTGATCCCCTAATTTCACTGTCTGGGGTTGGTGTGGGGGCTTCTCTAATGGACATGTTACCCACTTCCTGCTGTTGGTAAGAGGCGATCCTGATCCTGCTGTCACAGAGCGAATTGCCACGTTAAAACCCCACTAAACACCTTCAGCGTTTCAAATTGGAGACCTACTGGAGGACTCGTCATCTTACTGACCCCTGAGGTTAGAGCCTTTCTTCAGGTGGGCCAAAGGGACGAAACTAGCGGGCAAGCAAAAATGAGGAGGAGGAGAGGAAGAAACAGGATCAGCCCATGAAAGGTGCATTTACTGACTGGAGTGACTTTAAAGGAAATATTCACTCAGCTGAGTTTTTGGAAGAGAAGGAGCAGACTCTGGCCACCCCGCTGGCTTGGACATTACCTCTGCTAACACAGTTATTAATTTCAGCTAGAGAGGGAAAGTAGTTAATGGGATATGCACACATGCACTCAAACACACACACACTTATACACTTTCACAGTGGGCCTGTCTGTAATGGCCTTTGACTAGAGGTCTGTGGTTCAAGTTCACGAAAGCAGCAGAGGCTGGTGAAGAGGGAACAAGCCAGGGTGGCTGAGGGGGGACAGATGGAGCGAGCGTTGTGGGGACGGGGAGATGGAAGAAGTTGGGGGGGTTGAGGGACATGAGGTGGTGGTGGTGGTGGGGAGGGGGATCTCAGCCTCGAGCCCCCTCTGCCAGAAACAACAAGCAGGCCTTCTCATATTCAAATAAATACCAAGCCAGTGGGGAGCATGGAGGGGCTGCAGATAAGGAGGAGGCAAGGGGAGAGAGCCAGACTGGAGGATGGCTTCTCTGCTACACTGAAGCCTATTTAGGATCACGGGCCAGGCCGAGAAGAGCAAAGCAGGCAGTGACAGATTTATAATGAGCATAGACTCTGCCCTTGCATTTAATACCGGGCTTAAGATGTATTAGAGAGACAAAGGCCGCGGATCCTGCTCGGGGAGAAGAAAGGCCTTAATTAATTTGGGGAGATCACGGAGGCCCCGGGCCCACATCATCGGTTCTTTGTGGCAGGAATGCCAGCTATTTACCGGTGCTCCAATAGGGCTGCGGGAAGAGGCGAGGTGATGACGACTGGGGCCGCCGCGCAACAGATAGGGAAAGGATACTTTTCAAAAGCTAAAAGCTTCCCAGTTTTAAAACAAAGACGGGAGGGAAAGAGAAGAAGTGATTTTGAAAAGGGATCTGACTCCAAGCAACCCCCTCCCCACCCCACCCTTCCTATGTCCTACACAGACATTCCAAACTGTTTTTGCTCTCACTCAGTCTTTTCATGAGAAATTCAACTTGATTATTACTGATAAGAACTCTGAAAGGAATAGTCAGAATATTGAGTGTACCACACATACTGTAAATACACACAAACACATGCACACATTGACATTTTCCTGTCCTGATGAAATAAATAATGCACTTTTATTCCTATGCTACCATAGGTTAGACTGTGTCTTACAGTAATCTCCTGGTAGCTGAATGATAACTGCCTGCTCCCCTCTCTCTCCTTTACAGTGTTGCTTCAGGTGCGGTGGGGCTGAAGGGAGCGGAGTGCCGAGGCCGGCCTGCATCGACCAGGCTGCACAGAGCCTGTTGAAGGGCACAGTTGGCAGCTGTCAGGCCTATATTCGTTAACTCGTCCAAGACATGTGGAGAGAGGACCTTCCTTCCCAAAATAAACAAATAGCGGTGGCACGCATCTTCCCAGACAACTGCAAAGGGGGAGGGAGAAAGTGAAAATTGTGCTTTTCTTTCTTTGTCTCTTTATTTCTGCATGGCGGCTTGGACAAATAGACTAGGTCAAACCTCAGAATCCTTAAAGACAAAGACGAAAAACTGGGTTGCAAGCACAAAACATATATTTCACATTGTGGGCTATAAACCAAGTGAAAGAAACAAAATAGTCATAGCAGGAGGAACATTTTAAAACATGATATTCCTTTATGGTGTAGTAATGTTCTTTCTAAAACACGTTTGTGCTTCCTCTGAGATTTTTTAATGAATAATATTAAAAGGTGAAGTCTCCAGCCTGTTTTCCTATGTTTTAACAATGTGTGTGGGGAATTTTCCTGGGACAGACACTAGGGAATCCTGATTTTCACCTTTGGTCAGCCATTGTGTTCATTTCCATTGTGTTTTTATGCACATGTCCTTTTATGATGACCCCCAAAATACAAAGAGAGCAGGGCTGAACAGGAAAACCACATTTATATGCCAACAAGGAAATGTTTTTGGGTTCTTTTTTTTTTGTTTTGTTTTTTTCTTTTTTTGTAGAAATAGAGGAATTCCCTGTAATATCTACAAGAAGTTAATATGGATATAGACTTACACAGGAGTCAAATAAATCTCCCAATTTTAAAACAGAATTACCACCAAAGCTTGCCTAAAGGTCTATTAAAATCATATACAAATAATATGGATGCACATTAGACCAGATCTTATAGTGACTTTATAGGGCTTTATGGTCTTTTAGTATCTTATTATCTTTATCCTATAATATGCATTTAAGGGCCTGTAGCTTTGCTGTGATATTTGCATTACTACTGTATCTATTGAAGTTGACTATAGGATTACTGTACTATGGTCGCCTTTACACATGACTGAAGGGCTAATGAAGGACGATGTGGATCTGCAAACATCAGTAACACAATGTGAGCACAAACTCCCAACAGTATTTACCATCTACCCCGCTGCAAAGGCGCACTTGCACAAATAAACTCAGTTTGCACTGTGATCTCTTTTCTATATCCGCGTGCATATTTGAACATAATAACAAGCTCATACAACATTAGAGCGACAATTTTTGAATGTATTCATGATGGCAACCAACCAACGCCACGGAAAAAGTCTTCTAAATATCCAGCTTACCACTCAGTGACAGATGATAGAAATGAAATTACAAATAAGGAAAAACAAATACTGATGGACATCGGACAAATATTCATCACTGTGGTAAAATGTTTGGACGTTTTACTGAAAAACTCCAATTAGTATTCGCGCTGATGTGGACATTTCATTTCGGGAAAGGAGGTGGACATTTTTTAAGCGGAGGAGTGAATGAAGGCATTCACAAATTTAGCCAACAGACAAAATTAGACCACATGGTGCTATAAGGCAGCAGACGGCTTGCACCTGCACAAAAAAAACCTTTAACATTTATATTTTTGCAGTCTAAATGTTTTTATAGTAGGCTACTATCTCCTTTATATATTAAATCCTCGACTACTCATCCGAAAAAAAAACACTGATAAAATAATAATGAAATTAAAGATAGAGCCTATAGCGATATAACAGCAAAACTGCAAGTCCCTGTTTTAATCATAGTGATATAATAGAAGCTATTCTTGTAATATTTAAAAGGCCTATTAAGGTCACTATTCGCCACCACAGTATCCTTGTAGGAATTTATAGAAATAAAACAGGGATTTTGATCGATTGAGTCGATAAATAAATATATATTGTAAACGTAAATAAATAATACATAAATTATAAAATCGGAAAAATGTTTTCCCGATAAGACTACTCAATTTCTCATTTCCGTTTATTTATTAAGGTGTAAATTCAATTGATTACTTATTTTAGGGCAGTCTTTTTTTAAAGCGCCTAACTTAAAGTTTCTTCTGAACATACAATAGATTTTTATCCATATGTATTTTTTTCCTCATAATGACCGCCGGCCGGAGAGGCATCTTTTTGAACACTTCCTCCTGCATACCTGCGTCTCTCCGTGCATTTCCTAAAGCCCCGCGGAGAGAGGGGACACCCCGGGCCCTCTGCTGTCAGCGGTCAACTGCTCACTTCCTCTCCTTCTTATTCAGGGATTTAGACTAATATTTAGACAGGATAGGGTTTTATACGTGGAGTGCGCCGCCTCGGTCCCCACAGCTTCAGTCACGCAACATGAATGTGAAAATCATTGTTTTTATGATCAGCGAAATAACCCGTGATTTATTATCTGTTAAATGATGCGAGCGTGTAATTAATAATTTTATCGGCCTGATTGTGGCAGAGACGGGCTCGTTAAATCAAAGAGTGGGGAAATTATATCTCCACTGCATAAAAACATCAAAGCATGCTGTTTTATTGTGTGTCTGAGAGAAGCAGAAAGAGAGAACACGAAGAAGAAGAGAGCGCGCGCCCACAGGTCCTCCAGATATACTGATGACCTAATCACATCTCTGTTTAATAATACCACAAAACTAGCAGCAGCCGAGCCTTGACGTTTACGAGATCTGCGCCATTTAATGAGGCGGGGGGGAGGGGGGGTGGTTTTGTGATTTGTCATGTTACCACAACAGGACACACAGGACCACACAGGGCTCTCCTGCAGTACATGAGGAACAGAAGCATCCGATTCTCATGTAAAAGACAACAGGAAGAAAACCAGAAACATGCGGGGGATCTGCGCTGTGTGTGACTGACTGACTGTCAAAATGTGTCAAATTAATGTTACAATACACAACTTCAATCTCACCGGTGGTTTTTGTTTGCTTTTTTAATTTTAACAAACAAATGTGTTTGCGCTCGTTGAAGTGCGTAAAAGCACAATGACACAGAGGGCCCACAGGATTGTCTTCTGTTGGCCCCTGTCATCCGTGTGCAGTAGCCTGTCAAATTATACTGTTCCGTCCGGAGACAAGAACACTGGTTCAGGGATACATGTATCGTAATAGAAAGCAAAGAATCACGCGTGATAAGGGTGGATACTGTTTTCCGGTGTGAAATAGTGTAGATTAGTGTAGAAATAATTTAAATTATTAATCTGTAAAATTCAGAGTGTACTTTACTTTAGATGTTAAGGTGGAAAGCATGCCTGCTGCAAACTCCGAAAACTGAAGTGTGGGCTCTGAATCAGACTCAGGGACAGCAAATTTATTTTGCGGATGCACCATTTAACTACATTAAACAACATGTCGCAATTGATAATACTCCACATCAGCAGGACCACCAGGCGTACAGGCACTTAATGTACATGTGGACTACAAGTGTTGCCATTTTTATTGAGTGTTAAGAGTGTTCATACCAAAATGCTGAATTTAATCAATTTTAAAAAGACGTCGGTTCAGCAATAACTTATGATAAACTAGTTCCTACTCAATAAATCCGAGGCTGTTTCCCTCTATATGAACAATATGAAGGCATCATTTAAATAACAATTTAAATACTTTGTTACAGTAATTAAATGCCATCACTGCCCAGAGTGTTAATAATAATTTTAACTTCGCCACATGATCAATAAAAACAGACAAACATACAGTGATCTGGTTAGATATTGACAACAGAGCAGCAGCTAGAGAGAGGTGTGACTGTACAGTATGTCCACGCTGTCCTGCATCCATCAGTCAGTGAATGGAGAAACGGTGAAGCCGGTGTTCAGGCCTGTATCCTCTAATCAGTGAGGGCTGTTCACGTGCTTTGCTCACTTTGTCTAGTTGTTGTCAGCTTTGGGTCTTAAACTCTTCAGGATACAGTCTGCAGCACACGGAGTCCTACAGAGCAAAGACATTTCAAATAAAGTCAAAGATGTGCGTAGAAAACGTCTATTTTACCAGATTAAAATGGTTCTCCTGTTAAAGCTGCTTGAATGGTATAACAAACTATAATACAATGGCAGTAACTAAGTTATTAATACATGCGGCGTTGGTATGTGATTGTTGTACTTACAGCTTTTTTGTTTACACCTTATGGAAACTTTTACCTCCCGTGGTATTACCAACAGGCTGTAGCTGCAGAGATTTTGTTTGCTTGGTGATTCATCGCTTACTCACTTCACTTTTTTACACAGTGAATCGATACTTAATATTTGTATTTAATGTGAGCTGTCGATTTGAATTCTTCTCTGACTCTATTCGTAGAGGAAAATGCAAACAAGTTTATTTTTCCGTTTAATATTTCAGCTAAAAGTTAGTCTTTATGTTGATAAGTGCAGTGTTGAATGCCTCCGCTGTGCCTTGGCCGCTGCTGAGGCGTGCGAGCGCATTCCAACACAGTCTCTTCCCATTTTGATCTGCTTCTGTATTTTGTCTGTTATCACCTGAGTATTTACAAAGGAGGCTTCCGACTTGGCAATGATGAAGTGAGTCGGTATCGATGGCATCAAGTCTGATTAAAAAAAGCCCGGCATACACTGGGAGGAATACGTCATCTGGGCGATGGTTTACACTCGTTGTGACTGTGCCATGCGTGATTTCTTTTATAGAATAATCAATGCGCAGAGGCACATTGGAGTTTGCCCACTTTATGAATAAACAGTGTGTATCTATCTATCTATCTATCTATCTATCTATCTATCTATCTAAATATTTGGCCTAAACAACAACATATTGCAGGAGTTTATTTATGCTCACTGCCTCCCATGGAGAACCATCCAAAACAAATAGGGCTAATCCTCTAACTGCTTTATCCCATTAGAACCCTGCTGCTGCCTTCACACTTAATTCAATGACGCCAGTGTAAATTAGACTATCCGGTCACTATCGCAGCAGCTCCAACAAAACACATCTTTGGTTGCTGCACATTAAAGCTGAACCTCGATACGCTGAGAACCAACAAGGCGATAGTGGAGGCGCAAGGCGGAGAGGTCAAGTCCAGCTCCGGTCTGAAGTGCCACGTGTGTCTCTGTTTACTGACTGCACGGATGGCGTTTTGCTCGGTATAATGTATGTGTCTTTCTGTGTGTAGCAAGGTATATAAGAGGTAAGGGGCTGCGTATATCTCAGATAAAATCGGGTGAAATTACGGAACACATTTTGGCAAAGTAGCCTACTCAGCAGACAAATAAATAAGCGCAAGGATGGATGGCTGGTGTGAGTGTTTAGTGAATCATTCCTTAAATTAAATTGAATCTCTGCCACTTTTCACTTGTTTCTATTTCTGCATTTCTTTGATCCATCTTTTCTTTTTTATTTGAATTAAAAGCAACATTTTTATTTCTGTGTTACTTGATTCAGAAAACACCCACAACATTTGAAACTTAAGTAAAACTGTTAATTAACTTCTATTCCTTGATGTTTTTCCAATTTTGTTTAAAGAAAACTACATTTTCAAAGTGCACTCGTAAAAGCACTGCAGCCCCTGATGCTCCAGGCAAACTGGGGGCAGGACCAGCTCTATCTGGGCTTGAACAGCTAAAATATGCAAACGCATATATAGGCCCATAATTTACTGGAAAAGTGGCGCACTTTGAAGCCGGACATTGCAATGACGTTGGAGTTGAATTCGAATGACTGACACGGTCTTATTGAAATAAAACATCCAGTGCAGAGCGCAGACACTTTTTTCCTGGTGGTGCAGGGGAGGCGTGGATCTCGCTCACTTTTGACATTCTCGTAGCAGTAGTAGCTTCTCCTCAAGGCAGGACTCAGATGACACCACCCCGCCACCGACCGGAGGAGAAACAAGGGAAGCTCTCTCTCTCCTCTCTGCGGATGAACTATGTTTTGACACCAGGACGCGTTTAGACGTTCATCAAATGAATCTGACCACTGGGGAGCTTTTCGCGTCTTCACGATATCCGTGGGAATACTTTAAGAACAGTCTACCTAGACTCTCGCACCCACGGAGCGCCGGTGGCGGAATGTGAAAACCCCATTTTGGCGTATGTTCTTCTCCATTGTGCGTAGCCTTCTCCTGCTTTCTGCTCGGTTGGAAAGCGCAGGAGGAGGGACGGCTTTTCCCGACTCGACCCCTTGCCTATGGACGACGGCGGTCCCCTCTCTCCAAAGGCAAATGCTTTCAGTATTGCCTCTCTGATTTCGGCTTCAGAGCAAGCAGGAAACGCAGCGTTTGACAAACAGAGCGCCGGCCTGGACAAGCCAGACCTGCACAGCCACAGTTCCTTTAAAATGCACTACAGCACTGTCACCCGGGAAATGGAAGGTAAATCTGTTTGTTGATGCCCATAGAGCTGCTGTAGCATGTATACATCTCACCCGAAATTACATAACGCCCTTGCATCTGCTCGGCTAATCGACATTTTCTTAGCGCACAATTGAAATCAAAGCGCACAACCACATATGGATGCGTTGTTTTGAATGCATGAATGAAATGATTGTAAAAATAAATTCTGACACAGTTGGCACACTATGAAAAATAATGCAAATTCAGTCCTGGTAATCACCATAAGGGAGGAGAAGTCTGCATACAAAGCAGCCAGAGTGGAAAAAAAGTTTCCCATTCGAAAAAACCCAAAGCGTTGAACAAAGAGTCAACTTTAATTCGTGGACAGGATCACATACATTGAAAATGAAGCCAAGAGGAGGAGGGTTTACACAGGCACCCTGTGCGTAATGGTAAAAAAAAGACTATAATATGCATATCCTCGGAGGGGAGTGTATATCCATACATCTATTTGTCCAATAACGAGAAAGCAAGTCACCTGTTGCCTGTTTGTTTGTTCATGCAAATCAATGTGTGTTTACCTTGTAACCCGTTTACACTCCACTCTGCCGGCCAGGTCCTCTATTGTTTGTTAACGGGGTGATGTGGGCGATACCCTTATCCAAAAGTTAAATGGGTGCCGGAAAGCCCATTAAAAAGGGGCGCACTTCTCTGTCAATCAGTCTCGTCCCAAGGCGAGGAAAAGGCACATTACCTGCAGTCCCTTATCTAAATAGAAATAAGAACCGGTTTTATCGCAAAGGGGAGGCCCTCTGCGTCAGATAAGAGAGGAGACTGGGTTGCAGTGTAACACACTGCAGCAGCGCACAACAGAGGCCGCTCAGAGCGCGATCGATCCAAAGCAAAAACTAATTCACGCGCACTCGAAGCTCGTTCTACCGCAGTTTTTTGGAAACATTTCGTCACTATTCGGACGTTTGCTATTTTAGATCAGGCAGACTGTAGCATGCTGGCAGTGGATGCAACCTCAGGGATTAATAAGCAGTCGAGACGGAAACTTTTAAACCGAAAGGGGTGCTTTTGTGCGTGACATCTTCATCTGGGGATCACTGAATCCTGCTTCTGTTTTTACTATCT
Organism: Macquaria ambigua; assembly: GCA_008360985.2. Classification (NCBI taxonomy): domain Eukaryota; kingdom Metazoa; phylum Chordata; class Actinopteri; order Centrarchiformes; family Percichthyidae; genus Macquaria; species Macquaria ambigua. The sequence continues at coordinate 68,331 of VMKM01000640.1, read as the reverse complement.
GTCTTATAACCGACTTAACGTGCAAGGCATATTTAGTAAATCCAGTTTTTTGGGATGATTTCAGCCATATCCAGTCCGTGGCTGACGCAGCTGTCCCATTTTTGCGATGTTGCAGCCTTCACGACGAGCAGCCTGAGCAGCCTCAACACGCCGGGGGGCTACCACCTCTCTCCGTCCCCCGGGGACCCCTACAGCCAACATGAGTCCCACTTCGAGCCCTGCCCGGCCGCCCAGCACAACTACAACTACCCGGGGTCTAACCCGGGCCAGGCCCCGCCGAGTGACAACGGGACTCCGAACTGCTCCTCGTCGTCCTCCAACTCCACACCGAACAGCAAAACTATAGTGAAGAAGAACCCCAAAGTGGCCAACATTAACGTCCAGCTGGAGATGAAAGCTTTATGGGACGAATTTAATCAGCTGGGCACGGAGATGATCGTTACCAAGGCTGGCAGGTGAGCACAAATTATACACAGAAGGTAAAATGGAAAGTTACTTTTCTCCTCGTGCACATTTGGGTAGACTGGACAAATAATACAGAGTAGATTAATCTTTATTCTAGCATGTAATATTACTCGATAGCCTGCCTAAAAGAAGAACCATGGCACCAAAAAACGTGTTTATATAATTTAAGTATTTTTGAGCATTTATGCTGATGAGGCAAATCCGATATGCAGGATATACATTTCGATTTAGTTTATGTATTTTCATTTAAAAATATATATCATTGCAAATAGTACCAAACCAAATAAGGATAAAGGAGTTTCATTAAATACATTGTATATATTTTTCTTCTTCTGGAGTTGAACAAATTATAATGAATAATGAACAAACTTTTTTCACTATTCACTGTTTTTCTTACTTCAAATAACATATTTATGGGTCCAGACTGGTAAAACGGTCTCCCATTATAGCATATAACAGTTAACAGAACTCATCATCTTGCTTCTTGCACATTCAGGCCTAAAATGTTTGTTTACAAGCCGGATGAATTAAATTAATGAACACTGACATAAACTTTGTGTCGGCGCATCGGACTTTATACAATATGTTTTATTTAAAGCTGTGCAGGTGAGCAGTTCAGGATGTGGATATTTTAAATACGAGGTCAAACGCATGGAGGCTTGTATGTGAATGTGTGTGTTGTGTGTGTGTCAGCTGTAAACACCATGTTGATCTGATCCTGCTGCGTCTTATAGATCCAATAAGAACAACCGTGACTCTCGGCTGGTTTTCTTCACCGCCAGTCTCAATTTTACGCACCGCTGTTATACGGAACATTACGGAACCTTTAATCTGTGAGAGTCTTTACATGTGTGAACGGAGATCAGCTCCTATACACGCTGATTACAGTGTTGCAGGCTTGTTTTTATTCGGGCCTCGACACGTGTTTACCTTTTTTCTTATTTCCTCATAGGAGTGTCTGTCTGCTTCCCTGCCTATCCCTCTTTCGATTTAGTAATTAATTAAAACAGAATATGGGCATTTAAAGAGACTTGATTGCTCGATTTTACCTTTTTAATTTCCAACATTTTAGACGAATTAGAGGGGCCATTTTTTATTGCAGAATGTATACTTTATTCTGCTTGCATCCTTAGGCAGGACACAATTCTTAGCAGCGTTGAACTCTGATCCTCGTGGAGACACAATAAAATGTTACACTAATATTGAGTATACTGTTATTTTCAACCAGTAAACACTAAATATAGCACGCATAAACGTCCGCAAGTGCAGTCCTGAGTTTTTCTGTATTATAGTAGCCTAATATAAAGAGGCATGAGATAATTGATTTAATCGTGAAAGTGAGGGGAGAGTTCCCCCGCTGCGCTGTCTGTCAGGAGAAAGGAGATCTGCTGCAGAGCACTTTAAAAGCTCCTTCAGCCTCACCTAGCCACAACACTGACGTTAATTGAGCGTTGATTTTAGGATCCCTTTCACTGAGTCGGCGGATTACTCAACTTTCAGCTTATGTTAGGGATCTGCCCTACATAGTAACCTAGATGAGGTGGAGGGGGGAAAAAAACAAATGTTTGTGTGCAGGGACGCTGACCAAGCCGCCGCATCTATAAGACCAAAACGTACAGCAAAACTTCCAAAAGCGACTTCATCCAAATTTCTGGGGACATAGCAGAGAAATGATTGTTAATAAATTATTATATCAGCACACAGAGAGCAGTGCTTCTGAATGTGCCCCGTTGTATTTTTTTCATACAAATACAATTCTGGATGTTTTTTCCTCTCGATCCAGATGATAAAAAGTTCAAATTAAAAACGGAACTCTCTAAAGAGTAGCATCCAAATAACGCCCATCTGCGCGTGTGTTTCCACTACATGTGTGTAGGCCTTCATGTGTCTGGAAGTCATCAAAAGAGCAGAAGAGAAGTTAAAGCGTCTTGCCAGAAATTACAAAAGCGGAGCTGAAAAGCAACAAACGCAAAGCTCCGTTCACATTAAGGGAGAGTTTTATCTGGTTACGCACGGGCTGAATCACGCCATTTCCAATAGCTCGAAGCGTCTGTCTCATTGTAGCCTCCAGCTCGGGCAAAGTTAAGCTCTGTAGGCCTAGAGCTGCGTGTCTCTCTGCAAACACGCTGGCTTTCTGAAAAATACTTTGTTGGCTCCTCTGACGAATTCCAAATAATTAAAACGGTTGAACGCCATGCACCGTCCACACACACAGAAGATCCCGTTAAAAAAGTAGGACATAAAAACTAAATGCAGCAATAGCAACCATTTAAAGCCTAGATTTAACAGTCGCCTCATGTTTTTTTTCTTTACCAGGAGAATGTTTCCAACTTTCCAAGTGAAAATATTTGGGATGGATCCCATGGCAGACTACATGCTGCTGATGGACTTCCTGCCTGTAGACGACAAACGTTACAGGTAACTTTTTGGATGTCTTTAGACAACTGCAACACCCATCTGTCACTACAGGACCGTGAAACATTGTACTTGTCCGGAGGCTTTTACTGAGCTGCACAACCCACACTTTGCAGTGTTAAAATCCACTAGCAAAATAGAAAACTACTGTATAAATACATGTATTAAATAAATGCATATAATTAATTAATGAATACATACATGCATACTGTTATTACTATTTAGACTAGAACATTTATAAATATTTCCACAATTAACCAATTTATGCCCGAAATATGTTGGTGACTATATGCTGACATTACAGGCTACATTAAATGTCATATTTTTACCTCAACACATGCATGGAAATCCTGCATGCGCGAGTAGGCGACTTTTATGGGAGTGAATAATGTCGGACAATCGGAACCTTGTGTCTAATTGACTTTTTTTTTCGATCTTACAGGTATGCTTTCCACAGCTCATCGTGGCTGGTTGCCGGCAAAGCTGACCCCGCCACACCGGGCAGGGTCCACTACCACCCGGACTCTCCGGCCAAGGGCGCCCAGTGGATGAAGCAGATTGTCTCTTTCGACAAACTCAAACTCACCAACAACCTGCTGGATGACAACGGCCATGTAAGTACGCGACTGGAAATGAATGCATGCAATAAAGACTAACACAGCACTACGCAAATAATTTAGTAAAAATATGAAACAATTGAATTGACTGTAATGAGTAGTATTATTTAGCACCATAGTGTAAGATTTATCGACACCTTAATGGGTCAAAAATAATAAACTGGTAACTGTACTAACTGTAAACCCACCATTTAGACACAATAAGTCCCAGCAGAAAGATTATTGCCGTTAAAGAGAGGTTGAGCATTTTTATTCGCCCTCAAATTGATTGATACAACTGATTTAACAGTAATAAACCTTGATATTTTGACTAATAGTCAGATGTTGCCAAAAGCCTATTTTCAATCCACACAAATGGAACTGCACATCAGGCTTTACTCCAAAAGTGACGGCAGGGAAGTGGAATATTTAACCACTGGAAATTATTTCAGGCCTTCCCGCTTGATCCTCCACTGTGTGTGTTCCACCGAGTGTTTCCATTGCATTAGTTGTGAAATCAGAAAGAAAACGGGAGATTTTCGAGTTTTGGGGGGATATTTGAGGAAATATTATACATGCCCACTGCTGGATGAAAGTGTCCACCATGGGCCTGAAACGATTAGGTAACGATCGCCATTATTGCTCCATGGTGAGGCTTTTAAATGAGAATTGTGCTGATAAAATATTCTCAGGTGGTCTTCATTCATTTAGATAAATGTCACAGTTTTAAATGGCTCTGCACATTTAACAGGGGCGTCAGGTTATTTCTGCATTTAATGGAATTTACCAAACCTGCTTATATCCACAGATATGTATGTTGGAGATAGTTGACAGGGTTTTAATATTTACTAAGATCATTTTAATAGGTATAAGACACCAAACTAGCTCGATTGGTACATTATTTAATATTTTCTATTTTATTTTTTAATTTGCTAAATCTTATTATTTATTATAGCCTAATAATACATAGAAAATAGTCTGACTTGTAGAATTTAAGCCTTCAGTACTTGTGTTGCATTATAATTCGATATGAGTGCTGATGAATCCTCTGGTTTTTACAGATCATCCTGAACTCCATGCACCGCTACCAGCCCAGGTTTCATGTGGTTTATGTGGACCCCCGCAAGGACAGCGAGAAATATGCCGAGGAGAATTACAAAACCTTTGTTTTTGAGGAAACCCGCTTCACAGCGGTTACAGCGTACCAGAACCACCGGGTAAGAAGCCTTTATTAGCCTGTATGAAACTCACATGCAACAACAGCAGCTCTATGGGGATGCGACCTGATTCTAAAGGCATATGCATCACATAAACTTGACATTTTGTTTGAACGTTATGGGTACAGTGGTGCCATGAGGAAAATATTACCACAGGGTAGGTCTATAACAAGGTCACTTTCAACTCCACTATTAATCAATAAATGCAGATTAAAAATAGTCTGGGATTTTTTGTGATTGTCGCGCTACATTGTGCAAAAGCATTGACGAATTAAAGTTGTGTTAAGTTAATCTCTTCCATTGCGCGCTTTTTGCGCGTAAATGGTGCCTCTGCTCTTTGCGCACAACTCTGCTTCCTTTTCCTACGCCGTCCCAGCTCTGTTTTCCATCAGTTCTGTTTAGATTTACACATCAGTGCATTCATCGGTTATTCAGAGCGACTCGTAACGAGTGAAACCTTACAATTCGGTTCCTATCAGCAATTAGAGTGTGGAAGTCGGTGCGATATTGTGATTGTAATATTCCCGTGACCACATGGTGATCAGGCTAGGGGATGAAATAACTCTGTTCTATTTGATGTTAAATGTTAAAGGTTTTCCAAAGTGTAAATTATTTTTTACATTGTCACACAGTTATAGTTACAAAAGTATACATATTAGCAAAATTGAATTTGAAGCATAGTAAAAAATATGATGATGATGGCGAGAAACGTATTCAAGGTATGATTATGAATAATTAATGACTGGGACTGTGCCTGTATGGGAATCTACAAATGACACCTATGCAGCTGTAAATGTTACAAAAGAGTTCAGAACTAAACATAGTCTACAACAATATAAGCCCTGTAATAACTGGCAGTAATGTGAATTCACTTTTGTTTAAATAACACTGAATGGACATGAGGCTGTAGCCCTGAACAACAGACCTGTAACTGTTTACTACATTTTATTAAAGACAGCAGTGTATTCAAATGTGATTTTTTTCAAAGACAGAGCAGATTTTCCACCTAAACTTTTCAGTCCATGGTGCTAGCCGATCACTGGTGTCCTTTCTAATAGAAATTGACTAAATGGAAATGACATTGTGTACGACTACAGTGTGCAGCACTGAGGTTTATTTAATGTCCTGCTCTGGATTTCAGATCACACAGCTGAAGATAGCCAGCAATCCCTTTGCAAAGGGCTTCAGGGACTGTGACCCAGAGGACTGGTGAGCACGTACACTCAAACAATACAGTCTTATTGGCATGTTTCCACATGGTCTAAAAATTTCAGACAGCATTTGCAAAATAGTTTTGCTGTTTGTTTTATCTGACACAGGTGCCAGGTGGGTGGAGTTTGCCACATAAAAGAACACAATGAGTGCCATGAAGTTTAGAAATCACTGGATATTGTTTGGAAGTCAATCGACTGTGCTTTTCTGTCATTGACTAATTACCAGACACACTCCTAATTGTCACAATGGAGTAAACCCCACCCATCTGGTATAGTGAGGCAGCTGAAACCAATGCAAATACTTATTCCAGATGCAAATGACTTATTCTGTTTTCTTAAAAGCATTAACTGAAGACATTACGCTGAAGTTTATGGGAGGTTTTGATTATTTTATAGAACAGGCCAATCTGAGTCATGTAATAGGTTGCTTCACATTTCATTCATTGTAAATCGGGGGCCTGTCAATGTTTAAATGCTCATTACATGCATCAGTGTAAACTCTTAAATGTGCATTCATCATTTTAGTATATAATAAAGAAATTGTGCCCTTGACATTCATTAAATGAGTATGTAACTGAATCTATTCTCCCTGCTCCAGGCCCAGGAATCACAGGCCAGGCTCTCTGCCAATAATGAGTGCCTTTGCCAGAACAAGAAACCCAATGTCATCTCCACCTCAGCAGAACGGCACAGAGAAAGGTCTGCAGCTCGCTCTTTGTTTCATTTCAAACCTCATGCCTGCTATTAAACATGAAACATAGTCACGTGAAGTTGTTCAGCCTTTAGAAGAAATGCTTTTCTTTCAATTGTTGCTATATTTCACATATTTTCCCTTAATTTCATATCCTTAACTTAAGCGCAGTGGTGCATTCGCAGTATCAGGCCAATACTGGCTTTTAATTAAACATCAAATATCAGCCAGTCATGTCATCCACTGCAGACATGATACAGGTTCTTATGCTATTATATAAGTGACCACAGCTTCACAACACAATTAAACCTGCAATGAAACTTACATTATCTTGACATTATGATTTTATTTATTAGTGTAATAATAATAATTTGATCAATTAAATATGGATTAAATTGAGAGTTTCACCTTGGCTTTAAAACACTTCCAATCCATCTGAAGGAATTTTGTAACTATGGTTTCCATTGGGAAGCTCCTATTTGGAATTTACTCTGCAACATTTTGAGTGAAATGCATCATTTTATATGCATGGATATTTTTAATGATAACAGATAATTAAGATTTAATTTTTGTTGTCTAAGCTTCAATGCAGACTTTTAACACCACTTTCACTTTGCCAATAATATATTAGTACTGCTCATTTTTGGGGTATTACAATTGTGAAATGAGAATGTATCATATATCAGTGCACGGTGCAAACAGTTACTGGCTTCAACCCAAAAACACTCAGTATCAGTATGAGAAAAACCCATTTCTGTCATAACCTACTGTAGTTTGGAGTGCAGAACTGAACAACCTCCCTGTTTAGGAAAATATACACAACCTGCTGGTACAAAGTATGCACAACACATTGACTAGCTCTGACTGTTCTCATGTCTCTTCCTGCACAGAGGACGGTAGGCGGGAGTACGAGCGAGACCCCAGCGGCACGCCTATACACGCCGACCCGGCTCACCAACTGATGTCCCGGGTCCTCAGCCCCGCCCTGCCCGTCCCAGGAGGCCTCCACGCAGTCCCACTCACCAGTGGCCGACCCAGCCCTCCTCATGACCTTCGGTCAGACCCCCACGCTCTACCCCCGGACACCCTACACCACCACCCTTACAAGTACCCCACCACCTATGAACACTACCTGGGAGCCAAGACCAGGCCGTCGCCCTATCCTTTACCCAGTATCAGAGGACACACGTACCACCACCACATGAACCCAGCCACAGCTAACATGTACTCAGCCACCAGTGGCCCCTCTAACTATGACTACGGACCCAGATAATGACTGCTGACCACCAGGGTTAACGGCGTACAGCACTGCAGGAATGGAAACAGGCAGGAAAGGCAACACAGTCCTGTCTATTGATGGCTTATGCAACCTGCGGGGTGCGTTCACGGGCTGAAACTCCTTTCTGTTGGATAAACCCTGCCGTATTTATTTAAAGGAAATACATCTTTGCGTTAAGCACGGGCACCTGCTCTGAGTCCCTGAAGAGGTCTGCTTTGACCTTTGAACCCAAATGGCAATAGCTCCACAGCAGAGCACCTCATACCTGAGCGGTGCAGACATTGAGCCAGCCAACAGAGGAGACAGGAGGGACCTATCCTTAACACGGACAATACCTTTGATCACAGACTGGAATTGAAATCTTTTTTTTTTTTTTTTTTTTTTGTGTTGGATGCACTTTTTGATTTGCCTTGTTTTTATTGCTTTAAAAAAAGCCATATGTTATATAGTCCATCAACCTTCTAGGTAGACGAGATGTTTGCATGTTGAGCTCATCAGAGAGGGTGTCGAAACACATCGAAATGTTTTTGTTTGAGGAAAAAAAAAATTACGAGATTTGATTTTGAAACATACTGAACATCTTGAGCCGCTCTGAGAAGCTTGTACCATGGCACTGACTTGCAGCAATTCAAAGTAAATAAATGAAGCAGAATGACTGTTCTGTATCTGTAAAATAAACATTAAATTCTTGTAATTCATAAAACGGTCTTTGAGCAGGTCTTCCATTCAAAGCTCTGTCTGCTGTTGAACTGCTGAAGGGGGAGGGGTTAAAAAAAGCTTACCTCACTGATAGCATTGTTCAGCTTTCTCCAACCGGATTTGCCCTGTTGAATTGGGTTGAGCTGTCCGCTGCTCCTGCAGTCATTGGAAGTCAGGAATCAGAGGCTGTCTAAACATTAGACTGCACTATAGTTCAAATGTTGAAATCTGCACCTGGTTCTATGAAAAAAGCATACACACACATGAATGCATTCATCGACAATACTTCCTACTTCTACACACACTTCCCTCTTAGTTTTGATCAGCCATGTGAGCAATTGAATGTGTGGTCACATTACAGACTGCAGTTTTCTGTTAAAGTCTTCCACTGATTAATGAACAAAATCTGTAGCAAGAGGTCATTATTGCTGTGAAAGACTTTTAAAAGATTTTTCATTAAAATAAAACAACTGATAAGCACTTAAAACCATTAGGTGATAGTAACAATGTTAAGTAACTGGAATATTATTAGACATTTAATAAGCATTTATTATCATACCATTGTGCAAATCATTTGTAGTATTATTATTATTAGTATATTATTAGTATTATTTTTATTAAGCTAAAATGTGTGTTTTCATGAACTTACTCCCCAGAAAATAAGAACCCATGTCATGTCATACAAACTGGAAAAAAGACAACATTAAGGCTACATTTCCCCTCTCCCCAAAAGGATATCATTGCTCATATTTAATGGGACAGTTAGGTGATATTTTAAGAACGTCACCGGCTCCTATCTGTGCAGCCATTTCCATCTCCTTTTTTTACAGTCCTGTGAGGAATGCTTTGTTGTCAAGGTTAATCTTGTCCGGGAAAAAAGTCTGCTTTGGGATTTGTGCCTTTCACGATACAAAGGGAAACGTACCCCAATGCTTCATTTCAATAATGTATTTTTTCTCCTTGAACCCAGCTGCCATTGAGCGCAGAGCAAGGGAAAAGGATGCCCGAGGGCGCCTGACCTCTGACTGTTTAATGGCTTGTAAAGGTGTCAAAGGTTAAATAATGTTTCCACTCATTTAAACGCGGACTAATTGGTTGTATAATCCTTTTTGTTTGTTTGGGCTGTGACTAAAGCTTTGACGCTATTTACTTTATGAAGCCGATATGGATAATGACGTCTTAACAATTTTGACAATTAGCCTAATTAGCTAGTCTGTAAGGTCTATGCTAGCTAGCTTACTTAGCTTTATTGGAAAAAAGCTGATATTTGACTAGAAAGTGCCAATTTCACTATAGCTAATTAATCCTCCGTTTTGCGTCAACTTATTTAAAATTCAGAGGGATTTAATTAATTTAAGTAATTCTATATTATGTATTTTATTGCCTGGTTTGCTATTGTATATAAGCTATCTCTATAAACTGGTTTAAAATAATTTCAGTTAGTCATAATTAAGCCAAAAAACGAATAATACACATTTAAATGTTTTCAAATATGTTGTACTCGCCCACACAACCTGTAGGTTACAATGTAATATTTCGTGTTCCTGTGTAGTCTGGCTGTCAGGAAGCCGCCTGGTGTGGACCGACGCCGGCCTGCAGGTGCTGAGGATCAGCCAGTCGGAAGCCGAGAAGCACCACCAGACGATAGCATACTTGGTTTATGCCGCACCGCCGGGGCTCGTGGGGGGTTGGGCAAGGGTCACACGTAGGGGAAGAAGGGTCAAAAGGCGATATTCAGACTAATTATAGGTTTCACAACACATAAGAAACGTCAGTGAGGCTGCTAATGCACGTCGTATTTAGTGCAATCTGTCTACATATGGATAACTGTGACCTCGTGTCAGTGACTGCAATAAGGAAACTAGGCTGTTGTATTTTCAGAATATAATGTAATAAGAAACTTTCTCCCTTTAATTAACTTTATTTAATTAATAATAAAAAGGTAAAGTAGGTTCAAATGCGTTAATACCCTCCATTACATCCAGCTCTGTGGCTTCAAGCACCGCTGAGGATCAACTATAAGGGTCCACTATAAGGGTTGCAGTGATCAACTGGAAAAGCAAGGAAACCTTTATTATCCAAGTTAATTTACAGTTAGCACAGTGAGGTATACAATAAAGCAGTTTTGGAGGAAGTATTCAGATCATTTACTTGAGTAAAAATGCTCCATCTTAAATAAGAGCTCTGCAATGAAAATGCAACTAAAGTATTATTAGCAAAATGTACTTAATGTATCAAAAGTAAAAGTCTTGATAACTCAGGAAAGTGTGAGACTGTCATATATATGTATATATACTATCATATATTACATTATTGGATTATTATTAATGATGCATTAAGCAGCATTTTACTGTTGTAGTTAAGGTGGATCTAATTTTAACTACTTTATATACCTTACTGTTGGGTAGTTTAATTTATAACAATGCATTATATCTTGCATGTAAAATCTTAATCTGGAAAGTAAACAAACAAAATTACAATATTTGCCTCTGAATTGGAGTGAAGTATAAAGTAGCATTAAGTAAATACTCAAGTAAAATACAAGTACCTCAAACATGCAGTTAAGTGCAGTACTTGAGTAAATGTACTCAGTTACATCTCACCACTGCTATAAAGAAACAGCCTTCTCATTTTCTCTCCAATTTTGTACCAAACCATATCCAGCAATGAAAATGTTCTTCACATGTTACACTCTTAGAAACTCTTAATAAATGGTGTCCTTGGTGTGGTATGCATCAGTCTGGGGAGACATGCCCGAGGTTGCCCTCATTTTGTAACCCTGCCCTACAGTCTGAAGGGACCTGTAAGAGCCTATACACATAAAGAACAAAGGATATTTTTTCTATTATTAGTCTTCAGCCCCTTAATGAAGCTTAGTTTTATTGAATGAAAAAGATATAGTTTAATAGGCTGAGATTACAGATATTTTAAATCCTTGCAAACTACATAAGTGAAGTGATTTCTTTCTAAATGGCAAATCAGGGAAATTGCGCCTACTGGAGGAATTATAACGAACTGCACCTCAATACCATCTAATACAGTCAGTATGGTGCCTGCATTGGAAAATATCTTCCACATTACATTTCTACACATGCACCTAAATAGGCTCTGGCATGCTTTCAACAGGTCTCGGCCATTTTCAAGCACAATATTTCAATGTATCCTTCATTTTACACAGAGAGAAAAGAGCAACCTGCTTAGGCCCAGTTACATTGCAGAGCAGTTCATGTGCCCAGATGTCTCAAGCTCCAGGAGACATGGTGCCAAGGACTTGCCATTGAAGTATGAAGAGGTAGAGGATGGATGATAATGCGACCTGAGGCATCATTTGACACTCAGCTGCATCTGGAACATCTGTTGTGACAGGCCTATCAGGGTCTCGATCCGTTCCCTTCACCTCTGTGTACATTTCTGCTGCGGAGCCTCGCCCTGCCTGCCGTATCTGGGGACAGTTATTAAAAACAAGCCAGGTAAACCAACCAGAGTCCTCCACCTAAACAACAGAACACGTGTTTCACATTTCCCCCTCTATGGCCCCCTCAACTAATACAAAAGGTGCTACGGTTTATGGTGTGCATGAGTTTGCTGATGGACATTTTATGCGGAACATCAAAACACATCACCACCACTGGGCAAGAGCCTTGATACATTTGTATTAAGTCACATTTGAAAAAATAAATATAACCAACTTAACCGTGAGGCGAAACATTGGTTTTGGCTTATACAGACGGGATTATTTTCTTCAAATCATTCTTTTTCACCATTTATATTTTCTAAATATTCAGGCTCAGTGTGACGTCTTACACATCCATGAATACACCCAAAGGCTCAGGGAGTGACAGCGTCAACCACACACACACACACACACACTCACAAACCAACACAACCCAATGGATTATGTCCTATCCCAAAGCCAGGCTGACCTCTGACCTTCGAGGCCAAGAAGGACACACGTTAGGTGATAAGTGAAGCACAGGGCCTATTGTGCAGACGGTCTCCCTGTCCATTTATTGACTTCCTAAATGATCCATTATGAAGTGATTTACGAGGTCCACCGCCACCCCACCAGGCACTTCTAAGGCCGGTGGCATGCTGTCTGCTCCATTCAGCAGACATCTGCACCAATGGAACCAGCATTTGATTTATCAGAGAATGGACGGAAGCTGGCCCACGCCACCTCTAGTGTTTGTTCAAAGCCAACAGGAGAGTTAGGAAGCGGTTATGAATGCAAGATGTCACCAGTGGGGTCAGGGACAAAAGGTATAGGTGGAGCTCTGCGGGGCACATGGAAAACATGTCATTAAAAGCAGGCACTTGAAAAAGTAGTAAGCAAAAAAAGTTCTTATTCCGTGTATTTTTAAAACGATGTCCAAGGGTTTTCAACAAGTTCCAAGTACAAACATCCAAAACATCACTTTGAATACAAGCAAGAAATCCAACCAAACCTGCAGTTACACACTTTTTTTCAATGACAGTAGCGTCACGGCAAGGCAGCTTGTCGAGCAAATGACCTCGTCTTTCCTCTGTTCACTAATGATTCGTGGCCATCATGCTAGACTGGCTCTTTGATTTCTCAGGCCTTTCCTGTACAGCATGATGAGCTTCTCAACTTGGGGTCATCCCAGGAGACAAAGCCTTTATGAAGCAGAACGTCGAGCGTTTGAAGCCCCCGGCCCCTACGGCACGGTATTGTAACACATGAGCTCCCATGCTGCTCATTGACTCACAGAGATATTATTAGAGACAGTGGACAGAAGAACAACACCTCTCTATTTTCTCTGGGACTTTCACAACAAGACCCTTGGCCTTGTTCATGACAAATGTCTGTATCTTAAAAAGACGTCTGTGTTTGGCATTACATGTGAAGTAAATGTAGAAGTTAACAATGGTCTTATTTTAACATGCAAATGCTGACGATTCCTCTTACAGAGGAATTATTTTAATTTTTACTTATTTGAAATTCTGCAGCTTGATGGTTAGGTTAATGAAAATTTGTGATTCTGTTTAGGCTATATATTAGTCTTTAGTTTTTCTGCTCTTTTTTTATTTACAAAGAAGTATTACTTTTTAAGAAGAAAAAAAAAAATCAGCTCATGAACAGATAATGCTGACCAAGGAGAGCATCTGCAGATCAGCACCTCCACTAAACCAACAGCTCTCTGTCCTTCATGTCCCTGCTGTGATTAACCTTGTTTGACAAATACAGCTCAGGTCAGGCTGCTGGAGGGCCGGTGTGTTAAGCTAAGACCTGCTAGAATAACAACACAAGATTACATAGCTGCTCAGGTGCTGCGTATACCTCAAATTCAAATCCACTGGAGCAAATCTCCCATCAGATAAGTCAACACAATCCTGTTGCTGCACAGAGCATCACAAAAGGCTTTAGTAAACAGTGGGATGAAAAAGCCAGAAAGTGCCTAAGTAACAATTTGAAATATATCAGACATTTTGACTGGCCTCACATTGTAGGTTAGACTGTGTCTGCCTGTCTGGCTCTGACAGATATATACAGGTTTATGGTATTATATCATGAGAAAATAAGGGCTTGGTCTGAACTTTCAGTTTCATGGTAATCGTCTTCACATTCATTGCACACTCATTATTGAGGCTGTGCAGTTGACTTCACAGTCTCTAACAGCTGCCATACCGATGGGCAGAAAACGCTACTCTCTGTGCTTCTAGCATGAAGATTCATCAATACTGACTGATAAGGTAGCCGAGATCCATGTGAGAAAATCTTATCAAAGAAAATTTACACTGCGTCAGACACACGCTGTGTAAAAAAAACAACATAAATAGAAACACCAAACCCAGAGTTAACAAGGCTTTGCAGTTATTATGTTTCAAATATTGACTTTGATATTTCAGATGTTATTGTAGACATTGCTTGAGAAAAGGCATTTTTCTCTTTTAAGGAAAGAATAGTATGATGAGTCTGTAAGCATAGGCCTCTCATGAAGTTACTAATGTAATTTTAGTCCATACAAGAAAAAATCAGTTATGGTTGATTTCAAACAACAATCCTTATTCAAGTGAGATTATGCCGAGCAGCATGTTTGACCCGTGTCTATTTTCATGAATCTTGTAGCAGGATGCAGTGTTTACCGTAATGTTAGTCACATTAGCTAATTAAAAAACAGACAGGCTCGTTGTGTGGGATGAACTTGAACTCATATCGATAGGACAAAAGTAACAACCTGCTAGATTTATGACTTAGTTTTTCTTTTTATTTATTACCACAGCAGGCATTCACCAGGTCGCTAGATCCAGATGTTACTAAAGTCGAGCTCAGGTTCCATGTGGATGCTACTATTTTTAGGATTGCAAACAACTGAGCAGGGATGGTGTAGGTGTCACACAAATGTATTTCCCTTATTTTACTACTCTATCTGTCTTACTCTTAAGAGCTCAGTTGAGACTGGTGGTCAGAAGTTGGAAACCGGACCAACTGAAAAATTGATTCATGACAAAACAATGAATTAGTCTTTGTTATTTATAGGCCTTGTGCAATACTTCCGCCCATCAGTATTGCTTGGCGCTAGATGGTGACGAAAATGCAGGACCTCAATATCAAAAGACTAGCATAGCTAAACATAATATACACAGTCCATATGTCCAGATATCAAACCATTGTTCTGGACTATTACTGCATTGTTGGCCATTGACACCAGTTTGGTCACACCAACATCAGTGCAGTTCCGGGTTAAGAAAGTATTGATTAAATGTTCATATATCTTCCCAGAGCTCAGAGGCTCAACCAGTGTCATTTCCCTCATTGTATATTGACCACAGGCTGATCCTCTGGTCCTTGGATCCAGCAGCCAGCAGTCTTTGTCTGGGGTCCTGGTGGTCTGAGAAGGCCACGCTTAGCACCATGTCAGTGTGGTACTGAAGCACTGCCAGTGGTAGCAGCTTCTTCCACCCGAAAACCCGCACCCGATGGTCCCAGCCCGCTGACGCCAGAAGCTTACCGTCCCCCCTGATACACAGCTGGGAAACACCAGGGTTGACCAGCGTCACACAGTCCTGGAGCTGTAAAGCCACAAAGAGGAAGAGGATCTTAGCAGGTGTTTGCAGGTTAGAACCAGCTGAGCAATAGTTTCTTTGTGGCAATTGTCAGAAATCAACTATTGTTCATGCAAATAATGAGACAAAACTAATCAGACAAACTAATTAGGTCATTAAGTCGATTAATCACAGCCGTCTAAGAAACTGAGGCCAACACAAACACCGACAGGGAGAGACTATCAGCTGATCTGATGACTGAGGTCCAAGTGTGAGGCTGGATGTCTGTTGAACCTGGCTGTAAGAATCCTGGGACTCAATCATCGGCCATAAAACATTATGGCACGAGGGCCGCGAGCAAATCTCTCTGCGTCCCATTATTTGGTTTGGAGTTAGGGGAGCCTGTTCTGGAAGCACGACTTGAGTTACCTTTGTCACAGTTTGCAAGAAAGAGAGAGACCATCTCACTGAAATGCTTGTTTGCAGAGGCCTTGTTGCTTTAAGCGCCTCTGATGAATTACATTCACACTGAAAGGTCTGGTCAGGGGGAGAAGAGACCCGATAAATACACTGTTGTAACGTCTGCCTGCTAAAGATTAGCCACAGCTCCCTCTCCCTGTGATCTACAGTGTCCCAAGGACTGTATCAATCTCTCTAAAGGGGCAACATTCTGACATATTATAATGAATGGCGGCTAAGATCACTATCTAAAGGGCCTGTTGTGGTGGGCATTCCTGGGGAGTGAACGTGCTCCTCCTGCGGGCTAGGGATCTCTGCTGGACCTGAAGATGGGACAGAAACATCTGGATATGGGAGCTGAAATCAAACTGGACAGCGTAAAATTGACTTCATAAGTTGTGTCTAGGGAGACTAATGACCTTGGATAGGAGGAGACGGTGGAGAATTTATCTGCATGCTTCTGTTCCGGGCAGGAACCATCCACAAGCTGCATGTGGAAGATATAAGCCAGGTACTCATAGCCCAAGTGGATAAAGTGGAATGTAAGGGAGAGAGGGAGCAGGGAGGAATGTCATTGATCAAAACGGAGCAAGAAAGCTAAGTTCAGAGCAGGCGGTGATGTGATTTCATTTTTTTTGTTAATCAAACCATCATTGCTGGTACCACTAGTGTGTGTAAAGTGGGGCTGGTTAGACCAAACAAGCCAGATATACTGATACAAAGAAACCTGGGGGGTGAAAGATTGTTTGGAGCTTTGTTATTACCTCAAGAAGTTGGTATGCCCCTTCCTCTCTCCATCTGGTTTGCATTAGAGGCCTGATAATGATGGGTTTAAGTGTCTGTTTTTGTTTGTTTTGCTTCCCATAGTTTGTGTCAGGAAAAGGCATTTGTTTCATTAAAGGGTCAATTGTAAGCAGTAAATGGCTAATGATGTAGTAATGGTCATTCAGCAGGGCTGGCTGGCTCATTGTTTTGACTTTCTACAGTCTGAGAAAGCAGAGAGAAAAGTGGTGAGAAAAAAGGTCGTCCTGTGCTATAACTTAAAATTAATGGTGGTCGTGTGCAGCTATGCTGGTTCCTGAGCTGCCAGTGATCAGTGTTTACTCTGATTTCATGTGGCAGTGCTGCTTGATGGTAATAGTGCTGAAACGATTAGTGGATTAATTGATTAGTTGATCAACAGAAAAGTAATCGCCAACTATTTTGAAATTCAATTAATCAAATAAAAACTGGGCCGGTTCTGCTGCTTTACTTGGTTTTATATGCCGTAAATTGAACATCTTTAGGTTTTGGATTGTTAGTCGGACAAAAAAATACATTTGAAGGTATCATCAATTACTAATTCATCAATTAATCACAAAAACAAGCAACAGATGAATCCATCATGAAAATGATAAAAACATTGGAGTTGGAATGATGACACGATCAATTAGTTGACTGACAGAAAACTAATCGACAACAACTTTGATAACCGATTAATCATTGAATGTATTTTTTGTAGTAATAGTTTGACATTAGGCTACCCGTTTCCCCGTTTCCAGTCTTTGTGCTAAGCTAAGCTAGGCGGCTGCTTCATATTTACCCTACAGACAGCAAGAAAGCGAAGCAGCATATTTCCAAAAATGTCAAACTATTCTTTCAAGCATAAATGCCAAAAATATTTGAATATTTTAATTCCATGTTCTTGAGCAGCAGCATTGTTGTTCTTGCTGTAGAGCCACACCACTGCTGAATGAATACCTAGAAAAGGCTTGCTCACTTCAAGCGCTGCCATTAACCAGGTCTCAATATGTAATGAAATCCATTAGCTCTAACTGGGGAGTCTTGGCTCGTTTTATTTGACGTCCCGTTTTTCTTCCTCTTGCTTCCTCACTATCTCATCATAGACATAATTCGTCTTTGGGCTTCATTTTTTTGTCTGAACAATCCTTCCTGGCCTGTGTTACAGCATGCAGACACACACACAGCAGGCTTGTGAGAACGCCAGCTTTCTCAGCTGTCAGAAGGCTACCAGCTCTGCTCAGCAGCTGGGCCCACTACAGTTTTTGTGGCCTACGACAGATCCAACACAAACTCACACTTCGGGATCCTCTTTTGTAGTTTTTCACCGACAGAGGAGACGTTCAAAAGGAGCGTCCACTTGGCAGATCTCACTCAAGCCTTGCTCCACTTTTCTCCGTCTTTCCCCTCAGTCTTGGCACGGAACTTGGCGTTCACGCTCATCTACTGAAACGTCCCATCATCGCTCACTCACTCGAGCCTAGCGGCTGGGAGGCTTTTCGCAGGTATTTCGGACACACCCTGTCCCTGAATCACACTCAGCAGCGGGGAGATTACAGCCTTTTGTCACCTTGCCTGTCAGAGCTTGGCTCCAGCTGACAGGAGATGGATGTGTCAAACAGGTGAGCAGCGCCATTCAGAAAAGAGAGGGGGGGGGGGGGCTCAATATAAAGTGCCATAATTTTTATGACAGCAACTCATACAAACATACATCAGTCCAATAGCAGACTGAGGTTGGGCCTAATATGACCTGAACCATACATCAGGTCACATCAGGACTGGCTGACGGGTGCAAGAATTCACAGAAGGTGACTACTGGGGGGAGACAGTGGGGATACTTTTACATTGTAGTGAAGATGAGGGGCAGGAGTTCCACCTGTAGAGAACTGTCATCAGTCTCAGAAATAGCTTGCTGTCAGCCATGCTTGATTTGCACTGCTAATCTTCCTCTGTCTATACCTGCTTTCCATTTTTCCAGTCCGCGACCTCTTGTCTTTGTCTTTGTCCTGGAGGAACCCGTCACTGCACTTGTCAATGCATTTGAGTGGCCGCCTAAATATATGTCCATCTGGCTTAACAGCTTGTAAACCCCATCACCCACGCCCTCATAGTCTCACTCTGACAGATTCCCAAAAATGCATGCTAGAAGGAAAGGAGAAAAAAGGCTGAAGATGATGCCTCATTACTATGAGAAGATATCAGGCCAGCCAGGTCAAACAGCAGATAAAGGCCTCTGGGAGCCATGTGTAATACATTAACCTCCATTCCTGAGGCTATCTGTCTTTATCTGGGCTTGATAAGCTCACTTCACAGCCCTTCAGCTTCACTAAATCATAACTGCACTGTGTTGTGTCACATTCAGTTTCCCCTCCATTTCACAAAAAGCATCTATCTGCCTTCCCAGCCAGCTCCACTACACTGGACTGTATCGCAGGGGTAATTTGTGGGAAGTGGGATGCTGTGGCACTTATAGCCTCCTCAGCCTTTATTGCAGCCTCCCACTGTGAACTACTGTTCCCTTTACTGCAGATGTGTTTTTTGTTTGGTTAAGGGGCCTCCGAGGTTTTGATATTTTTATTACCTCTCACGGGTCATCCGTCAGGACCCAGGGCCCGGGTCCGCCACCCGGCAGGTCCCCCCGCCCCCTTACTGCTGCCACACAAAAATACTTTTGTGGGAAGAACTGAGGATAGCTGTCTGGACGTCACACTGAGCTGCACTTCAGGATAATTTAAAAGCCCCTGTTGGATCTTTTCCCTCTCCTTGTGCTTTTTTCCTGTCATCCTCATCCTGGATTACATGCTGAATCAATATTTTGTTGCTTGAGCAAAATAAACCAAATAACCACTCTCCTCCTGTTTTTGGTATATTGAATCAAATCCTTCGTAGTGTTTTTCTAGACGCATTTTCAGGGTGAAAAAAATGGCTTTGCAAATATTTCTAATTCAAGCATTCATTTGTAAAAAGCCTTGGAAAGAATAATACCCCTTCACTGTGCAGGAGTGTACTATATCAGCCTCAGGTTCCTTTCTGCTCTGATTCATGGGGGTTGGCTGCAAAATGGGAGCATTCCCTTTTGCTCATGAAATCAAGAGAAAATACAGCTTCAAATGAGGCGTTAAGTCTCTGAAGCGTTGACTGTTACGTAAAAAGAATTATGGTACGAAGCTGATGTGATCTCTTTTAGTGTGACAGAAGATGCTCTGGTATGGGCTTTAGTGTATATTTCGGACCACTCCCAATGATGTATGTGTGTGATAACCTGTATTTTCTGTGTTTTCAAGGTAAATATGCATTCCTGTAGTATCCTGGTCAATAACATTGTATTAGTTGTTTTTTTTAACTGCTAAAGTATACATGAATTTTCCTATTTATTACTCTACAATAATAATTAAAACATTTTTGTGATGTGTTTTTATCCAGAACTATATCTAATATATATATTATCCAGGCCTAATGTGTGACTATGTGTCAGTGTGTGTGTGTGGGTGGTTTGAATCTGGAGTGACAGCCTCAGCCCGGCCCTTGGCCCCTGGCCCTGCCAACGCTGTGTAACCAGCAGCTGATTTATGGCCCCCGGAGCCCTGCTGAGCCTCTTCCTCTTTGGCCCCTGATGTTTTTCAAGAGAGCCTGGAGAAAGGCAACACTCCTCTCCCCCCATCTCCACCTTTACCTTTTTATAAGATTTTATGGAATTTAGCTCACTGTCATGCGCAAAAATTAGTCAGCAGGTAGGGGGTTCAGGACCTTAACCAGGGACACTTCAGTAGGCCACATGAATATTATAATGGTTACCCAACCAGGGGTACTTGGCACAGTTACTAAGGTGTACTTGCAAAGATTGCACAATAACCAGAATAACTGCAACTAATTTGAAAAAATAGGATTTGATTAAAAACATATATCCGCACATTGAGTCAGCTGTAACACCTGAACACTACATGTTGCGGTGATGCAAGAAAAGTATAGTTAGCACGACATCAGTGAGTCCAAACTCAAGCTACAAGTAATAATAATAATAATAATAATAAATTGTTGCAATAGATAGCTAAAAGTATAAGCCATTTAAATAGTAAGGTAAATGTAATGGATAAACGGTTTTAATATTTATCTAAAAGTAATGGATAAATGGTTAAAATAGTTAGCTAAAAGTAATTTATAAATGTTTTAAATGTCCAGCTTTGGCCACTCCCAGGTAGCAGTACAAAAGCAAACTTGACCAAACCGACCTAAACATCGATGTTTCAATTGTATGCAAAAAATTACTGTAACAATATCTACTGAATACTGGGCTTCCATATGAATGCTCACCTAACTTTTGGCAGATTTTACTGAGTATTGACAACTGTCATAATTAATAGTGTTAAATAACAACCAGTTTAAAATACATTCACATAAACACATATGGAACATGATGGGTGGTGTCGATGAAGGGGTAGTTTAGTTCATCTGACAGGGCTGTGGGGGTTCATCAGACAAAAACGTTTGGGAACCACTGGACTAGACAATACCACTACCCTCTCTAAACCTGTCCTCTGCTGACCTGCAGGTTGTTCTGTCTGTCCAGCATCCAGGAGGAGAGTTTCTTCTCAGAAGAGCCTGATATGCCCCTCAGACGCTTGGTGTCAAAGGTCAGGCACATGACAGGCTCAGGGTGGGCTTTGGCTTGGCTCAGCTTGGACCTCTGGGTTACATCCCACAGCAACAGGGAACCGTCCTCGTATCCAGCCAGCAGGAGAGGTCCGGGACCCGAGTCTGGCTGGAAGTGAGGGAGGATGATAAGAGACAGCAAGATGGGAAGAGAGAAGACAAAGAGTAGCGTGAGGTAAGATGTGACATGAGAGCTGTGCAGTAAAAAAACCACAGAGACCGCTGCGTGGTGCTGGAAGCTGAGCGGAGCAGAGGTTATCATCCTGGAAGCTCCCGCTGACACTCGGAAAGACGCTGTGAGCTCCATTCGTCAGCCTGCTGCTCTCTCTTTCCAGCACTCCATTACACCACTCCTCACTTTGCTCCTCATCTATATTACTGAGCCACAGGCCACCACTGATAAGTTTGCCTATTTTTCTTTAATGTGTTAGTTTTCTATTATTTAACGGACCTTCTTTTTTATGCTTTGATGATGAAATTTGCTGCATTTGCTATATTTTTAGATGTGCAGTCTATTTTCTGAAACTGTAACGTATCCTTAATATTGCTGCTGCAAATTTTACCACAGGGATTATTCAAGTTTTATCTTAACAAATAAAACCTAAATAAAACAATATATTCTAGAGTAGAAAGTGAAAATATACTATATTCCACAATTGCTGAGGCACAAGATTCGGGCTGTAACTCACATAACAAACATAACTAATTTATTTTTATCAATGAATCTATCAATTATTATATATTTAGATATTTTTACATTAATCATTTGGTCTATAAAATGTCAGAAAAATGGCAATCGCAAATTCCCAGAGCTCAATGGGCAACTTCAAATTGCTGTTTTTGTTTGACCAACTGTCTAAAAATCCCCCAAAATAAATTTACAATCATATAAAACAGAAAAAAGCAGCAAAACCTCAAACTGGAGGATCTGGAACCAGAGAATGTTTGGCATTTTAGGTTGACAAATGACTTAAGCGGTTATTTAATATGCATTCATTTTCTGTCGATCGACTAACCGATTAATCAATTGTTTCAGCTCTATACAGCTTACACATGCTCACATTCTAAAACAAACTCATGTACAAAAAAAAAAATACACACTAGTATTGCTTCATCCCCATTTCACCCCGGGACATTACAGATCCAGCTGCAATGTTTACCACTGGTGAAACCATCAGAGTAAATCTTTCAGATCACATGAAATGAAACCAGGTGCACTAACATGCATCTGACGCAAAACCTAAACCACACTTCTACCTCTGTTAAATATATATAGAGCAACCTGTACCAAGCACAAAATGTAGTTACGTGCATTAAAGAAAAGTACGAGTATAACATTTAAAAAGAATGATAAAGTGGTGCCTTCCCCACTGGTGGGAGTCACAGATAACCTCTCAGTGCTAGCTAGCTTCTTCTAAATGATTGTGTTTGATCAAACAGGCACAGACGTTGTGTGGAGGTATACAGTGAGCTTGTAAATCACTTCTGTGAATGAGAACATAAAGGTGAACTGATAAAAACTGGGGGCTTCATATATCTTTGCACCGCTGGAGGGAAGACAGGAAGGTCAGAAGGAGCGAGAGAAGGGAAGGAGGAGGAATAGATAAAGAGAAGGAGGGAGGGACAACTGGCGAGATCTAACCTCCATCCTGCTTTCCCGAAATCCCACAATTCTTCTGTGTACATAAATGAAGCACCATGCCTCTTGCTACCTACACATCCCCTTCAAATCCACATATGCCTGGGGTGTTATCCAAACAATGGCTGAAACTTTTCCGAGCTTAAAAGACTTCACGCTGGCCTGTGGAACGACGCAATACATTTCAGCGGACCTATGAATACACAGCACAGATACACACTTAGTCCTGACTCAAGCCTTTGCTTCTAAATACCATCAGGCTTCCAGCAAAAGCACTTTGCCCTTCAGAAGTGAGGGAAAGAAATTTTTTCCATATGTGCGAGGGGGGTCATGTCTGCCATTTTTTCATCCATCTTCAAGTCCTCTTCTCACTTAACGCTCGATATTTCTCTTCTTCCAGCTTTAAACAAATTATAGACAGAGTCGTGTATTCCTGCCAAACACATCAGCGAGGACGAACACTAAGGGATTATGAAAACAAATAAAAACAAGTGAAAATCAGTGGCCTCTGCTTGCCGGCAGGGCCCGGGCTAAGCGTTCCAGGCTTGGGGCCCACCGTTTCACTTAAGTGTAGGACCTCCTTGATTGATGATGTCATGGGTCGGAGGTCGGGGAACCTGGGTAGACACCTAATTCATTATATCCTCCACAGGCCTTTCTACAAGAGGGCTCTCTGCTGGAGTGGGGCTGGGGCTCTGGGAGGAGATTCATCACCACAGAACAGATGGAAAGACAGATGGATGGAAGTTGGTTGAAGAGGCAGGACCAGGACAGAGCTGGGTCTTCTCCAGAATGGAGAACTAGTTGGGGCTCAACCTACCATGACAATTGCCATTTTTTCATAACTGCACTTATGAAGCGCATTAAAGTGTAATGACAGGACAATATCTGTGCACATAATGTGTGTTAAAATGCATTTTGAACAATTAAAGGCAATGTCATTCTGTAATTTTATCGTGTAAACATCATTATAATTATTAACAATGCAACCATTTCAAACCTGTAGACTGAAAGCCCTATTTTTAGATCCAAGTCCAGTCAAGAGCCAAGACTCCCGGGGCTTTTAAAGTTTTTGTTAATTTTCTTCCTTCTCTCTTCTTCTTCTAAAACAATCACATTTGGTGGAAAGGTTTAAAATCCCCCTGCTGCTGAGGCAACAAAAACATACAAAGATGTAACCCTACAGAGGCACTAAAACAAGCTCTAACAAATAGAGACAACATTACTATAATTGCTGAACGATTAGATCTAAATCAGTTTTAGTTCCTCCAAGTTTCCAGCTCAAGACAAATTCACTGCACACGCAGAATTCAGCTCAATACTCACTTTTTCTACTCGGGCTGAAAGTATTGTCGATTAATTTGCTTATTATTTCTTGATGAATCCATTAATCGTTTGGTCTATAAAATGTCAGATGCCCATCACACTTTCCTAAAGCCAAAGGTGACATCTTCAAATTGCTTGTTTTGTCTGACCAACAGTCCAAAACTCAAAGATATTCAATTTACTGTGACATAAGACAAAGAAAAGCAGCAGTTGAACAAGTGGAACATCTTCTTAATTACAACTGAGAAGATGGAGCTGGGTGATGCTTGGCATTCTATGCTTGAAAAATTAAGGATTAAGGATTAATGCATTATCAAAAAAGTTGATAATCAAGACTGACTTCTTGCCGATCAACTAATCGGTTCATTGACTAATCGCATCAGCTCTATTTCTTGCCATTTCTTACATTTTTCCTCTCAGTCAATTTCATTATCTCTGAGTCAACCAATCAATAGACTTTCTATTTGCCCTATATGCTTCTATGCTCAGCGTTATTAGAAGCCCTTGAATTTTGCTGAACTGAATTTTACTGCAACTTGTTTATTAGATTTCACTCTTTTCCAGTGTGCAGTGGGATTAAATAGATACATTCATGATATGAATAAGCATTTGTCCCAGCATTATAAGAGAGATATACTATGACCAAGTAATTCAACTGAAATTAAGTTTTCATTTTGAGAAAGAAAAATTTAAAAAGTCATCACTGTGGAATTTGTCACTAGGGCAGGGTAGTATATATTAGGCCTGTGGGCGGATTAGATCACTGTTTTGAAAGGGACCTTTCTGTAGTGTAGTGAAGAGGATGATGGCAGTAGAAGTGAGGAGGAAAAGGAAAGCGCAGCTGCAGCCTCGCACTTCACTTTATGGCATAGACGTAATACACACACAAGGACAATGTTGTCTTTTTATACACGGACACTCTGAAGGTGTTGCTATTTTTCTGATTACATGAACACTGAAAATTGTCAAAAATGCAGTTGTAAATGTACAATTTGTGTATTGGTTAAATCATCCAGTTTGTGTACTTCTTTCAAGAAAGGAAAAAACTGTCACTTATGTTTTGCATGACAAAAAAGATTTTCTTTAATTGAATAAAGTCAACTCTTAATACAAGTACTCTAATACTGTTAGTAGCCCTGTATTCATTTAGAGCAGTTTTGAAAATGAAAATGTTCATATATAGCCTGTTATGTATTGGCACAAATTATCCACAAAATATGCCCCCTGCAAAAAAAATGAAGTAAAAAAATACCAGTAAAGGCCTCCACGAATACATGCTGGTCAAATCCTAGTCTCCAAGTGAGTGATCCAAGGTGTATCTTTTTTATTATTATCATTTTGTATTGATCGTAGCTAACTGCCATGTGTTTTACTGTGGCATCACTTACTGGTGGATGTGTGCTGTGCTATTTCGTGTGTATTTATTATATTGTATATATTAATTTTAAAGGATATGTTGTTTTATTCCTTTTCTAGGGTGCCTTTTTAACATCTGGCCAGGAACAGCAGCTGAATATTAGGCTTTTAGGTTAATTCTGGCTCATGTACAGTTTTTTCTCTTTTAAAAACGAGCATTGTCCCTGTCAAATAAACAAATACAATAAAAAACATAAATAAATAAAATCAAAACGTAATTAAAGAGAAATATGTGGGTGACATCTTGAATTTATTGTATATTCAGCAAACACGTCTACATAATTTCCTTATGTGGTAAGTCCTTCCAAACTCATGAACAACCCAGAGACCAACAGCTTGTTTGCTGATGTGGCCGCCACAGGCCTCAGGCAGGCACTGCTTCAACATAAGGAACCAATCGTTTCCTCCGGTTTTTGTCCCGGTCCACCTATGATGTCATGGCCACGAGGCAGCAAGGTGATGAGCTGAGAGTGATGGATATCTGTATAGGAACATTTCCTTTCCCCCCGCCAGCCTCTGTTCACATTAAAAGCCTTGCACATCATACATCAATACTGTCCCCCTGGCCAAGGCCTACATCCCCGCACACGTCAAAACCCACATGTGGAGGCACTCTCTTCCTCCTCGTCCGCCATATTGCTTCACAGTCAATCAGATTCAGAGAAATCAGAGAGTAAGCTCTGTCACCTTTTAGACAGCATATGAACTAAAGGCTGGGTGGGATTTTGCCGAAGGGAAGCTGAATTGAGAAGAAAGAGGAGTTTAACACTGCATTTAATCTTTTCCATAAACTCCAGCAGAGAGGGGCTTAAAGGCCGACAATAAATCTGTTAGTGAGTCTGTCTTGGAAATAATGGAGGATAATCACTTCTCGTCTCAACGGTGGGAAGAGAAGAGGGAGGGATGGGGAGAGGGGAGACAGAGAGAGGAGATAATTGTCGGTGGCTTCTTCATGGTGTGTGTGTGATAGAGAGAGACAGGGTGGAGAGAGAGGATGACGGTGTCAGCTGTTGCCTCCTGCTGTGTGTGAGGTTAAGGAAACAGTGGGTAGCATATGAGCATTTGATGTGAAAGACAAGATGAGCATTTTTTCTTATGGCTGAATGTGTGGGTCGAGTTTCCAACCTGCTTGTGTGTGTGTGTGTGTGAGTGTGTGTGAAAGAGGGTTTACACAAACTCACAAATGCACACACACAGACTGGGTTTTCAGCCTTTTCCCACTGCTCGGACCTCTCGAGTCGCTCACTCAGCGTAACAGATGAACATGCCTCGGCCTTGAGAGGAATCAGCCTGAAATGATTTAGAATCACCTGGGCCCTTCGGCTTTGAAGCCAGACAGCTGCCTGTGCTGTATTACAATGATATTATATAATTCATAATGATATAATTGATCATTATGTTTCCTGGCACTCAACGCTGAGCCAGCATTGGTTCATAAATCAGATGATGAAAGGTGGGTGTAACAGTGAAATCAAAGGGAGAAAAAGAAAAACAAAAATACAATGGCAGCATGCACTGTGA
The DNA here is from genome assembly GCA_008360985.2 of Macquaria ambigua. Lineage (NCBI taxonomy): Eukaryota > Metazoa > Chordata > Actinopteri > Centrarchiformes > Percichthyidae > Macquaria > Macquaria ambigua. Next base: position 40,959 of record VMKM01000640.1, on the reverse strand, counting down.
GACTCTCTAACTTGTCTACATGTCTCCATAATAATTTCACACACACAATGTCACCTTTATGGCTTTTGTAGTTAACTAAAGTAACTCTAATTAGTATTACAGGAATACAGGGCTGAATGCGCACGAGCCAGCAACGCGCCTCATGCTGGCTTTAAAAGCATAAGCTGTGTTTTGATTTCTGTTGCCTGTAAACCGTACAGCCCAAAAAATCTATTCAAACCATCCACAGTCTTGCATAAGTCTAAAACCCCACTTTGTCCCCCAAAGCCCCAAAACCCAAAGAGTTAATAATTAACCATACAAATAATTACAGGGTCTCTTAACTTTCGACAGCGTTTACAAAACAGAAAGCAAACTTTTTGCTCGGATCAGATTGGATGTACAGCTGCAGGCTGATATATGGCTGTGAACCCCCGGCCCTTCCAAACGCTCTAATTACAGTGTTGGGACTCGCTGCCAGCTGAGAAGAAACGCTTGGAAAAATGGCCCGGGACGAGCCGCTGGGCTGTAAATCATGTGCCACGTCTCTTATGTGCATTTGTGTTGACTTTTCTATTATTGCGTTGTGTTATGGGCTGCTGGCCAATCAGAAGAAAGTGGGTTAAGTATTGAAAAAAGTGGCACCATTTAAAACAAGAAGGAAAGAGAAGGTGGATAATCTCCTGCTTTTGATAATGGTTGCCAAGGTGAACTCGTTGAACTTGAGATGTAGTTATAGAGGGACATGTTGCTACTTTTTGGGGGTTAAGGTAAAAAACACTGCAACAATTTCTGTTAAAATGACACTTAAGGACTTCCTGGTGCTTACCTGCCACAGTTTGATACACATGACCATCCCCAGCTTAGCGTCTGGTTCCAGGGTGCAGACTAGGGTCTTACTGGGTAGTTCAATAATCTTGATCTGCAGAGAACACATGACAATTAGATCTATTAGACCTCTTCATCTCCACATTTTACATCCATGCTAGCAGCTCTGTGAGGCTGTACTTAGACACAGCGATGCTAACACAAGCATGCTAATATGCTCCCACTGACAATGCTAACATGCTGATGATAAGCAGGTATGATGTTTACCATGTTCGCCATCTTAGTTTAGTGTGTTAGCATGCTAACATTAAAAGGAACCTCCACCAATTTTACACATCAAAGTCATTAGCTGCTACAAGCATAACACACCTGAATCTCCTACCAAACTGTCATTTGACTTGTTGCATTGTGGGTAATGTAGGCGCCAGAATGCATGGAATAAAAAAAGACAATATCTCTGTTTCTGCTGCATAAAATTCTTTTTGTTGTTGTTGTTTTTTGTTTTAGGAATGTCATTAGTTTTGCAGAGTTTGCAAAAATGTAAAGTTTGACCTGATGATGGCACTAGATGAAATGTTATGGGATTCACCAAAGTCATTGCAATTCATCCTGAGGGGGACATAAATGTCTGTACCAAATTTCATGGCAATCCATCCACTAGTTGTAAAGACATTTCACTTAAAACCACAAATGTGAACCTCGTGATGGCGCTAAAGGAAAAGTCTCAACAAAGTCAGTGAGCTTTGTCCTCTGGGAACCATGATATCTGCCCCAAATTTCATGGCAATCCATCCGATAGCTGTTATAGAAAACGGTGGACAGACTAACAGACAGGCCGACATTGCCATCCCTATCGTGCTAAAAAGGAAATACTTTTATTATGCAGCCTGCTATCATCACACTTCATGATTTCTGCAAATTTTTGGGTGTCAACATGCTAAACTGCTTTGCACAGCTTCAATTTAGGTAGCTTATCATGCTCATATTCTCCGGTGGTTTTGTTTTTAATCTGAGCCCAACTGTGATCAGTTCTCTGCCCACCCAGGGTCTGAGGGCGCTACCTAAAAGCCTAAGCTGGCAGGCAGACATTTATATAGAAAGTGTTCTGTTTTAACTTTTTTTATGAATTTATCCAATATATCCTAATGTACTTTTGTTTTAATTAAACTGTTCATTATTTCTGTTCTAATGTTGTTTCATTATTGAGACACAGTTACAGTTACACACACAAATTGCTGTTGCATGTAGATATATCTACAAGCTGTCTGCCAAGTCATGATTTGTTTGTCTTCTGAATTCAAATAACAAAGCAGCAACCTGAATCTGTCATTGTGGTTCAGGACCTCCGCAGATCAGAGTGCCTCCAACCAGCAGTACAGTACCATCCATCAGTGCAGAGCAGCCGCCCCACTGTCTATAATAAATCCTACTAAAGCCCGACCCTGTGGCATGAATGGTGTTTTCCTGCACACATTGGCACTGATTCTGATAAAATACACAGCCTAATGAAGCCAATGATAAAGTGCGTGCCTTTGTATGTGTGTACACACATCACTACCAAAACTCATTCCTTCGACTTCCTCCGTGCTGATGATCCGCATATTCATCCTCATTAGGCCTCAGATTAAACAGCCCTTTCAGGGAGCGATCTGTATTTTAGCGCTAGGCCACATCTGTCCTGCATGTTTACCTCTGCGTGCCTGACAAAGAACGCCTTTAAGGACTCCTCTGTGCCTCAGGTGATCACTGTTCTTGTGTGGCATCACACTGCCCATAAATAAAACACCCACACTATTAATTAATGTTTCTGCCATTGCAGCAATCTGCTGGCAGGAATCTCACTGTGAGCAGTAAACAGTAAAACCGCCTGAAATAGCGAAGAAGGAAACTGTTATTCTGTTTTCTCGATAACATACCTAAATATTGACCTACCTGCATATTGCCTAATGCCTATGGCATTAAATCACGCCACTGCGCATGTTTTGGGGCAAGAGGTGCATATGCATTGTGTTTGTGAGGGAATTCATTTATGTGGGTGTTTTTATAGAGACAGAGCGCATTTAAGTCCTGCCCACAGCGGAGGGGAAAACAATTCCTCGCTCTCCATTGACTTTGTGTTGCGTGAAGGTGCCTCCTTGTCATTTCGGTTTGCTAGCAAACAACAGAAACATGCCTAAAAGCTGCTGTGTGGTGGGATGCACTACCAACAGGGTAAAGAACCCAGAACTAAGTTTTTATAAGCTGCCAAACCAAAACTGAGCTTTTAAGAAGACAAAGGTGGATATGGATGTGAGGCATCAGCAGGAAGAATGGGAAAACTGTGGGATCCTGACAGTATGTCTGCGTGTGCAGCAAGTATTTCATCACTGGTCAGTCAAATATCCAAATGTCAGTTTTAGGCTTAAGCTACAGCATTTTGACAGTATGCAACTGGTGCAGTTAAATGTGGCTGAATCAGAAAGCTATGCAGTATTATGTTTGCAAGTGCCTTAGCTAACTACAGTAAGTTAGCTTGAGAAGGGACACTGAGATAGACCCACAACACTGAGTTCGTCCTCTCTGGTAGACACAGGGTGCTAAAATAATCCTTTGACATCCTGAAATCAAATGTTTTTAGCTAGCTACAGGCATTCTGTTAGCGTTTCAGCCTTGGTTGCATTTTGTGGCGCTGATTGTTTTCCCCTCCCGTGGGCGTGGTTTTCAGAGTATGACGCGTTGCGCTCTGTCTCTATAGCGGTTACATGATAAGCATTTGTCTTGGCCAGTTATGTCTGTGGAATGGGGTGGGGAGACCGAATGACAAAATCGTCTGTGGCCTGTTTTGGTCTAACTTGTATGGGTGTGTGTGTGTGTTTCTGTCTATCTGTGTCTGTTGGGACAATGGCATTATTGAGGTGCTGGGAGTCACAGGCGCCCTGATGCCTGGCCTGCTGGACTGGGGTTAGCAGAGGCACGTTTGGCTGGATCAGGTGACTGCTCTGTCCCTTTCAAGTGTGGGCCCTCCGCAGCGGAGCAAGTAACATGAATCTGGAGGCAATAAAAGATGGCTGGATCGCTGGCTGCCCTCTCCCCATCCTGCCTCACTCCACACAAAACCCTACAGACTTGTGGGCGTTGAGCATTAACTTCGAGACATACTGTGCAGACAGAACTGTGATTTAATTCCGGTGCGCAATCTCTTCAGGCCTGGGAATTCTCTTTTTAACCCACCAGTCACAGATTAAAAATGTAAACAGCCACTCGGACTATTTCATCAGCCAATAGCAGTTCTGATTCACCGAATGACATGTTACTAGCCACAGCCAAAATTAAACGACATTTAGCTGGTGGCTGGTATTAAGTTCCTATCCTTGCAATGTGCAAGCTGACTCATGACATGAAGGTTGGTTTGTTAATGATGCTGGTTAAATTGCTGTTTGACAGTTCCTGGCTGCAAACGGCATTCTCACGTCAAGCTGACACACGACACAGTCATTGACGATCGTTGGCCGCCTGATTGAATTCAAGCCATTTCATATTTATGGCTCAGAAGACATGCAAACAATCCCAGTGTGGTGATAGGAAAAGGTGACAGGGCTTTGATGTAAGAGAACAACTCTTGCTGTGGGACTTCCAATTTTCCACTAACTTCCTAAACAGTACTAAAAGCCACAAATATGTGTGAACGCTTAAAGTCAATCCAGCAAACTGGCAACAGCAAGTCTGGTCAGGTTCATACAGGCTGGCATTTTTTATACTCAAGCCAGACTGTTTAACCGATTAACTATCCCACCTGCCAGTATATTTAAGGATGTTTCCTCCTGCTGAACACAGATCAACATGTGCCAGTGGACACTTCATTTCCCCTAATTAAAATGGAAAAACCTAAAATATTTAAAAGCTAACTAACCGTAAAAGTGAAAAGAAATTATTGTAGAATGTCAGTTTTGAATGTCAGTCAAAACTGACTGGCTTAGACAGCCAGTCAGTTTTGTACTGGCTGTCTAAGGAGAGTTAACCTGAATTTAAAACTGCAACATTTTGGCAGAAGTACACATATGAACTTTGATCAAATTTAACAAATGAGCATGAATATGTATTGCAGGATTCGTACAGCTTTTTAAGAGTAGAATTTTAGCACTTTTCAAGCACTTTCAAGGTACCTAAACCAAACATTTCCGACTCTTGAAGCCTTTATCATCACACCTAAATTGTTACTATAAATGCAACTGCAAAAAATAAAGTTAACAGAATTCCTTTACACCCACAGCAATCAATGTATATCGATTATATATATTCCTAATTTCCAGAGTAAGGGATCAACAGAGGACTTATCTAGCTATGAATGACAAGTGAACACAAGAAAAGAACTTTTAGATTATGTTGAAAATGTTCCAAGCATTTTCCAAGTATATTCAAATTCAAGCATTTTCCTAACCTTGAAAACGTAACGGTTAAAATTAAGCATTTTCCAAACTTTCAAGGCTTTGAACAAACCCTGGTATCATTATTTGTATATATTATAATAAGCCATTAATCTCCACATTGAAGAGTACAATTCCACAGGAAACACTGAACTTTTGCAGCTTTGGCGAACGTTTAGCTTGAAAAGTGACATTCCCTGCATCCGTTTCTTATATACACTCACCCTTTTCAGGGTCACAGGGGGCTAAAGCACATCCCAGCATGCACTGCAGGGTACAAAATGGATTGGTTGTTAATTTATAAATGGTGACACCTGCACACATTCACACTGACATCCACACCTACAGACAATTAAGAGTTTCCTGATGTCTTACCTCTTCTGTCTGTTGTCCAGCGAAGGCCAGCAGACACGTCCCAGGGCTCGTCTCCAGCAAGGAGCACTGACAGAATCCAACACTGCCGGTCCACACAGAGTCCACCACCTCACTACGACCTTCGCTCAGATCCCACAGAAAGACCTGCATGTCCCGTCCCTGACTGTTCCACCAACAGAAAGAACAACAAACAGACAAAAGCTGCAGTTATTTGCATGTTTCAAAAGACACATTACTGGCTGTCATCTCAAAACATGTCTGGCAATGAATGCTTACTGTTAAATCATTTTATCCCCACAGGTTTTTGTTATTAGTTAACAACATCACAAGTACAAATAATACTGTGCATTCCCAAATGCTCAGTAAGAGAAGGATGAATAAGACATCTTATCAGAAAGTTAAGAGACCAAGAGAACCGTCATCCTCACCTGATCAGGGTATCTGCCGCCTGCAACGTGTTAACCCAGATGACCGAGCTACCAGAATGACCTTCTACAATCTTCTGAGCCCTCCTGATGTTCAGATTCCAGATATGGATTGCACCCTTCTCTGACCTGCAAAACCCAACAGGTTCAGCTTTATGAAGGCTGTTTATATCATTCATACAGTATACAACATATCATTCAGCAGTGCTCTGCTCTCACCTATACCTATAAAAAGAAAATACCAAAAATGGTCAGATTTGTTCTGGTCCAAACTAACAAATACAGAAATAAAATTAAAGTCTCCTCTAAAATCTTCACTGTTTGAGGAAGATGAAGAGTCAAAATATGAAGGTTGAGATAAATGACTCACCCAGAAAATAGGAGGGGAGTGTCCCCTCCATGGCAGTTAAAGTGGAGGGTGTTGAGGGGCCCGCCAGCCCCCCTCAGGGTGTAGATGGGGGATGGAGCAGGACGAGACATCCCCGGGTCATGCAATCAATGTATGGATGCAAGGAGGCCGCAAACCCATGTCACGACACCCACTGAAACAGACGTCAAGAAAAGAGAGCTAAGAGATGAGTACAATACTGCGCTTTTCAGCAGAAATGATAAATGTTCCATTAAAATCAGGTTAATTTGACTCTTTCAGAGGAATACAATAAGATGAAAGTAAAGTGGAGGCCTACAGTAAAATCCATAATCATAGGAAACCTAGTCATCTCGTTTTGTTTTTGCACAAACACTGAGCAAAGACAGTCAGAAAGTAGCTCCATTTTGCCTTGAAGCCGTTCTCCTCCACACAGCAGACAGTTGTGTTTAATGCACTGTCTGTACTTTCTCTATTGTTAGTAGCTACAAACCCTGTGGCTCTCTTGTCTTCCTCCTTCTAGTCTACATGATACTCTCTTACTCAATACGTCATAAATCACAACCCCTGACAGCTTAATTACAGTAAACAGACGGAGATTCTGGCTTCTCACTCCTCTTGTGATCAACAGCCGTTGTCCCAGAGGCAGAGGCAACAGCTCAGGCTTTTATGTTACGTTTGTAGGCCGGGCAGCCGAGGAAACCCAACCGACCGCAGGCATGTTGCAAGGAAATGATGCATCAACATTAAATTGCAGCACAATCACATGTAAGTGACTCTTGGTGATTGGCTTCAGATAGCCAATATCCAGCTGTCCAACCATTTGCTAAACTGCTTATCATGTTTAGAATCACAGGTGTGTTGAACCCATTTATGACAATATTCAGTGTATTTAAATTAGACCATTTTTATACCCAAAAAGAAAGCTAGCCAGTTCTTGAATTCAGGAGGGCGCATCTTCTCAGTGTTATGGGAAACAATGCACAAAGAATGACAGAGAATGGTTAATTGCTCAAATATAAATGAGCAATTAACCTACTATTTAAAATAAAAACGCTAGCAGGTTTTACTGGCTGCCACCCCTGAGGCTGGTAAGTAAATTCCTCCCTCACTACACAGAAATATTTTTTCTATCTGCAATAACATGTAAACCAGCAACAACTACACAAGAGCAAATCCTAAATATGACTTTTTCAAAAGGACCAAAATCAGCCTAACCACACTACTAAAAGTTTTAGAACTAAAGTAGCACACTGGCTGGCTTTACCTTAAAGGAATACTTTGACATTTTGGGAAATACACTTATTTGCCTTCTTGCTGAGAGTTAGATGACAAGGTCGATACCACTCTCATATCATTCCGTTCAATATGCAGCTGGAGCCAGGAGACGATTAGCTTAGCTTAGCATAAAGACTGGGAACAGGGGGAAACAGTTAGCCTGCCTGTCTAGAAATCCACTTACCAGTACCTCTAAATCACACTAACTAACACATTATATATCTCGTTTGTTTAATCTGTACAAAATCCAAAGTGATGTTGCCAGGCAACTAGCAGAAACTCCAAGAAGTCACTGCCGTAAAACCGAAAAACCACAACTTGTCGTTTTTAAATTTTGGTTTTTGTACAGATTAAAAACAACGAGACATAATGTGTTGATTAGTGAGCTTCCATCTGGACAAAGCTGGGCTAGCTGTTTCCTCCTGTTTTCAGTCTTTATGCTAAGCTAAGCTAACTTTCTCCTGACTCAAGAGTGATATCAATCTCCTCATCTAAGGCTAGCAAGAAAGCGAGTCGGTCTATTCCCCAAAATGTCGAACTATTCTAGCACAATATGGGTGACTATATATTTGAGGTCACCTGAGATAATGAGCTCAACCTCACCGCTGCACAATCACCCCCTCCTCCACTTTTACTTATCATAACCCTTGCTCCCTGCAATCAGTAGACACTGAAACTGGAGCTTGAGGTATTCAGGAGCAACTCATTTCAGGAGGTTAGTGGTTAAATTGTCCATGTGAATCTGTGAAGTGGAGAGACAGAGACCCCTGACCAGCCTGCCTAATTAAGGACACAACGCTGCAGTCTGATGGACTCACAAGGAAGCAGTCAACACATCATCTTTACTATCAATTTACCACTATAGGGAGACACACTGCATGCTTGCAAAATGGAGCATTTTTTTCAATGCTCACTATAAAAAAGATAGCACTAACATCCATCCAAATATATAAAATGACAAAAATAAACATTTGGGTTATATTTGGAATGGTTCAAAGCATATGGCTTATTGACCATTAGGTATCACTCATATCTCTGAACTAAACCAACAGGAAACTCTTTGGCCAACAACTGTACAAACGTGTTTTTGTGTGGTATGAAGAAAATGGCAAAAACCGTCAACAGCGTTTTTGTGAGGGTTTATCAGTTAAGCTGCTTTTCCTGTGAATGAGTGAGTAAGGCTGCATTCCTGAGCCAGAGTCCTGTGCCTGAGTGAGTGTGTGACAGGGTGAGGCTCGCACTGATAACAGGTGGATTAAGCGTCCCTTATTGTCCCTTTGCAGCAGGCCTGCATGGAGCTGTGAGTCACGGACACAACAGCCTGAAACTGGCTGTTTTCATTGTCTCCAGACCAGTGGGCTGTAAGACTTTCCGCTGGCAATCACAGCTCACTGCCAATCACAGACAACAATTGGGGACAGTGATGGAGCCGTCACTTGGGGACTGCGAAACTTATATCCAAAAGATGAGTATAATGGCAACTTTCCCCCTGCCACTACTTCCTCAGCAGACTTTTTCCGTCTGTTTTCCAGCGTCTGAATTGCCCCCAACAATAGGTCTGTTGTGGTGGCTGCAAGTGAGTCACCCACAAACCCAAATACAAACATGCAGGCAGCTCAGGAAGGGAGAGATGGACACAGTGGCAGGATGTCACTCCAACCTATTTGCAAGGACCCTTAAATTGTTCCTTGCTAACGGAGACAGCAAACAATCAGGCCGTCAAGCTTGTATGTTTGACATCGAAAAACATCTCTAGTGAATGCAAAGATAACTTGGGGGAGTAGCGGCAGTATGGAGCTGGGACAGATGTGATCCTCCGGTCAAAGATCCTCAAGGACAAGTAATTTGTTCTATTAAGATCTCCAAAATTCTCCGCACCCAGACGTTTTAATGAACCTAAGAAGCTTTCATAAAGTGATTGAGCAATAGATAACAGATACCCAATAGGTCAGTGAACTTTCTTATTAAAAATGTCCACAGGAAAAATCTGCGAAATTACAGAACGGGGTAACTAGCTAGGCCTAATGAAACTTGTGTGTCTTGGACAGGGCATAACAAATCAGACTGACTGACTAATATACCTGAGCTGGATATGAGAGCCAGTGGGAAGAGGTAGGAGAGGAGGATTGAGGCTCCTGCTGGCCCTGTAACAGATAAGACAGCTCTGGGGTAATCTGACTCTAAGTCCATGGATAAAGGCAGTTTGTCTCTTCTTGGGCTGTCTGTCCACACCTACTGGGTAATTAGGCCTAATTATGAGAGAAAGGTCCGCTTCCCCTTCATGTTATTAAATAAGAGCCAGCCTCGTCCGCCAAGGATCTCTCAACACCAGCAAGGGGCTGGCGACCTTCAGATCAAACGCAGCCACTATCTGTGCCCCCCCCACCCCCTCAACTGCAGCACCCGCTCCGCTCCTCGGCATCGCTGCGCATATGAGGGCTTGAGGAGGGAGGGGACAGAGAGGGTATTCGTTATGATATGGAGCATCAAAAGTTTTTTTTTTTTTTGAGTAGAGGTGAAGGGAGAGTCCTGTCCACATTCCTCACTTGGCTCTTTAGTGCTGGTATCATGTGATCGGCAGCAACCCACCTGAGCTGCCCCCTTGTCAAATTCTGCCATTCATAAATAAGAGCAGGGAGGGAGGGGTATACTGATCACAGGGGTTTATTATAGAAGCTTTATAATGCCCCAGCTTCACAGGAGCCATTATGGAGGCATGGGATCCCAAGATCCCCTGCTGATATCAGCCTCGTCAAATATGAGATCTGAGCTGCGTGATGAAAACCGAAAGTAGATTACACATAACTCAAAAGCTGCATTCTAGATAGGCCTTCCAATGAAAAGCCAACTTTATAACCTTTCAAAATAATAGTATCTTTTTTTCTTTATTTTCTCTATAACATCTTTGCCAGCTTAAAAAAAAAAAAAAACACACCAATTCCGTCATACGTCATACCTCAGCTATTAGCCATTCTCCTGTTTATCACAGGCAATGGTCTTATCTGCTGTTTCCCTGCTTTTCACCGTCTCGCCAAAGGGGCACTTCCACCTCGCTGGCTGGTCAGTGGGTGGTGAGCTGGCTCTACGACCATTAGGCAGCCCTCCTGCCCCTAACCCTCCCCCAACTAATACAGATCCTTCTGAGGAGGAAACCAACGTGCCAAATAGAGAGCGAGGTCTATTATAAAAGTCCAGTTAGACAAACAACATGGGAAGTGGTGAGGAAGACACACGCCCTTTATTGTGTCTTGGTGGGGTTATCTGGGCTGGATAAACAGCCCAGCGTCAGATAGAGGCTGAAGTCAGACACAAGTGCACCAACACCCACTGTCAGTCACAGATCCAGTGAGTGGGAAGAGGTGGCATTGTTCGCGTGAATGGCGTGAATGCTAAGCAGGGGCCACTGCAGATAAGAGTTAAATGCCTTGTGGGTGTCATTGAGGCAGGCACTGATGGAGCACTGTGTCAGAGGGTCCTGTTTTAGGAGGTCCTGACTGTGGTCAACAGGTACCAGGAGCCTTATCTGTTTGCATTATCACCCATTTCCTCCATGAGGTCATTTACCTGGACACTAGAGGATAAAGGGACACAAGAGAGTTGACAGCTCAAGTGTCATCATACATCTCCACATGTTACGGGTGTGATGGGCTTTGGATCTATAGGGATTTTGCTGTCCATACAGCAAAAGGTATGAAAACAAGTAAATGTTTATTGTGCCATAATCCCAATAAGACATCATGTAACAAGGGATAAACAACACGGAAAACAACAAGTTGACTTTGTCAAACAACTCATCCCCTAGTGTTACAACTGCCAGTCATCTTCAGGGGTGTGATGAGTGAATGCATGAAGACTAAGTAATGGACTGTGAAATGTTTGACAGAGTGCTAACTATTTGTACATGGTGAACAGCTTCCGGAGATCAGCCAGAACTCTCCTACCAAATTTAAAAAGCTCCTATAAATGGGCAAGCCGAACAAAACCAAAACTAGTACAACTCTAAGTTGTGCATTGGCGCATTATTATGGGAGATAATGTGAGCTGGATACAGGAGCTCCATGTCATACAGTGCATACGTCCATCAAGGCTGTGCAATCCTTTAAATCGCCTAATTACATAATAATAGATAATATAATAGAAATGATCATAAAAGATAATAGAAAATATTTATATCTGCATCTGGACTTGGATCAGATAAAATACAATTGACAGACAATCATAGGATACGTGTGCCAGTCTTCATCATTAACAGTAAGTGCAGAAATTCAAGAGAAAATAGCTAAAATGTTTTTTAATGCTTAATCTTGTTCTTGTTCTCTGAGTTTTCCCACACACCCCTTTCTTCCAAAATAAAGTTGCATTACACCTAGTTCTAAGAAATTTCATGAGCTTATCAGTTACACCAGTCTTTATTCAAAAATTAGGCAGTTTCTGTTGCTTTGGTAATTGGCAGATACACGCTGTTATAAAACTGGTATTGTACAGGTATTGTTTCACTGATCTTTTTTTGTTCTTATTATACTATTAATTGTCTGTTAATTATACAGTACTTTCATGTACTGTTTATATATAGTACTCGAGTCATATATATGCAATAAGATCAATTTGATTTATATTACTCATGAAAACAGAAAGTGACAAAAAGGATATACGAGAAGCGTAGCTGCGATTTGTGGATGAGCAATGCAGTTTGTCGTTAAATAGCGGCAGTTTTGAACGGAGTTTGGCATGCTCCTGTCTCCATGCGACTCTACTGGACGTTATCAGAGCTGAGTTATACTCAGAACGGTCTTCATTAGTTACCATTCTGAAGCTAAAGCATTAACTAAAGTGTTGGGCTGAAAACAAAAAAGGTAAGACTACAACTTATATCTATAAGCACTTAGGTTAAACTGGCAGTCTCATGGTGTTATTTACAAGACGTTAGCGTTAAGCTAGCAACTACCTACAACAACAGCAACAAACAACACATATACCTTGTTAATACATGATAGGCGTTATCGCTGGGTAAAGTAGTGCCACTATAGCAGAAAATAAGCTTTAAGAAAACTTCACAAAATACCATTTCAGTGAGACACCGGTGTTTTGACAGTAAGAAAGACTCAGCCAGCTTTGCAAGGACGGGATACAAAACATGCGCCGGACTTGAAGGACCTCTTTTTACAGCAGATGAGCTGCCCATGAAAGTGCCTGTATAGAAGAGTCAACGCTCTCTCTCGCTCGCTCTCTCGCTCTCTCTCTCTGCTCAGCTTGTAGTCTTCTTCAATCTCTCCACTTGTGTGACTGGTATGACACTACTTTCATATTTAAGGATATGTGCATCTGGGTAGTTCTATTATGATGTGTCTCTTTCCAAAGATTAAGAAGTGGGCTATGAAAATATTGAATAGATAAACAAAAATAAATAGGTAGACTGCCTGGATAAATAAAGAGCAGCACAGAACTCTGATGGGCCTATAATTAACACCTGATTATGATGACTGTTGTTAGATTGCCACTTAAAATGTCTATTTTCTATTTAAGAGAAGAAAAAAGAAAAGAAGAGAAGAACTGGGAAAATTCAGACTCAAAAACTTTGTGAATAGTAACACATCAGATATATGCTCTTTTAAATTCCTACTACGTCTATAATGGGCTTCTAAACACTCAGACTACCTACAAAATCATCCAAACTGAGCGATAACTATAGAACGTGCAAAGCTCCACAATACTGCATGAACAGGAGAGTCTTTATTTTTTTTTTCATCCTTTTCAGTCTAATGGAGAAAGAGAGACAGAGAAAACACAGGTCCCTAATCCACAGAGCACACAGGCCCCTTTCATGGGAGTGCTGGGAGAGACCTTTATTTGTCCATTCCTATCATGGAGAAAGCGGGTTTCAAGCTCGGCTAGGTCTGAGCTGGAAGATTAGATGAAACCAGAGTGTTTTAAACCTCTTCTGTGGCCATGGATTAGAGTCAGCCAGTCCCCCTGCACTCTGAAATGAAACAATAAGTAGTATGGGTGGCTCAGTGGGAGAAGGTGCATAGCATGTAGAGCACAGTGGGTTAGAAACCTAAATCATCTATTTGTCCAACCAACAAAAAAGTCCCAAAGATTAAGAATAGCACTCATTTAACTTCAAAAAGCAGGGAGGGAAAATATCTCGCATACACCTAAATTTATTTTGGCAAGTAAATGGTAACATTTTGGCCTGAGCAGCCTTACTCAAATTATATTAATTGAGACATATAATATTTGTGATTTAGAGTGGAGGATTAACAGTGTATCTAATTCACTAATGAGCCAGATGAAATACATAAGCACTTAATGACGTACATGAAAAGGGTGAGACTCAGTTGTAGAGCAGCAGTGAGTTTAAACCAATTAGTGCAAATGGAGGTGGCAGGACGGTAACCCCTCAGCAGGAGGTGGGAGAACGTGTCTGCTGCCCTGCCTGGACAGATACCATGGCCTACATCATCATCAATTATTCCTGGCATCTCAGCTTACCCAGGGGCAGGGAGGGTGTACGGGACAATGCCAGGGTGCACTTGAGAGCTAGAGCCTTGGTCTCCCAGTGGGTCCGCAGAGGAGGAGGAGGAGAGGAGGAGAGGGTGGGGTGCTGTGACAGGGTTGGGGTGTGTATACAGTATCATCCATCCAGCCCAAGAGACTGCCTGGTAAGGAAATCCCTGGAATCCCACTTTCGCTCCAGCCGCCCGGCCATGGGGGCAGGCAGGTCACTTTACAGCTCATCACCAAATTAGAAAGGCTGTAGGTCAGCCTGAGCAGCAGCCAGACCACAGAGAGATAGAAATAGATGGGAGTGCTGCGATGCAGTCTGCTGGCGCTCATTCACCAGGCTCCTCTCTCATCATGGAGAGGTAGAGGACCGTGCTCCTGTACACCGTGGAGGGCAAAACTCCAGGGAGGAACACTAGACAGTGCTTTTAAGTCCCCCGAGACAGACCATAAAGTAATGAATACATAGTGTGGACACAGAGAGCTACTGTACCAGGAGACTGATGAGCATGAGGAATTTTCTTTACTGACATACAGGGCATGAAAGCAACACGTAACACGAGTACGCAATACTTTTCTAGTGGGTTTTAAATGTGAAACTATTACAGACCTGACAATAAGTAAAAAGTAAGCTAACAATAAAGATTAAGTATATTCAATATTAAATTGTGTATATTGGACCCTTATTCAAGCAAAAGTCCTAAAAAGTTCTTTAATGGAATAGTTTGACACTTCGGGTAATGTGCTGATTCGCTTTCTTGCAGAGAGTTAGATGAGAAGTTGATACCACTTTCATGTCTGTACGGTAAATAGGAAGCTCCCGACAGCAGCTGGTTAGCTTAGCTTAGCTTAGCTTAGCACAAAGACTGGAAATAGGGAAACAGCTAGATTGGCTCTGTCCAAATTGTCATTTATACACTTTTTTTGTATTAATAATTTAAAAAAATCATATAATGTGTTAATTTGTGACCTTTTGAGGTGCTGGTTGGCAGATTTTGTTACTTCTGGATGGAGCCAGGTTAGCTGTTTCATCCTGTTTTCAGTCTTTGTGCTGAGCTAAGCTAACCTTCTCCTGGCTCCAGCTTCATATTTACCATACAAACATGAGAGTGTTATCAATCTCATCTTATCTAACTCTCAGCTAGAAAGCAAATAAGCGCATTTCCCAAAATGCCAAACTGGTTAATGGATACATATTGACTCATGAATCTAGCAGTTTGTAGGGCATTGTCATTAAATGATAATATCACAAGGGGAAGATAATTTGATAATTATGATAATTTGCATTAAGAGTGGTGATTTTCAAACTTGTGTTGAAGCTAACACACAATGCTAACTGACACCCAGTTTACTGTAAACTTTGAATTGAATAAATTACATTAGAGCAGCAACAAAGGCAGGTGAAGAGTCTTTATTCATGTGACGTTTCTATTATTTCTGTTGAACTGTCATATGTGGATAGGATCACTGCAAGTTTCACTGGAATAGCAATGAAGTGTTCATCAAAAACATTTTTGTCAACCCAGGAACAACAGGTGTAAATAATAAAATGAATAATGGCTGAATTTAGTTTAGCTGCTTTGGTTTCAGGGTCCTGCTGTTGTGCCTGCTGGCTCACTGTCACACTGTGTCGGCTTACTGGGACACTTGAATAGAACAGAGCCATCATTAGATTTATTAGTAACACCTGTGTCTGGTGTGAAAAAGACCTCTTAACTTTTTTGTTGTACCTGCTGTCCCTCAACCTGCTTTATTAACTGTATATCAGCTAATAAATTCTTACATTTCCCAGAATCCATTTTGATAACCCTCTGTGAAGTGGTATGAACTTCTTTCTTTCAGGCAAGGATGAACAAGTTTGTGAATATAAACAAGAATTTCAGTTATTGCAGACCTGGCCTTGCTCAAAACACAGTATGTTTGTCACTACATTGAATTCTGGGTGACTGAGGCTATTAAAATGGGTGTAGAAATGTGTATTTCTAAATGTGGGTGCAAAATAGCAACTCTACAAGCGTTATCTTTGGGGACTGGGGAAAATAGATGTAAACCTATCTTCTAGTTACAGAGGAAACGTGTTGATTTGATGTCTTGTTTTAGATGTTATCCACTGGAATAATAAAAACACCACCATTCAACAAAACAGGATGAATTGTCCTTTCAAGGTCGCCTCAAGTATGGCACTGTACTACCAGACACAAGAATGAATGTGTATATGCAACTTTATGTCTCCCTGAACTTTCTACGTGTCAGTGGACGAGTATGCACTAAGTTATCAGAACAGAAGGAGAAGATACTGTGTATGGGCGTATGTGTTGAATGTGCAGGTATCATAAAATGTGATGATGAGGCCTCCCCAGCTCATGTTTTCCTTGGGCATCTTTGCAGGTGTGAATGGAGAGATTTCAGGAAGGGCGAGGAGTGACTGGCCTGCCTGTCATTTTGAGGCGTAGAACAAAACACAACTTTAATGAATCAGAGTGTATAGCAGGAAGGAGAACGCAGATGCACAGGCACTATCAGCACCACTAAACCATCCTCCCTTGGAACAGTGAAGAAGGGGAGGCAACCAGTGTCTAAAGTTAATATTCTTATCAGGTCTTTTTGAAACTCCTCTTTAATGATGAAGCTGTTTCTCATGGTCACGTCCGCTGGGAGCAGCTGGCAAGGAAAATTATTATCTCTCACCCCTAATATTAAACTCAGGAGTAAGCATTTTTTTTAAAAGTTTGTCCTAGTCACCAATACACTTTGTCTTTTATACTAATACATATAATGCATGTACACGTAAATGTGATGAAACAATTTGTTTCAGTGTCACATGCAAGCTGTTCCATTTGCTTGTTTGTTTAATTGCATATATACTCTAAAATAGGTCAATGGAGATTGTAGAAATTGGCACTGAGGTATGGTTAAAGGTTTTCTGTAGACAGTTGATGTCACAATGATGCATACATTTCAGTTATCTTTAAAAGTAGTAGTGAGCACGTTTCATTGCGTTCCCTGACAAGAAAATATCTGGAGATAAGACATAATCCTTTCCATTTTATGTTTTTGGTACAAAAATGAGTAAAAACAAATTCTCTGTCTTCCACTTGCAGAAAAAAACAAACGTATTTCTCAAAACATCAAACTATTCATTTCAATAAATAGTTCTAAATTGTCCCAGAGCCATGTTTGGTGTGCGGCTAGCCCTTTTATTTGTTTATTTTTTGACGTTAAAATTAATTTTAAAAGATTTTTGGCATTGAAGATATTACTTATTTTTATAGAAAAGGTTTGGTACATGGCAACAAGTACATTGTTACATCAGTTAAGGGTCAAAAAGGTTTTGCCAAAATTCCACAACCTAGTAGGTTGTACATTATCATCTGAAGGCTCAGACCATCTTTGAAACACTGGTATGCAAAAGGAACAAAGATAAAGAGAGTCTAAAAACGCCATTGGGTGAACAGAACCCAGATCATGTCTCATACAGTTATGACCACTCTTCATGTTGCTGCTACTACTTTATTTGTCATACAGGATAACATTCAGGCCAAAGGTTACTTTGTGAAGGCTAATTACTGAGCTGGCAGCTGGTTATATATACATTGGACTCTTGTGTGTATACCATAGTTTGGCTGTGACAGTGACACTCCTGTTATAGAACCGTCTAAAAATGTTGAATTTGTTTTGGAAAGACAGAGCAGAGGTATAGCTCTCCACAGCTTTATTTTTAGGGAACGTTCATGTGTACTGACTGCAGGCTCACAGTATACCCATACCATGCCATTCAAACGTGCAGCTCACGCTGCCGACACACCCATGCATTCACATTCCCACCTGCCCCCACACAAACCTCACAGACACACACACACACACAGAGAGAGAGAGAGAGAGAGAGACACATACATACCTTGTAAGCCATCTCTCATCAGATCAGTGACCAACAAATAAACACAGGCATGCATAACTGTGAGCTCCAGAAGCAAAGCATGCAGAATGTGTGTGTGTGTGTGTGTGTGTGTGTGTGTTTGTGATTCATTCACAAGCCACTCGTCCCACCACACATAGCTTTTATTGGCTAAACAGGAAAGACAGAATCAATCAGAGAGGCATCGACAGCAGCCGGAGGGCGAGCCCAGCATGCAGTCCATCTGCATCACATAACAAGATGGTCTCTGCCACTCAGCCTGTGTGTGTGTGTATTCTTACTATATGCATGTTTATGGACAGGGCCATAAGCAGGAATTGCAATCTTTGTCTGTGTGTTACATGCTCAGCTCAGGCCCAGGCAGTTCCTTACATCTCCAGGCAAATGTTTTGGTTGCAGAGCAGGAAGCCATCATGGCACTGGGAGGTACTTTGATTTATGTGATGTGACTCAGACTGATAACACCAGACCCCAGAGCAGATACATTCAGAGGGAAACTGTCAAGTCGGTGTTTATACTGATGCTCTCTCTGCTCTGCTAGTGTTTGGGGAAACCTTTAGGAAGCGTAATGAAGTAGTTTGTTATTTTCTGTGCAGAGGCTTGTTACTGTAAGTTGATTATCTCCATCAATACCAGGGTTTGATCAATGGAGGGTTTTGAATGTTAAAGCTCATGTCTTCAAATTCAGCCATCAAAATCTGATATTTGATAAATATATCTGAGTCTTTAAACTCTGGAACCATGTACTGGAAGCCAGCCACATTAGAATAATTTCTGAGTAATGGTTTGCCATAGATAACCGGTGTGGTACTGTTCATGTAATCAAACACACGCCATCATATTTTTAGTTTCATAAAGGAAGATTACCAAATAAGCCAGGCTAACTACAGGAAATTCAGTTTCATAAAGCAGGTTTAAATAATTCTTACATAGTGGAAAGTTATCCCTCCAGACTATCCTGTTACCATTCAGCCTGGCTTTCAGACTTAACTTCAACCAAGGCTTAACCAGTTTTACAATCAACCTGACAGACTGAAACACTGTTTTTTTTTTTTTCTTCCAAGTTCCCCTGGAGCAGTCCCTTGGTACTGATTGTGAACAGGATTCAAGTCAAACTGCAGCACATATCTAATTTATCACATTTTGACACACTGTAGTCTGCAGTTATTGCCAACATAAAATGTAATCCTAAAACCTTTGTCAATCCCAGGTATTTGCACACTATTCCCATAGTCCACATATGTGATTCCACATGTACTTGAAAAATACATTTTTGCTTTAGGCTATTTGTATTACATTACAGATGAAAAACTGACTGACCTGTGGTTGTAGCCTTGTAGTGAAAGTAGAATTGTAACCATTTGCTAGCTTTATACAATGTCTATACAATGCAAACATGCTGATGTTAGCAGGTGTTTAACATGTTAACCAGCTTAGTTTAGCGTGTTAGCATACTAACATTTGCTAATTCGCACTAAACAACACAAAGTAAAGCTGAGGCTGATGGGAATGTCATTTAGTATTTCAATTTTTCTATTATTGGATTAATTCAAATTTTGACCTAATGATGGTGCTAGATGAAAAGATAAGGGATCACCAAAGTTATTAATTAATTCAGAGGGAGACATGAATGTGTACCAACTTTCAATCCATCCTATAACTGTGGGAGCATTTCACAAAAAAAAAATCCCACAAATGTGAACCTCATGGTGGCGCTCAAGTCAGAGGATCACTAAAGTCAGTAGGATTCATCCTCTGGGGATAATGAATGTCTGTAAAACCAAAGAGGAAAAATCACACTGAACTTTGGTTGCTCATTTTCTTGCTATAAAATGTTAGTACCTGTGTGAGGCATAATGAGTCAGTTCTTAAACCTGGCTTGACTTAATCTGATCACAGGTTGGCTTTATGAAACAGCTTAATACTGGTTCAGTATCTTAGGCTCATTGAAGCCAGGCTTTTCACATGATCACCGCCCTGCTGCAATACTGTTTCATTCCAGCACTAATGTATACAACAACAAAGCAATGCAGTACAACTATGGAATTAATTGAGCGATTAATCTACATGTCATCTGTTTTGATGAAAAAAGTGCAACTGATCAAACAGGCAATGATTAAGAGGTTGTTAGAGGTACAACAACATAATCATAGTTCCTGCAAGTGCCAGACATGTCTTGTTTAGATCCAAACATCAGTGTGTTGTGTTGCTTTTGCATGCAGACTGCTGTTGTCCCAATCGGCATGGTTTGGCATGCATACACACGCAAACACTGTCCCTTTGTTGTATGCCGTCATCAAACATTAGCTCAATAAATCTCTGTGCAGCTTCCAGAGGTACTAAGACAGCTTCCTGTGTGGGAAAAGACCTGACTAAATGATTTAGGAGCTGAGGTTGCTGATCGTAATTGCTCTCTTAGTGACATCTGGGGGTCGGAACCACAAACTATGACATTGTAGCACATCCTTTTTACTGTTGGCCACAGGCACTGGTATTCTATGTAAGGCTGTGGTCGGCTGGACCGGTCGAGATAGGCCAAACCTAACCACAGTGCTACATCCAGCTCCTTTTCAAACACACACATCTCCTCAGATAAAGGCCACTGTAGCAGCCATGTGTATTGGATTTAGACCATTCCTGAGGGTATCCTGTTCTTATCATGGGTCAGATAAGCTCATTTCACAGGCCCTCACCTCTACTCGGCTACCAACAGGACCCCACTCTGACAAGAGCTGACCTTATCAACTTTGTCTCAATGTTTGTGGTTGAATGAGAAGTCAAGAAGGGAGGTAACTCGATGACACAATCTTCGTAGAAGCTACAGTTTATAGCAGAATCAAAAATGTAGCCTTTAGATGTTTGAAGCAAACAAGACAACCTTGACATTCCTGATGGGGAGTATTCAGACTGCAGACTCAGTCACAATCTAGTGTCAAAATTAAAATATGTCTTTGGACTTAGGAGTCCCCACAGAAGAAAGTGGTGTCTAAACTGTGTAAACACCCTTGTTCCCATGGCTGTTTTTGTGTTTGGGTTCTTTGAGCTAATTGTCTTGAACTTGGGAGGCCAGATGAGGGAGAAAGCACCAAAATCTAGTTTGGAGACTCACCTTGGCTTACCAGGGGGCCCCTTTCTCTACATGAAGCCTCCTGCGGACCCCCCTCCCCAGCCACCGCACCCCGTCCAGGCCCTGAAGGCATCTCAGGCTGACAGCTCTTGAGCCAGATACTGGCAGTACAACAGCGCAGTCATAATTGGCCCCTATTCATTTCTCAGGGATAATCCTCACCTAGGTTGAGCCTTTTCTGTTCCTAGCGTCATTTTTTCGCTAATGTTTACACAAGGTATGTATCGGTTTCTTCTCCTCCTGAGGCTTTTGCTCCGGCTGTGGGGCTGTATACCCTGCATGTGTGTTTTAACGTGTATCTGAGGGTTCTGCTCTTCTAGCATGGCTGCAAGGGCTCAAGACCTGAAGTGACAAAGGCTTTGTGAATGTCTGACTCACAGACAACTGTCAGCGTTCAATGGGCTGGATTAAGACGGAGCGTAGAACCGAGCGCACCCTGACATGTTGACATGTTCTACTAAGTGCATTTCAAGGTGGATTTAGCTTGTTTGGCCCATTGTGGAGGGACAGAAGAGACACAATTGCTAAATGGGACTGACTATTCTTGAGATGGCGGGTGAACTTTACTCCCACTGTCTGGGTTAGGACTGACACCGTCTTCATTCTCAGGGTGAGTGAGGCTGCTGTGGATCCTGAGGAGGTTCAGGGGTTTCAGAGAGCTCTGTCCTTAATCAAACAAACACAGAGGAATTTCTGCCATTGTTGGTGCAGAAGGTTGAGTGACAGGGCTGCATAGCAGAGCTGCCTGTCAGCAGAAACAACTCCGGGTCAAAGTGTGACCACCCCTTGTGACACTGCTTAATATTAAGACTGAGCCATGTAGCATATAAGATAAACCTGTGCAGATCCACAGAGGTGCAAATTTACATCGACACTCTCAGTGGTTCTCTGGATTTGTTTTTTTGGACACCAATAATGCTGTGAAAATGTATTTTTTCCCCCCAACAATTTTAACTATAATTTTGGATTTTCTTTAAAAGAATAGTTCAACATTTTGAGAATACTTATTTGTTTTCTTGCCGAGAGTTATTTATTTGAGAGTGGTATTGATCTCCTCACCTAATTCTTGGCAAGAAAGGAAATAAGTGTATTACCAAAAACGTTGAAGTACTTACATTTATACTTTATATATTTTTACTTGTTTTTGTTTTTTTTGCTGCATTCCACTTTTATTTTCTTTCAGCTATTGGTTTCATCTTCCCTCAGTAAGTATATACATTGTTTTTACAAAATAAACACAGCCCAGTGAAAAGGAACTCTTGGCACACACATGCTGTATGCTTACATGGACGTGCACATACTTATGCGCATGAATGAATGAATGTGCAGTCATTTATGTAGAACACAGGACACTCAATCAGTGGGCATCATTACTTTAATGGTGACACTGGGCATTCCATTGTGTTATTACTTTACATATAAATTATGTATAACAAAGCTTTAATGGAAAATTACACTTCTCTATTTACAAGTACTAAAGTTGGCGGCCAGGTGACATCAGGCCTGCACTCCCCAGTTTTGGGTTTTAGTGCAGGTCATCATTAGCTGGCCGACCTGAAAGTTGAACCCTGACCCCGCATGGGGCACAGCTGAGGCTAACTGGTCAAGTCTTGGGCCTGGAGTGACTGATCAACAACAATGAACAGATATCATTCAAATCAGACAGATATGTTATTTTTTTTAAATGAAATACCGACTTTTCCATTCTGTGCGTGTGAGCAGCCATACTGTGAATAAAATAACAGAGCGGAGGAGAAAAAGCAGAAGGGAAGTGGAGGGTAAAAAGCAAACAGACATTACAGTTACACTGATGGCCTCGATAACTTCCCTCACGTTGCCTTTGGCCCACCCTGGGGTCTCTGAAGTGGCTCGTTAAGCACAGGAACATAGACTCAATTACCCTGGGCAAACACGCCGCTACCGCTCGGTGTTGTGTTGGTTGGCTGGTTGGTTGGCTCTGTCCGTTCCCTGGCCATCCTACCCTCCCTCCACCCTGAGCCCCCCCAGGCCCCTGTCGTGCAGCGCTGCAGCATGTGAGCCCTCTGTGCTCCGAGTGATAGAGTCAAGCTGTTCCTGCTGAGCGGAGGTCAGGGTCCTTCAGTCAGCACCTCGGCCCTGAACAGAGCACACAGGAATCCCCCTTCCCTCCCTAACCAGGGCTGAAACTCAGCTCTCTCTCTCTCCTCTGGCCCAGGTCCAAATAAACCTGGTACCTCTCGCTCTCTTTTTCCTCTCTCCATCTCCTGGCACACTGTCACTCCCCTCATCGAAATCATTAATCAGACTGGGCAGATTAGACTTCAAATAAAAATAAACTATGCCCAGCAGCCTCCTCTTAGGTCCCCTGATTTCTGTAGCAACCCACTTTATTGACAGTCCTCCTCCTCCTCCTCTACTTAATAAACCCAAGATGTCCAGTACAGCCAGCAGGTTGAACATTTGAGCACAAACTGTGGGGGTCTATTACTGCTTTACTGATATAAACAACTTGCCTTATCTTCCAGGGTGATGACTCTTTAGGCCTAACCTGCCATCCATGTAAATACACAACAGATAACCCTTATCGGTTTGGCACCAACAAAGCCAGTCTGCTTTCAAACTTCATCCAAAAGCACATATCTTTTATAGGGATTAAAGGGATTAAATGTGCAACCTGAATGTATTCAGGCTTATGTTTTATCCAGTGACTACTTTATCCTGTCTTTCATTCTTGGCTCAGAAAGAAAGTGGAGAATTGGAGGGCAATAGTGCCACCTTTGGGTGAGGCTGAGTAGTACAGTTCTAGTAGAGCTCTCACAGCACTGTTAATCAACAGGTAGAGCTGCTCTGAGCCTGGGCTATGGCATCCACACAGCTTTTGACAGCACATGATTGTAGTCCCACTGTATTCTTCCATGCATTGGAATGGAGAAGGGCATGGGAGGAAAAGGAAGGGGTCTGGGGTCTGCTGGGCCCTAAACAAGCCAGGGCTCCCTGGCCAGGTCTGAGCCGGCTGACTGACAGGCAGCCCACCGGCTATTTGTGTGTATCCATGGGAAATGGGGCGGTGTCACTGCGGCGACGGCCCTGGGGCTATCCATCAGTGTCATGGAGGGGGGGTTGTGGGGGTGTATGGTATGTGTCACCTCCAAGACTAATGGACAGGAAGTACAGCCGGAGAAACAACAATATTTGCAGAATATATATTCAGAAAAACTTTAGGGCTCGGTCCACGGTTCTCGTACGATTTCAACAAAGCCCTGAGCGCAGGCCTTAATCCTGATTGATGAGCCTGTTTATTTAAAAGACGCTCGCTCTGCGGCCAGAGCTCTCACTAACCTGATCTGTAGCCCTGTGCTTCTAGAGCACACACTCACAACATGCATGTAGCTATATGGGATAATCATAGTCTTGGTTATCATGTGACGTGTCAGTGACACTAACCTGGGAAGCCAGTGATGACCTGCATGACTGGACCACGAGGAGACCCTGTTGCACAGGAGGTGCAGCAAAATCCCAGAAAGCATTGGGAAACGAGGCCATATTTAAGGAGAGGGACAAGGAGAAGGAGCAGGATAAACCCAGGCTAACTTCTTTCTACTGTCACAGAGGGACCCTGCGTGCTCACTAGTGTTCAGAGACCAAGGTGCTTAACCTCAGCAGCCAGTGACCGTGGCGTCCAAACCGGAGCGCTTTGTGATGTTCACCTTGATCACCTCCTCGGCACAGGTCGGGTGGATGCCTACTGTCTGCAAAAGGTGGGAATATGTTGCTCCACATCTAAGAAACATACAAACACACAGAGGTCATTCACATTTTTACTCACCCTCTCCCATGACTGACAACTGTTTAAGTTATCTACTATCCTTTAATAGGTCCTGTATTTTCATTGTCAGTTTCACTTCCATATGGCGTGTATCTTATTTTGAAACAAAAGCTTGTGTCTGCTGAAGACCTAACAAAGGACCCAGCTATAAATTGTATCTGTGATGTGTTGTATAGTTTCATTAAAACAGTTCATCTTTTACATAACACCTTCTGAATCAGGTGTTATTAATTCTTTATTTACAGATTAGAAATGCCAAAAAAGGGGCCTGTGGGCCAGAACTGGGCCTCAAGACGAGCAATTATGGGCCCTTTGTAAAGGCTTCTGAAAGTGATTAGATATTCTGGTGAATTTGAGATCACAAACTGCATATAACAAGGCTTAGACTTAGGCTTTTAAAAGGTTTTCATCTTTTTTGGTGAGACAAATGTTTTTAGAAAATGACAACTTAAGCTGCCTCTCTCTGTGATGCAGTTAACTCCACCTTTGTGGCCCTCCAAGCAGGCCTTCCATTATGGCAAAGAAAGTAAAAGCTACCTGCCTAAAACTAGCAGTAGTCAGGTGTTCTTAATGATGTGATATATTATGTTAAAATTAAAATTGACAAAAGGAAGCTACATCTCCTAAAACAGACAACTTACAGCTATATTTTTCATTGGTGTCTAACATTTTGATGTTTGGTTTGCTGTAAGAAATAAACTAAAATGTATCGTTCACTAAATGAGTGTTGAATGAGAAAAAGTAATCAGGGACAGTCAAATCCTACAAAAATATTCCATTCTGCACATCTAAGTGACTTTGAGATTAAACACACCAACTCAACACCAGAACTGTTTGGATGGTTGTTCCATAGCACATAAATGCAGTAAAAATACCAAATGTATCTTAAATAAAATCTAGGATTTATTGAACTTACTGGAAGCCCAAAGCAAAGCCCTGTGTAACTTCTCCAGCGTTTGGACCGGTGAAGTGCAGCCCCAGGATCTTCTGGTCTCCACCCCGCTCACATACCACCTAAGGAGGTAGAAAAACTGAATTTAAGCCAAGGAGCTGTTAGTGATAGCTGCACTTGTTTTGCTGCACATGGCTTCCTCATCTGCTTTTGGCTGTAGCTGTCAAACTAACCATCACATTTTAGGATCATTTTTATCTTTTTGGTTGGTGGAGCAGGACAAGTGGATCCCAAAGCTGACTCTTCTAGGCCACAGATGAACAAATCAGAGGTTGGCAGGATTAGCTAATGGTTCCACCATTCAGACTATTTCATTTATTGAGTCAATCCCACTAAAAAAGTCCTTCGAGCAGCAGCCTGAACCCCACCAACCTGCTGCAGGAGGCACTGCTACTCTGGTCCTTCAGCTACTGTATATGCACGCACAAATAGTGTCTCTCACAAACACACAAGAACTAAATTATATGGTGTATAAAATGCCAACAAAATCTGCTTCAAAATACCTATTAATATTTTTAAAAGGAGATGGACTACCTTAGTTAGGAATCTTATACCTTATTGTTTTGATTTATAATTTTACTAGGTATGTGTGTGTGTGTGTGTGTGTGTGTGTGTGTGTGTGTGTGTGTGTGTGTGTGTGTGTGTGTGTGTGTGTGTGTGTGTGTGTGTGTGTGTGTGTGTATACAGTAGATAGTGAAGCCCAATCTCAGGGTGATTTTGTTTTGTATTGTTAATTGCCTGTTAATGTGTGTCAATAGCAATAAAGTAACAAAAAAAAAAAAACTCCGGTCTGCAGTTTAACCCTACCTTTAAGTAGCACTGGCTGGCGTCGCGCTCTGCGACAGTGAATTCTAGAGGCTTGTAGAAAGCATGAAAGACCTACACAAACATAAAGACAGAGAACAAATTATGTCAACAGGTAAAATTATATAGAATGTATTATTGTGATCTTCAAATCTGAGCAGTTTTATTTTGTGTTCTCCTGCCTACAGCCATCAGTACTTCACAGTGATTTCAAAATAGTCTATTGTGAATCTTTGCTTTAACCAGCAGAGCTTACTAATGTGTAAACAAAAACTCTGAGGGAGTTTCCAGCCGTGATGATGATCTCTTCCTGTGCACATTTTGCAAAGTGATGTATTCACTTTTTCTGAAAATGGCAACTACAAGAAAATAAGGACAGTAAACAAAAAAGGCTGTGCAGACCATACAGCATGCCTAATGAGAGGATTTGTTTTACAAGCTAATTAAAAGCCTGTTCTTGTTAAGATTAGTTTTCTTTTTGCAATAGAATAAAACAAAATAATTCATTAATTTTAGTATCAGGTCATGGCCCCCAAGTTACATACTGTATTTTTGTTTCATTATGACCACTTTCTGATCTAATGACTATCTCTCGCTAACAATGGAATGGCAAACGCCTTATGAGCACTCAAACACATTGTATATAATCTGAATAAAAACATCTACGCTCGCTCATGATAGTGACTGATTTCAAACTCCTCACTGAAAGACCTGTGTGTTTTATTCTAAGGGCGAACGTGCCGTCACAAGTTGTGAGGGCCATGCAGCTGTCGGGGGCCGGTGCTGCAGCTCCTCCTCAGATCTCAGCGCGCCTGTCATCACCCCATACACACCTCAATCAGGCCTCCTGCTCGCCTGTCAGTCACATCGAGGAGCCCCACCTCGCCGGCTAAAGCGTTTATCGGCGGCCTCGTGCAGGTGTCGGCTAGCATCTGGCACACCGCTCACGTACGCAAGCATGTAAAACGCAGAGCTGCTTGCTGTTGCATTGTATGCGTGTGTCAATGTTTGTTTAAGGGTTATGGAACATTGTATTTTTTATGCAGGTTGATGGCAGTAACAAGCCGCTAACACTGCCTGTGTAACGTTCTTTGTGCATGTGTGGCATGCAGCTATTCATTCATTCATCTCTTGGGGAAGAAACAAAATGTATAATGCAAGAAAGTTACACACAGTTCAATTGTGGATTGATGCTCCACCAGTTCTGTGTAGTTATATTATAAAGAGATTATAATTCCTACTACATATAATGAGACGGGTTGTTTAACTAACTTCACAGTAAGTTGAGGACTTTTACAGAGCGCTTACAAAGTACCCTTGAACACAAAAAACATGATTTCAAATAATTTTGTATTTCAAAATTAAAAGTTAAAATTTTCATCCAAACACTGCTGTTTACTTTATAATATTAACAAAACTGTGGACATTTGAGTTGCCACATGCCACTAACACTAGCAAGTTATGGGTTCAGGTCTCACTAAGGCCTCCTCTACTTAATGTGGACTTTTCTTTTCTCTAAAAATTCCTGAACCTATTTTTTACACCTATATTTTCTATATAGTGGTAAAAGTTGGAGTACATTTATATTTATTTAAATAAGTCACTATGAAGGAACAATTTTATTGAAGATACTACAAATCCATTCTGGAAGTATTTACAGTTGGAAATTCACTGCTTACAGCTATATTATATTACACATCTAGCACATCTATCTTACCTCTATGCCGTCTTTTCCATGCCTCTTCTCAGCCTCCTCCTCAGATAGACCCACACAGCCGTACTCGAGGGGGGTGAACACTGTGGTGGGCACCTGACACACACACAATTAATCGATAGGTTTAATTGGCTAATTAGATTCAGCAACCATTATGATAATTAAATATTAGTTTCAGTCTCTTTTCAAGCAAAAAGGCCAAACCATTCTTTAGTTCCAGTTTCTCGATTGTAAGGATTTGCTCCTTTTTTTTGTCTTAGGTGATAGTAAAGATTTGGACTGTTGGTCGGACAAAAGACATTTGATGACCATTTGATCACCTTGGATTGTGATTAATTATAATGGACAATTTTCACCATTTTCTGACATTTTATTAATTAAATGATTATCCAATTAATCAAGAAAATAACTGTCTGATAGTTGCAACCCTACTATAAAATCTAACATGGCTTTTAGACCTCTTTTGGACCTTTTTCAGGTCTGAAGATTGTCATGAATTATGGAATAACGATTGCTTTTGCTTTGTAATTTCAATACCATAGAGGGAGCTCAAAAAGCCACACAGACACAAGCTGTGGAAAGATGGAGGGAAATTATCAGCCTCTGATTGTGTGTGTGTGTCTCACGTTGTCGTAGTTCATGAGCGCAGTGCTTCGACCAGCCAGTCTGCGGGCCAGAAGCTTTCCCGCCTTAATGGCCGTTGGGGTCAATTCAGGACGACCCTAAAACAAGAGACAATTGAATTTACTTCAGTACATCAAACACATACGATCTAAGTCTAGTTTCTTGAAGCTGCAAATCATTTTAAAAATGTGTTTACCCTGCGATAAGTAACAGAAGTGTGAAGTTTAAACCATTTGGTCATCCGTTTTGATTTCAAACATTTCTGACTAGACACATTAATACTACAGACAAGGCGGACCATTAATCAGTGACTGACATAAGTGCTCAACATTTAAACCATTTAAGCCAAAACAAACACATAGATACACACACACACACACACACACACAACTGAATGGTGCAGAAAACAGTAGGGCTGCGGGGCAATTCTACAGGCATGACTTAAACCTGTTAAATTCCCAGCCTACATCCTGTTGTCCAAAACATCTCCTGCACCTCTGCATGTGTGTGGATGTGTGCTCTGGTATTCCAGTAACTGTCATTCGTCATAATAATGCATTTCTTGGCACTCTTTTCTGAGAAGAAAAAAAAAAAGCACTGGACAAATTGAGATTTCAACCTTCCTGCTCTTGAAAGAAAAAAAGAAGAAGAATAAAAAAGCCTCTCTGCTGCTGCGACAAGCTGACAGACAGATTGGGGTGAAGCACGACTCATCAAAGCGAACTGTCAATCAAAAAGAGTGTGTGTGTGTGTGTGTGTGTGTGTGTGTGTGTGTGTGTGTGTGTGTGTGTGTGTGTGTGTGTGTGTGTGTGTCATGAGGCCTGGGAGGCAGGAAGGAAGCACACAGCTGGTTGTGGCGAAAAAACAACACTGACATTACATGCAGCAGGTATTAACATGGCTGATTCAGCTTGGAACACACAGTGGCAATGATTATATGAAGACGGGTTGGAATAGCCTCCCTTAATTCAGTCTTCTGCCAAGTACTGCTGGAGGGTAATGTGTCTTGTATGTTTGCACAAATACATGTCCTACTTTTAAGATAATGATTATTATTTGGTGTAATAACTGTGCTTATTTCTATATTTTGTCACCTTCATCAAATGTGCAAAGCTCAGTTTGTGGCAAATGGAAGGGTTACCACTTAAATACTTTTCTACATATTGGGTTTGAATAAGGTCAGAAGAAAAGAAAAGGAAACAATGTTGATTTAACAATTATTGTTATGCTTTTCACACATACAGCAGTGGGGTTTGTGGGACTCCAGACAATGAGGAAGTAAAGCCAACAAAACACAAGGTTAACAGTTTTGGTTTTTTTATCTAGAGTCTTATCAAGAGTTTATCCACCTCTTTAAATCTGACATACCACACATCTTTATGACCTTAATTTATGATGAAGACCTATATCTTGTTGATAGAAAACAAATGTAAGGAAAATGGGCATACTCTTTCAAAGGAAGTATGAAAATAAACACGTTTTTGCTCATATTCTTGTTTATTTACCTCGTGTTGAGCTCATTGTTTGTTTACCACCCTTTACAATCCTGGCTCAAGTTGTCAACTAGATCTACCTACTACAATTTATTCCATCAGTTTATAACATGCAAATTACACTATTTTCCGTCATGGTACAGAACATATTCTCCAGAGCTGATATGCGTTATATCATGTATGTTCCAGATTCCACCCATAGAGCTGACTGACTGTGATGGGTGTGGACTTACAGCAACTTTGGCACATTGTTGATTTTTACAGTCTAAATTAAGACTAATAATTATGTAGAGTGTTTTTCCATCTGTGACTGTTATCAGGGCTGTTTCTGCTGTCACTGTGGTGTCTGTTGACAACGCCTACCTCGCCGATGTCACCAAAAGCAAAGATGTTTGGCACCGAGGTGGATTCGTCAGCGCCCACAACTATTTTCCCCGTCTCCTTGTTGAGCTGCACACCAAGCTTGTTCAGGCCCAGGGCTTTGGTTTCAGGGGCTCTGCCTGAGGTCAATGGAAGGAAACAACACAAGGAGAATATTACATTACAACTCAGGAGAGTTAGAGGTGTGGGAGAGGAGAGAGGCTCTCTGTACAGTGTTCATAACACATTCTGCTGAGGTTTTAAGGCCACCGCTGCCCATCCAACACAGAAAACCTTGTCCATGAATTATGGGAGTTATCAAAAGCCTAGTAGATACTGCAAAGAGGGGGGTTATCTGTACAGTGTTCCTAACACCTACAGTAGCATGCAGCTGGAGCAGTAGGAGAGAGGACTTACTAAAACAATAAGGTTCCCTGATTCACCTTCATTGGTGACAATCTGTGACAAACTCTGCAATGAAACCTCCCAAACTCACCCTTCAGGAATTACCAAACTATAAAGAATTGACTGTTTTTATCTTGCATGATAAGAGCTTTTCCACCCTGACGATAAAACTCTGAAGACAAAAACAAAAAGAGTAACTGCCATCAACTCTGATCATCAGTTTATTGTTTTGATTTTCTAAGCAACAAGACTAAGAGTCTACAGTCATGCTCGCAGCTCTGTGAAGCTGTACTTAGGTAAGGTGCTGCTCTGAGCTAAATGCTAACATCTACATACTAACATGTCATTGTACATTGAATCTCTGAGTTTTGCACTGTTGGTTGGAGAAAACAAGCAATTCACTAATCAACAGTTGCCAGCTCAAATTCTAAAACACCAGTACCAGTGTTGGCCTTGAAATAGAAATGATGGTCGAACTGAACTTAGAATTCTTAAATTGGAAAACAACAACATCTGGCCAGCTGAGAGGGAGAGCTCGAGAAGAGGAGAGACTGATGAGCAGCTGGGAATCGGTATCCCATCGACCCCCGGGACACCCCAAGGTGTGATTTCTGACACTTCCTGGGGGACGGCTGACTGATACTGTCGACACCGAGTCTCTATGGTGATGGTGCATGGACCACTCACTCCCCCCTCCTCTCTATAGCTCCTCACAACCTGCCTGGGTAGCATAATAAACACCCAGCCCTGAGCTACCCATGTAGATGCTATCGGACAGCAAAAATAACAAACCCCCAAGACCCCTTTTCCTGGCTGGAGCCGAAGAACAACGTCCTCCCCCTCTTCTCAGACCAGGGGGGCTACAGGGACCTGTCTAGTGCTCCACAGCATGGGTGGTTGAAGGCGATGGAGAGCACAGAGAAGGAGGAGAGAGGGGAAGTTGGGCAGCCATGACCAATTCCCAAAAGCAAGACTTCTAAATATTTTCTTGTCCTATATGTCCACAACACTGGAAATTTAGTATGTCAACCTTGAGTCTTTTGGTCAAACTATTGTTTCCAGGATCAAGAATGAACCTCAAATCTTTATGTCTTCATGAATCTTGAATACATTTATAAACAGTTTTAAACCTGCCTGTGAAGGATTCATACATGCTGATAAACTGTTCATAAATGCTTTATAACACATGGTAAGATTTGTGTGGTTCACTAGTCTGAGTTTCAATGGAGTTTGTGTCCCATAATGGTCTACATCCTGTTGAGGCTTTACCTCCCTGACATTTCTGCAGCTAAAAACTTAAATACTTGATGTTTTCTGCTTTGAAAATATTGAATTTCAGCATAAATTACACCAAAAACATCAATATTGGCTTACAAGAACCCATATCGGTAGAATATGACTGAATAAGACTTTCTCTTTACATATCTGGCCTTCCTGTCTGCAGCTCCAGTCACTGCTGCACTGTAGCAGTGACCACAGCTCCATTGTACGGCGAGGACACAACAACAGTGGCTGGCTGATAAGGGACTTGGTTGGAGCTGGGACACACACACACACCCACACACAGACACACTGTGGTCCAAAAGATAGGTCAAACTGAACAAAGCCTGTTGTGACATTAAGAGGAAGCTTCTAGACTGCTAGGCTAATTAGCCACAACAACCGTCCACAAGTTGAAATGAGAGCTGAACGCTTATCTGATTAATCAAATGAACAAAGACAAAAGGGAGAGAAATGTGTGTGTGTGTGTGTGTGTGTGTGTGTGTGTGTGTGGTGAGTGGGGGGACTGTTTTTCTTGGGGGGAATAGATCGTACAGGATGCCAAAAATTGATTATGTGTTCCATTTCAGGCCAAAAAAGATTTTTAGATACAAATCGATAAAGAGCTCACTAGCTGCAGAAAAAACTTGTAGCGTCTGTGCATAAGAAAAGAGGTCAAGGGAATGGGTAATGTCATGGAAACTAATTGCATACTCATACATTTATTCTATAGACATATTTAGTGTGTTTCAGTATCAACACTGCTCCATACCGTGTGTCTGCAAATGAGATGTGTGCAACCTAAACCTTAACCTACAAAATTCCAGTATGTTTATTTCCTCATCGGTTCGAAGTGGGTGGGGTTCAGTTGGAAAAAGGTGATGTCATGTACCTCCTACCTAAAATAAAAAAATCCTACCAATGCCAGAATAACAAAAAAGCTTAAAATTGAGTCACACCTTAATTTGATAGTAACAAGAATACTGAATTGTGTTGTATTTATCTTCAGATGTTCAGTTTTATGTACTACTGTTCAGCCAGTATTTGGTTTTGAATGCTGATACTGCTACAGTATTTTGGAACTGATTTAGTGACCATGCAGTAACCATGCTCTTGCCCAAAAACATCTCAGTTGCGCTGCAATTTAGAGTTTGCAACCCCACAGGGTAATACAGACAGACTGAGAGACAGAAGAGCAATATTCAGGGATGTTATCAGTAACTTATAAAACGGAGACAAGCAAATGTCCTTTAAAAGAAACTAGGAAATGTTTTTCAATGGCATCCTTGAGTACTGTAGAGCACAGTGAGGAGGAAGACTAATGTGCCCACTGTCCGCATGCAGACAGGAAACGTGGAAATGTTCTGTTTCCTGGTGTGTGGTCTGTGGGCACACCTGGACAGGGGAGCGGCCATGAGGCCAGGAAGGAGCAGGGGAAAGGTGGAGGGAGGCAGGGCCGTGGAGAAGGATGTGGCAGACAGTGGTGATACTGTCCCCCGGTCCCCTTTGGCCTTTAATAACTCCACAGAGGCCTGGGACCCTGCCTGGCCCCTAGTGTAAGGTCACAGTAAAGGGAAGTGGCCTTGTACTCATAACTCCTGCATGCACACATCAAAGAGCAGAGGCCACGTTGTTACTGGTTCTCACTAAACTGTATGGGAACAAAAGGTGTCATGGATATATCTGGGTCATTGCAAGGTTTTAGCTAGTAGCACTAAAACAAGGATATTGCTTTTGGTGTTATGACAATTTCGGGAAACCCTTATAATATGCAACACTGTTTAATGAAGGAACTTGTGGTGATTGAGCTGGTGGTGCTGTTGGACAAACTAATAACAACAAAAACTAACAAATTATTTGCTGCATTTAATGTAAAATATAATATGAAAGAGGCTAAAATTCTTAATAGTTTGGTGCACTGTGGATTGGAATCAAAAATAATTTGAATGCCTGGTTTTGCCGGGTCCCAAAATGTCAAGTGCTTCGTTGAGTTTGGGTGAGAACTCTCTCTAATGAATATAGGAAACATAAGGGTTGCAGCATCTCACGCATGTCAGACTACCTACTGATACATGCACTCAATGCAAATGTCTTTCTCACCAGCAGTCTCACGCTGAGACAATGTGGGAATTGAGCCACAGGAGGGAAGAACAAACGTCATCTCAGCTGCAGGGTCACGCATATCCTTGTCGCTGTCACACGCATAGAGCAAGAGAGGACGCTCTCCCCTCTCTCCCTCCCACAACACTCATATAAAGCGACTGTGAAGTAGGCACTGGAAAAGCCTGGTAGTCAGATTTTCAGTCCTGATTTTCAGCATTGCCCTGTCTTTGAAACCGCTCAACACAAATAAACCGACGGCAGAGGTCCTGATGGATGTTCCCTCCATTGTTACTCATACTGCTGGTGGAATGGGAGAAGTGAAATGATAGAACAGAGAACAGATAGATGAGAAAGAGGAGGAGGAGGGCTGGCAGTACTGGCAGGCAGAGGGCCGCGGGCAAGGATGGCAGTGACAGATGCGGGGTTGGTTTCCGCAGGGCTGGCATGGACAGGAAGGCCCGGAGAGGGAGAACAAAGAGGGGAACGCGGTGACCCTGTGCCTGGGTGCATCCTGCCCCGTCCTGCCCCTCTCCAACCAGAGAGCCAGAGAGCCAGCGGTGGGTGATTAACACTTCCCCTGGCCATTCCCATCACAGAGGCTTTATTACTTTGTTTTCAGCCTTGATTCCTCTGCTATCTGCTGACACTGCACTCTATTGAGGATGACACTGAAATTGATGGCAGGGAGAACAGTCATACCAGTGTTTTATTTCAGGGATATATATGGGAAACAACATGGGTGGTGTATTACATGAAATCTCTAGAGAGCTTTTAAAAATAGGGCACACAGAGTTACTGTACTGTGAACTGCATCATTCACTATCAATTTAACAAATCTGCAAAGTAGATTTTGTCAAAATTCATCCATTTTAATATCTGATTTATAAAAACTGACTGTTATTGTGGCTTCATAATTAAAAGAAATGTTGCTGACTAAATAATACAGGCTCAAGCATCTGTCAGAGCTATTTTTCAGTCTTTTGGGGGAAGTCAAGTATCTATTCAATCGAGACAAGTTCAAGTCAAGTCTGAAGTCAATCGAAATAAGTTTCAAGTCAAGTCACAAGTCTAAAGCATGTCAAGTCAGTTATGAGTCTTATTACAATGACACAGATTTGAACATTTTCCTTTCAAAGCTATGTCACTAGTGTTGTGTGTGTGAGGCTATGCAAGAAATACCTCACACAGTCTTATTTATTTTTTATTGGTCCTGGATTTCATCAGGCCAAAACTTGATATTTAAATGTTTTTGCTTTTAAGTCTTAAAACAAGTCAAGACCCACAGCAGTCAAGTACAGGTCAAGTCTTGAGACCTTATTTTTGTGACTTAAGTCTAGCATCTCCTCTAATCAAGTGTCCATAAGCAGCACAATGAGCCTCTACCACTTCAGGGATGTTGTTCTCAATTTAAACCTGACCCCTCTGACCTCCATGTGGAGGGGGTGCGAGGGGTTCCTTTAGCATATTGCTTAAATACTCCATTCTCACACAGCGAAACGCACAGACTCACCAACTGCCCATAACACAGAGTCGTAGGTGTCCTTGTGTTCGTTGTCTGTGTGGGTGTCCGTCCAGGTCACCTGCAGGGCTCCTGTGGAGAGTTTGTCCACTCTCTTTGGGACACACTTCCATGCAAACTTGGTCCCATATGCCTCCATGTAGTCCGTTACTAGACCTGCCATTTGCTGCATGAACCGAAAGAGAATATCCACCTTCAAACATGACAAAAATCGCTATCATGATGTCCAGAATATGTAGACTGTGGTGCAGGGAGCAATACCTGATCAAACCCCCGGAGGGCGATGCTGCGAACCATCACTGTAGTGTCCAAGCCAATGCCGGTGAGGAAGCCGGCACACTCTAGAGCTACATCTGAACAACACCAGGTTGAGGATTACGGTGCTTTTCATGATTTGCATGTACAGTAGCACCTGATGTGTGGCTCTCGCAGAACAAGACGGTAGCTTAAAAAGAAGGGACAATCACATATAAACAAGATAATGGTTCATCTGGAATTGGAAGAATATTACTACTATTTACCATATGACTGGCACATAATGTATCTCAGTGGGTCTCAATGCAGTACTGCAGATATGGCACCTTGAGTTTAAAACAAGTACTATTTGAAACTGGTCTGGTGCCAATGTTATTTTTTTATTAAGGTAATAACTTTACTATTTCTCTACTGATTACCAGCAGACTTTATACAGTGGCTCCATTTACAAGCTCTTGGGCAGACAAAGGATACAGCTGGCTCCAACCACAAGCCTGCAAAACACAAATAAGGAGAAGCTCTTAGCCGAACCAATAATACAATAAAAATACATTTCATCATTTGTGCAGCACACTTTGGCCAAATAAAATAAAGCAAGTCCAAAGTTGAAAATGTTTACTTTAAATCCTAGAATTAGAGAGGTGATGAATTACAAAACTTCAGAACCTCAGAGGGATGTGAAGAGGTGTGAAGAAAATGTAGAAAACGGGGACAGTAAAAACTACGTGTGTGTATGTGCACTTGCAGTGTCAGTGTATGTATGTGTGTGTGTGGTCCAGGTGAATCACCAGCCCTGAGATCTGTGGCGTTGAAGAGGGCTAATTGCCAGCGTTTAGGCTAATCCCTGTAGATGGGGTGTGCCATGTTCAGGGCTCAAGTCCACACATCAGCTGGCTGAGTGATGCCCGTCACCAGCATGGATGAGGCCCTTCTCTCCCTTGTTTTTACCTCTTCAACCCAGGCCTCCTTCCCTTAGGTCTGCCCCACCTGACAGCTCGGGCTGCCTGCGGCACATCCTGCCCTTGTCCATGCTAAACTAACCACTAAAAGCCCCGGTGCCCATTTTCTCCATGTCTGTGTAATGCACCGCTGCACTTAGCACGTATTGTGAAGTGGATTAAAGAAGATTAGGCAAAAAGCTTTAGCTTGACTCTACACTTTCATCACTGAGAAACTCCTTTCCCCTAGCCCTTCTTATTTCTCATTGTACACTGGTCTGAAGTCTGTACAGCTGCTACATTTTTCAACTAAAAGATGATGCTATAGATCCTTTACAACCCTTCTGACCCCTTTCAACAATGGTGACATTTGGGGGGCATGCAGGCAAGAAACAGAAGCAACGGCAGAGTAAAAAAGTTCATCCATCAGTCTGAAAAATATTGTATTCCTCTTCAATGGGAAAAATCTGAAACACCAACTGTTAATCAATGACTGAATAGCCAATGACTGACATATACTACCAAAGGTCACCCACAGACATTCCAAAAAAATATGGAGACGCTTTATGCACTATATTTTTTGTGGAAAAATATGAAAATCAATAAATATATTCAACCTCCCAAAAAACGTTAACCCAGCTTCCATATGCAAGTACAGTGCCATGCTAGATTAAGGAAAATATCACAGACATGAAACAGTCAAAACTAAAAATGTGTCTAATAAAGGAGCCACACAACAAACAGAAACATTATAAAACTCTTGAGGTTCAGCTCCTGACAGTGGACTGGTAGCATGTGGTTGGAGGCTCAAGCCCAGGCTTAAGTGAACCCACGACTCCTGAGGAAGGAGGCTTGCTATTGACTGTCTACTGTGCATGTCACCATGGAATACTTCAGATCTCTGCACTTTCAGCAAGCCCACTTTACATTTTAATTCCCAGATATTTTTCTTGTTCCATTTTTGTCAGAGTAGAAAAACTTCTAAAAGTGCTTCTTATA
This sequence comes from Macquaria ambigua, assembly GCA_008360985.2. Taxonomy (NCBI): domain Eukaryota; kingdom Metazoa; phylum Chordata; class Actinopteri; order Centrarchiformes; family Percichthyidae; genus Macquaria; species Macquaria ambigua. Next base: position 2,526 of record VMKM01000640.1, on the reverse strand, counting down.
AACAAGTGGTATTATTCACTAATATTCATCTCTGATACAATTACTGTATTTAAACTGACAGCAACAAATCCAGTTACTTGTCTAAAGTGGAAGACACTTAACTGGCTAATATAAGATTTTCATAAACATCATTTATTCCAATATACTGTGCTAAATTATTAACAGGGCATTATAAATCCCTTTATAGCCATAATTAGACTTTATAGCCACAATAACATTACATTACATTTATTTAGCTGACGCTTTTATCCAAAGCGACTGCATTTCAACCATGTAGATACGATCCAAAAAACACATCAACTTCATCAAATATGCTGAACTGCTACATTTAGAAACAATAAGAGATAGAGAAAGGTTTTTTTTATGGACCAAGGTGCACTCTGAACACTCTGAAGTTTTCATCCTGCGACAGGAACACGCCCAGTGTTATATTTTCTACTTTTCCGAGGCATCCTGAAGAGTTCTGAATATGTTTTCATGTAGAATTCATATGCTTTTCTATAAAGGAGAATGTTCTGTGTTTTAACAGGAAGTATATTGACTATTTTATTTTCATTTTACTTTTTGTGTTGCACTAACTTTACTTCCTCTGCTCATTCTGGGCTATTCCCTGGGAAGGTAAGCAAGTTCCTCGCTCTGTTTCCTTTCACTGCTTTTTTGGTGTGAAACAAAGTTACTTTAAACAATTGCCAGGCAAACATACTAAAATTTTTACATTTCAGACCTGAATTTCTATTCATTTTGATGCATTCATCTGCAAATTAGGAGAGAGGTATATGTGTGGCAGGGCTGCTGTGTGGCTTGTAATTCCAGAGTGTACTGTTGAGACCATGTTGGCTGGCGTGGGACATTTTGTTACGCTGCTCATGGTATTACACAGGCACAGAGTGCACGTATGCAAAAGAGACCCTGTGAATGTTTTGTTTCTCTACAGTTACTGGCAAGTTATGCTGTAGCCATCTGTGGTGCTTTGCAATAAACTGCTGAAAGATATTCCCAGGAAGTGTGGTCGTTGTCCACTATACAGCACAACGCAGAGTTAGACCAACAGCACAAACCTACATACTGCTCCAACTCATTCAAGTACTGGCCTATCCCTAGACCAGTATCACAGTCCTGCTGGCACGTGCTCAGTGTTTTCTCCTGATAGCATGATGATGGCAGCCAGCGCTGGGCTTCGACCCCGGGGCCAAATCTGTCACTCAGGTGTGTATGTGCTCCAAGACCCATTAGACACCCATCACTCGCCTGGAACCCCCTCAAACACCAGCCCTGCCGGCAGAAACAGCCTCTCGGACCTCACCTGCACGGCTGACAGCTGACAGCACAACAACATCTCTAGCTCCAGCGAGAGCATGTGGTTTAGTACCCTTATGAGGACGCTAAAGCTAACGCTAACCCACAGCTAACTCCTTAACAGCCTGCGGGGAGGTAGAGGACTCCACTAACCATCACACTCTACATCAAAGGACTTCCTGAGCTCAAGTGGTCTCTCTGAATGGAGGTGTTTTGTTGAATGGGTGAATGCTACAGTGGTAATTGTTTAAGGATGTTACAGTGCACTCATGTTGATGTAAATGATTTTGTATTGCCACCAAGTGGTCAAAAAGTGGAATTGCATACATTACTATACATATATTACATTGGTATACTTATTTTATATGCATTTTACAATTAAAATTATGGAGGAACTGATGGTCCTAAACATGACCAAATAAGTGCTGCATGCATACCCATTGCCAAAAATACACAAGCATATATTATGAGGCAAAATAGAAAAAAGAATATAATTAAAAACAATTAAAAACTCCATGGCCCAGGTGCAGACAGCCTAGATACTGTACATATGAAGCTTAAATATCGGAATAATTATTTCCGCTTATCTGTCACCGTGAAGCAAACAACAACCACAAGCCAGGTATACCACAACCACTAGTCACCGTCTGCGCGTTGTGCCAAGAGGAAACGTCAGGGAAGGACCAATTAACCAGGTGATGACAGGGGCTAAATGGCTGGATTAAAGGGCTTGTTCTGTAAAGGTCAGGATGCACGCCGCTAATCTGAATCATGAGGCGAGGACATGCTGACAGGAAGGGAGAAAAACAAACTGCATGTCACTGATGAATGATTACAGTGCGTGAGAGTGGGACGTGTCGCAGCGCGGTGAGTTAGAGTAAGGCATTAATACTGCAGAGGTTAGAGGTTCTGTTTCCCTTGTAGCTCATTGTATAGAGAGCGACGCCAAGAATCATACACACACTAAAATACATGCATTCAAGGGTGATATTATTATTTTGGAGCTGAAGCAGTAGAAGAAAAATCACCAAAATTACTTTTTACTTTCAGCATTGTTGAACAGCTGAAGCTGCATGCAGACCATCATCACAGCATATAATCAGATGTGGAGGGCACTGACTGGTTAATATCTGCTTAATAATACAATTTCATGTAAAGGTGTGTGTGTGTGTGTGTGTGTGTGTGTGTGTGTGTGTGTGTGTGTGTGTGTGTGTGTGTGTGTGTGTGTGT